>SMJT01000165.1:234546-272492 GCA_004349715.1 Crucihimalaya himalaica | reverse complement strand
GTCTGCCTTGCTATCTGAAGCAGACTTCGCCCCTGAAGTCTGAAGCACGGGTCTAATTTTGCAATTGACCAGATTTTTGACTTTTTGAGCAGACTTCACATGCGAAGTCTGCTACACAAGGAGACTTCGTCAGAGAAGTCTATACCAGTTTGGGTCTAGTTTTGCAATTAACCACAGTTTTGACTTTTTTTAGTAGACTTCATCTAGGAAGTCTTTTTTGTAATAGACTTCATTTAGAAAGTCTATTACGTAATTAGACTTCCTCGATGAAGTCTTTTTGCCTTCAGAGACTTCTTCGGCGAAGTCTAATCATAAAGTAGGGTATAGTTTTGCAATTGACCAGAGTTTGACTTTTACATGAGACCTCGTCTGAGAAGTCTATTTTAGAAAAAGGGTTACTTTTGCAATTGACCAAAAAAATTTATTTTTAAATTCCAGAATTACTGATGGTTGTAGACTTCATACGAGAAGTCTACCAATAGTCAATGTTTCAGAATTTTGGTCAAATGCAAAACTAACCCCTTTTCACGCAGACTTCTCAGATAAGTCTCGATAAAAAGTCTTCGTTCCAGTCAATTGCAAAACTAACCGCCTTTTTTCGCAGACTTCACAAGAAGAAGTCTTTGTACAAAGTCAGACTTAACGGTCAATTGCAAAACTAGACCCCTTGTAACCAGACTTCGACGGTGAAGTCTAAACACCGTTTTTTGTTTTTTCAAAGAGAAACTTCAGACTTCATCGTGGTTCAATCGTGAAGTCTGAGACCCAAAAAGTCAATTGCAAAACTAACCCCCAGTTGACTATTGAGACTTCACCCATGAAGTCTGCCTTCTGGAAAATCGGAGAAAATAAAGCAAAAATTACCAAGATTCGGTTTGAGCTTGTGTTTAGCTTCTTAAACGGCCAAGAACTGATCACGCCAACAATACCCAAGCAACTCAAGCGTTATTATGCTCGAATTTTAGTAAATCGCAAAGATATATGGATGGTAAATATTGAAAACGATATTATAGAGTTAAATGGTTGAAATGAGAGAGGAGATCGACAAAAATGGAGCTTTTAACTCAGTTTTAAAGCATTAACATCACTTAATTCGGTTGTTTGAAGCATTGAGAGCTCAATTTTGTTTGGTAAGTGTGGTTGGGAATTATTGAAGACGATGACATTTTCGTTATTACGTGAGAATCTTTGGGTTATTGTTTTTCAAACCCAGCTACCAGACTTCACAGGAGAAGTCTGCGCTAGGTATTTTTGTGAAAAAAGAAGCGATGAGGGTTATTTTAAGGCATTTTGAAAAAGAAAAGGAAGAGGGTCTAGTTTTGGAATTGACTTCAAATAAGGGTCTAGTTTAGCAAGAAGCCCAACATATATACTACAATAAAAAAATATTATCTTGTTGTGGAACCTAATTACATTGATCTATAGTCAGATTTTAGAAAACTCAAGCCTTTTAATCATGAGACTAAGAAGATAAAAGACTAACCTTCACTTTACAGAAGTTCATACCAGAACGGATTTTCAATACTTTTTGTGGGTTTAGCAGGTCTGAGGAACAACCAAGTGAACTCATATATTTACATTCATCTTGTAGAAACCTGCAAAATTTATATAAGAATCTAGTTAAGATGAGAACACCAACATATAAAAATACACTCATCTATATATTATGTGCCACACCTTACGACATTTTCAACAATTGGTTGGGTTTCATGACATCCTAGTGAATCCAGGTGGAATATAGTCAATCCTGATTCCGATTCATCGTCGGGGAAGAAAATAATTACGAAGCTCCAATGTGAAGTGAAACATGATATAGAAAACATTTGAAAACCCTATTGAAACAATCTACAACATTTGTGAGGCCACTAACATTTCTTCACTATAAATTGGCCATTAAAATAAATTCAAGTGTTTTTGTAATCGCATGGCTAAAAGAAAAATATATTTCTCTTTGTGTATTGGTATAAAATCATAAGACTTATTGAATAGATCAATGTCTTTCCACCACCACGTGAACTTTGAAAGTTCTATCACACCTCTGTTTCTCTATATTTTGTCAAAAGGAGAGGACATAGAGAAAACATGGCTATAAGTAATGTGAATCACAAAAATGCCAGCAAAAAATTACTTTGTAAGGATTACATTGTACAATCCAGTGACCTTCTGATAGAAATTCAAATACTCTTTTCTTCTTTTTAATGTGACTCCGTAGCCAAAAATTATATCATTTTTCTCGTTGATTTAAGTATAGTATAAGATATGCACTTCAGATGATAAACGCTTAAAAATATTACGGTTTTAGTTAAAAAAAAATAGACGTAGGTAAATTCAAATATTTAAACCAACGTGATACTTTTTAACTGTAAATAAAAATTGCATTTCAAATTCTACAATAAAAATTATGCTTGTTAGGTTATAGAAAAAATAAATTGCCATCAAATGTACTAGTCTTTTTTGGTAAACTAATTAGTTTATCGTCGTACATGAGCATGAATTCACACATATTTTCAGAAATTATATTTACTTAACCTTTTTTAAAAAATACATCATCTTTTTTCTTCAGCTTGTAACAATTTTATAAAATTACCTTTTTAATATATAGTAGATTTGTATTTATCTAAGATATATATTTTAAAAGTTTTGGATTTCATCTCTTGTCGTATGTACTAAATTAAGTAGCCACAAACGACTATTTAATTTGTTCCATAAATAAAGAATGTATTAACTCATGTCTAAGTCATATATTATTCATTTTAATTTTTTTAGAAAATCTTCTCCAGTGAACCAAAAATGTTGAGTTAGGTATAGATGATTACGAACCTCAACATCCCGTGACGACCAGACTGTTCTAATTAATTTGAAATTGAGATGTTCTTTTAACAAAACAAATAGTTTGTTCCTGTATCCCACTTTTTAAAAAGGTGGAAAAACAAGATTCTCCATATCTTTGGTAATCTTATTGTTTTCCTTTGTCAAATTTGTGTCGGTAAAAGTTTGTGTCTATTACCGTTTTACAGGACCAGGGAAAAAAATTACAGATTTGCGTTAATATTAATTTGTTATATATATCACTTTCTGGTAAAAGTAAGCTATCACTTGTATATTGCAATACTAAATTTAGATTTATGATGCAATAATATACATAATCAAATGTCATATAGATGAACGGACGCCGTGCCAACCTCATAATAAACTCTTGTTTTAACCAACAATATGACACTTATAATTGTGTACCCACCCAATGGAACAAATATGATGTTTCTAAGTCAGATTCCAATCCTTTCAAACTAAATTCACCAACCTATGAGGTCTAATTATAAAGTATGGTACATTAATAAAGATTTAGGGGGTGATTGGTGGAAACTGTAGACGTTTTTACTACATTTTAAAGTTTTTAAAGTTTATTTTTTACCAATCACATTTTAATTATTTAACAGTCTTAAAAATCTCCTAATTTTTCCCACACTCCATTTTGTTCTATTTGCTCTGGTTACGTTCACTTTTTTAAAAAACCAACTATTTAGGACTTTTAGTTTTTTTAAAGTCACAGTGCTAAAAGTTTTTGCTACATTTTCTTATTTCTAACTTTCTTTTTTCTAAAGTTTAGAAATAAAAGTGCAAACCAATCAGCCCCTTAATATTAATGAAACTAAACTGATCAGAAAACCAACAATTTATCATGTTTTTGTTCTGTAATGCTGAATGTGAATAACTAATAAAAATATATTTCTGAAATTATCAAATCATGGGTTACACTCAGTTTTTTATTTAACGTGTAGTATGAAAATGAATGGTGTAGCTGAAAACTAATTGCCCCTCATCTATTGTTTCTCTGAACAGATCAAAACGTGCAGACATCACATTTGATTCATTACTCAATCATATCTGTTTTCTCGTTAGTTCTTTATCATCCTATACATGGATATAAATAGATTGCAATAAGAATCTTCTTTTATAAACATTAGAGATTATGTAAGAAACAAAGACAAAAAAAGTATAATTTGTTGAGTGGACAGTTGGCATTTGGGTAAATGGCTAACGCGCAAACGCCGTCCTAAGTCGTAAGTGATCTGTTATTAATTGGTACCGTTTTGTTTGTAACGGTTGCAAGCGTATGTTTTTTTTTTTTTGAACATCATTTTATTTAATAATTAAGAACTTGAGTTTACATAATCGCAATTTATGCGCCGCTTCTCTTCTATAATGATATGTTATAATACAACGAAAAAAGTCAAGCTAGTCGTTACGATCTGATTAATATCAAAAGTTTGATGTGTGTTCTATTCAAAAAAAAAGAAAAGAAGGTTATGATGTGTATAGACTTTTCAACTGGAGTCAAAATCCCAACTCTGGCCGAGCCCAAATACAACCACCACGACTCAACCATCATGTTGATTTTGATTAACGTACAATTTATATACATAAATACACACACACACATAATTGATACAATAATGCATGCTTACATTATTAAATACATTAAACATACATAGAGACGTTATAAGTATTTATTTATAAATGTATATGTATAATATATTTACATAATAGAAAAATCGTTTCCTTGGCCTTTTTTGTTTGTAAATGTCAACACTAGGGATGATCGTGAAGTTCCGTAGGTGGTGGGGTTTAGGAGGAGTGATCTACACGTCTTCAACTTTTTCTTTAAGAAATATGAGCGGACGGCCGGCGACCACTAGTTTTAAAGTTGATTCATAAAACGTTTCCTAGACCCTCGATCTAGTTCATATATATCATTTGTCCGATGGAGATATATAAGATTTTGAGTCTTTTGACAAACCAACCAGGACGATGCCCATATATGGTTCTACTACTTAATAATATATAGTTCTGCCATTATTTACATTTGTCGGTCGTTTTACCAAAAATGAAACTGTACTCACCGTTTTTTTTTCCCATTTTAGGGCTAGTGATCTACATGTTTTTTTTAGCGTTTTATAGGATATTTTTAATTTGATAAGAAATTATCAAACTGCTTATTAGATTGTGGAACATGCTATATTACTATATACATTTGACGAAAGCTATATATATATATATATATATATATATATATATATATATATCTCACCACTCGTCAATCCTTGCACAAAAATTAAACAATCTGCAAATAATTAACTAGGGAAATTGTCAAGATTCTATGATCGATGCTCAATAATTTACTTATGCTCAGTGGCGGAGCCAAAAGTTTTATTTATAGGGGTCAAAATGTAAGAATTGATTTTATAGGGGTCAATATACTAATTGGATTAATATTAATTTAAAGTTCTTAACAACAAAATACACCAAAATTAAAATTTCATGAGTGTCATATGACACTCTTACTTGTTAGCTAGCTCCGCCCCTGCTTATGCTATTATTATATTCATCACAAATTTAAAATTAGTTTATACGAGGCCGACATCGTATATATAAAAACCCTTTATTCCAACATAAAATAAGATAATTAATTACCTTTTATAAGATTAACCTATGAATATTAATTTGTCACATACAAATAAATTGGTTATAAGAAAACATATAAAGTATTTTATAAATATCAAATCATACACGTGTAAAATATATATATATATCAAATCATACACGTATCAAACAAAATCGATGGTGTTTCCGTAAATAAAACCAAACATGAAGTCCATTCTAAATAATTTCCTTGAGGTATATGAGCCTAAAGACCAAAGCTAAAGCCTTGTTGTCTTAAGCTGCAAAACTAAAAGACAACAAAGAAGTTGAAAGGCTCTGATCCAATATTTTATATAAAAAAATGGTGAACTCTCGTATGATCTACTTAGTCGTCACGATTCTAATGATTGTAATCTCGACCGTTGAAGCAGGCGGCTACGAAGACGCTTTGGGGTTCGTTGTCCGAACTGGAACCTTTTCTAACTGCGAAGGATCAATAGCGGACTGTATAGCCGAAGAAGAAGAGTTTGAATTCGATTCTGAGATCAGCAGGCGCATATTAGCCTCGAAGAACTACGTTAGCTACGGTGCGATGAGGAAGAACAATGTTCCTTGTTCTCGACGCGGTGCGTCTTACTACAACTGCAAACGCGGCGCTCAAGCTAACCCTTACCGCCGCGGATGCAGCACAATCACGAGGTGCAGGCGTTGAATTTTAATTTACTGTTTTACCATTTCTCGTTCTTGTGCTCTTTTACTTTGTTCTTTTCTTTGTTTTTTTAACTCTGTTTGGATTATATACATATATATATATTTACTTAATTCACTTATAAATGGAGATATTGGTTTCATTGTTAAACAAAGTCTCGTTATAAATTATACATACTGATGCGTATATATGCAGATGCTCTTCGTTTTATTATATACTATGAGAGAAGTGGTGGGGAAACCTATTGGTTACTATATTACCAGGGCAACTAGTTTTGTTTTTACTTGACCCGTAAAGAACGGATACCCGAAAAACCAGATAATCGATGAAAAATAGTTGACCCATTAAATAACCGACCATTTAATACCCACATATTACCTTTGAAAGATTCCACCTTTATCTATTTACCCGCTAATTTGGTTAAGTTAGACTTGAACTTAATTTGACTTCCTCTAGAAGATAAAAAATTATATTTTTATTGTTAATTAAATTTGTTTTTTTCATAAGTGTTTTCGTGTCATATAGAACAAAAGTGTTACAATATTAGAAAATCTTTTTAAGAGTTTACAGAAGCATAAAATGTCCAAACAAAAGCACGTGAAATAAACTTTTAAATTAGAAGAGATTTTATCATTAGACTCAATCCAATAGCACATGTCATCAAAAGGACATAACCACAACACATGTAGGATGAGTAAGCATAAGTTTTCCGATATCAACATTCGCCGTTGAGCACCGTCTGGTGAGAATTTATCGTCGAAATACAATCGAACATTAATCATGTGTTTATCACCGAAGCTAAACGAAGCTCCATGAAAAGTAACAGCTAAAGAAATTAATAAGACGCATCAGAAGGTACCACGATCCTTTCCATCTAAAACTCCATCTCCAAAAGAATTCATGCAAACCAAGATTTTCAACGGAACTGACCGGGAAGATAATCATTTTAAGCAACAAGCACCTAAAAATTAATCACCAACCTAGATTCATGGATATTATTGAAAGAAAATAACTTAATTTAAAGAGATCGAAAGACGAAACCGATCTACGGCGGGTAAAAATTCAGAGCCGGCCAACGACGCCATCATGAGCTGGTTGTTGCCGGACGGGATTCGACCATCTCCACAAATAAACTTGAAAGATGTCGAACATAAGCCCTAAATCAGAACAAGCCGTAAGACTCGTAACTGAATTGGGACGACAGAATCAAACCTACTTTTAGCTTTCTCTCTCTAAAATATACGGGAGAGAGAAAACTCAATCTCCGGCAATCCCAATTCGACAATTGCCTAAACTGACACGCTTCGACGATCGCCTAAATTGACCTGCTCGGCGAGAGAAGCCTTAAGTTAATAGGGTTTCTTAATTTAGTTTCCCCTGTTAATTGAATTTAATAATTAAGTTTATTCTATCTATTATAATAAAGTAAGGTTTAGTGAAGTGAACGAGAGACACATGTTCACTTAATTCTGTTGGGTTTAGATGGGCCATCGTTTAATCTATTGTGGGCTAATAATTGTAGGCTAATAATTTGACCATAACTTAATTGCTAATATATAAAACAAATCACTCACCCACAATATATAAATCAATATATAAATCAATATAACAGAATTTAATTAAATTTAAATTAATTAAATACCGAAATTAAATTTATGCTTTAATTGTAACATTGCATAGCTTTTAATTCGTAACTTTTAATTGTCATTATTCGTAGTTTTTAATTGGTCATAGTGAGAAGGTGACTAATTAACGTTTTAAAATTTTTTGAAGTAACGTTTTAATCACTATACTTTTTAAAGTAACGTTTTATATTCTCGATTTACAAAAACTTAGTGACCAACATAATTGTCAATTGTCAACGGTAGGATTATAAGAATGTTTATTACAAAAATTAATATTCATATGTTGCACATCATTAAAACCAACGGCTCAAAAATCTGTGAGTCAATAACACAATTAAAAGGGCTATAAGTACAAGATCATATAAATTAAATCATTCGCTTTATATATAAAAACCAAAAACACATACATGACCACACCATTAAAAAAACCATTTATCAAATTATATTTCCTATAAAACACCCTCTCATGGATTATATACTATATGCAGTGCACTTTGAAACAAATCCAACAACGATGCAAGCCGCCAACCAGCTTCATCTTAAAATCAAGAGACCACACCGACAAGAAAACAACATCAGCTACACAATCCCATTCTAAAATCAAGAGACCACACCGACAAGAAAACAACATCAGCTACACAATCCCATTCTCCAACGACCAAATACTACATCCAAATAATACCCATTTCAGAAACATAACCAACTTTTATCTTACCTTCCATGACATCGACGAAGTAACATCAGGTACTTTAATCAATAATTTTAACAGATTTTATACAAGCAACTATTATTTCAGAAGGAGCACACAACCCACTACCATTCAACGTCTTCTTTGAAATCGAAGATAACAATCCAAATGCTTCAACAAGACTTGATGTCGAAGTGGCAATACAAGACCTAGAAATTAGGCAAACACATACCACAGACGAAGAAGACGGTGAATGCTCAATATGTCTAGACGGTCTACCAGTACCTAACAAGATTAACAATCTATTTTGCAATCATAAGTTTCACCATGAATGTATTATAAATTGGTTACATCACAAAACAACGTGTCCTAATTGTAGAACATCAATCGTGTAAGCTTTTATTTATTCAATATTCAATAAGTCAAGTATGATTAATAAAAAATTTTTCACATCATGGTGTCCCTTTTGCTATTTGATTTAAAAACACTACTTCTAAACAATGTAAAACTAAAAGCAAAGTAAACCAAACCCAACGCACGGGATACTACCTAGTTAGTAATATATATTCCTAAAATATTGGTAATGTTATAAAATACTATTAATAAAACATGTAGTTACGAGTCGGTTAATAGAACGGATAATAAAATGGGTATTAGAAAAAATTAACAACCGATACCCGACCTTTACCCACAGGTAGTAGAATTATAATACCTTTTATCCGACCTTAAAATCACGAAATCTTTTTTTTTATTGAGATGGGTAGAAATCGAGTAACGGGTCAAAAACGGATAATGGGTATCATGGTCCAACCATAAAGATTACATGAACATGAAATTCGTCAACATGATGCTATTTTTGATCTCACTAAGACCATCATTTAGCACTGTTGTTGAAATTATAGATACAAATCAGTCTCACATATTCAATACGTTTACTTTCTTTTATAGAAAACAAGAGAATACAATAGTGTACAAAATTCAGAAACTAACTTTATGATGTCTTCTTCTTCTTGCTTGTTTGAATAGATTGTAGAATAATAGAGGCTTGCTTGAGCAATCTCCTAAGACAGAATTTCGCCCCTACGTTGGTGTGTGTAGATTTGTGGACGTCTATCTTACATGATACAACTATCGATCTATGTATTGACACCGTACAGAGACCCTATCAAACTCTACTTTGAGTTTCTCATAAATTATTTTGGGAGAAGAAAAAGATCAGAAAATTATATATTTTTCCTCAATGTTGTGATCTCCTTATATAATGGCTCAAGTGATGCTTCTTAACGTGGTGCCTAATCACAACCTTTTATAGATGTGCCTATTCCCATAGGACACATACATATGTAGAAGTGTCTCTTTCTTAAAAGACACATACATATGTGGAGGTGTCTCTTCCTTAAAAGACACAATGCATGTTCTTCTAGAAGTTTAAGTTTAACTTAATTAAATTATGTAGATTAAATAAAATAAACTCCAACAATACCCCACATTTTCTATTCAAACTCGAGAATACCCCACATTTGAATAGAAAATAAGCTATAATACTTCTGAGAAAGTGAATCAATATGCATCAGAATGTCTTTTGAACTTGAACCTTTCCTAGTAACAACTTATCGGATTTTTGTGGGTAATGAACTCTAGTCTTGAATTAACCACGTGTAATAGTAAACCGTGAAATTAAGTGAAACACATACTTCATCAGCTCATTTCTAGTTTATACGGTTGTGTTCATTTTGGTCCTGAACATTTCCGACTTCGTGAGAGCTTTAGAGAATTTAGCCATATCAATTCTCATAGGTGCGACCCGACACCACTCTCATATAGGTAATGCTAATTAAAGATAGTCCATTCTATCCCACTTTTTCGAAAAGCTATTAACGTTATTAAGAATAAAATATTCATCCCATAATCGTCAATGGAAACACATTATTACTTCATAGGAATGAGAAATATGTACATACTACTTTGAGTCTTCCTCAACCAGTTTGCCTATTGAACCTAGACCATGGGATCTCCAATGTTGCTAGGTTAGGTTTTCGCCAATTGGTGACTCATTGTCTTGGCTTGAGACCCATTCCCCTCGAAGTGAATATGACTTGCTCTTTAGGAAGGTCTTTATTCAAAGGATCAGCCATGTTTTCCTTTGATCTAATATAATCCAATTCTATCACCCCACTGGAAAGCAATTATCGTATTGTGGCATGTCTTCGTCTAATATGCCTTGACTTGCCATTGTAAATTTTATTTTTACCTCTATTTAAGGCAGCCTTACTATCACAATGAATACACAGTGCAGTTACCGGCTTTGGCCATAGTGGAATATCTTCAATAAAATTCCTAAGCCATTCGGCTTCTTCTGCAGCTTTATCTAGTGCGATAAATTCAGATTCCATTGTAGACCGTTCAATACATGTTTGTTTAGATGATTTTCGAGACATAGCACCACCACCAAGTGTAAACACATAACCACTTGTGGATTTACTATCTGTACTTCCCGAGATCCAATTGGCATCACTATATCCTTCTAACACAGGAAGAAATTTTGTGAAATATAGACCATAATTCATTGTATGCTTTAAGTATCTCAATACTCTAACCAAAGCATTCCGATGTTCTCTATTTGGATTACTTGAATATCGACTTATTCGACTCAATGAGTAAGCCAAGTCTGGTCTTGTACAATTTGTAATGTACATAAGGCTTCCAACTATTTGTGTGTATTCTAATTGAGAAACACTTTCCCCTTCATTCTTTGAAAGCTTGCAAGTTGGATCAAACGGAGTAACTACCGATCATTCATCAAAGTGACCAAATTTCTTTAGAACTTTCTCCACATATTGAGATTGAGTAAGTGAGTAACCATTTGGTTCTCGTTTAATTCTAATTCCAAAAATTAAGTCAGCTAATCCCATGTCATTCATTTCGAAATTTTCACTCAACATCTTCTTTGTGGAATTAATAATGTCTTTACTTGTTCCCATTATCAACATATCATCCACATATAGAGATACAATGATTGTATCATTTTTAGTTTTCTTAATGTAAACACACTTGTCACATTCATTTATGGTAAAACCATACGACTTCATTGTATTATCAAATTTCTCATGCCATTGTTTTGGCGCTTGCTTAAGTCCATACAAGGACTTCATAAGTTTACAAACTTTTTTTTTTTTTCCTTTCACTATAAAATCTTCAGGTTGTTCCATATATATCTCTTCATCTAATTCACCATTTAAGAATGTTGTTTTAACATCCATTTGATGAATTTCTAGATCATATATGGCTGAAATTGCTATTAGCAATCTGATGGAAGTAATTCTTGTGACTGGAGAATATGTATCAAAGAAATCAAGACCTTCCTTTTGACGATATCCCTTCGCCACTAGTCTTGCTTTATATTTCTCAATCGTTCCATCAGGTCTAAACTTCCTTGTGAATATCCATTTATGTCCAATTGGTTTATTTCGAGGTGGTAAATCAACCAATTCCCATGTATGATTATTCAAAATGGATTCTACTTCACTTTGAATCGCCTCTTTCCAATAAGGTGCCTCTGAAGATTCAATTACAGCCTTATAAGTTTGTGGCTCATATTCACTCAAGTACGTAATAAAATCTGTACCAAAATCTTTAGAGATTCTTGCCCTTTTACTTCTTCTTGGTTCATTTTCTTCTTCTTGAACCTTTGAGGTAATTTCATCAACCTCACGTACTCGTTTAGTACTCATACTTCTTGGCTCTTTGTATGGAAATACATCTTCAAAGAACTCAACCTCATTTGATTCAATAATTGTATTTACTTGTACCTCAGCATTATCAGATTTTATGAACCAAAAATCTGTATGCAGCGCTGTTTTCTACAGGACCTAAGTAAACGCAATCCACCGTTTTTGGTCCTATAACAGTTCTCTTTGGTAAAAGTACTTGAACCTTTGCAAAACAACTCCACACTTTCATATTTTTATATGAAGGCGTTTTGTTCTTCCAAAATTCATATGGAGTTTATCACTCTTCTTATGAGGGATTTTATTTATTAATGAATTTGCCGTAAGAATAGCTTCACCCCATAAGCTAAGTGGTGCACCCAAATTGTTTAACATGGAATTCATCATTTCCTTTAACATTCTATTTTTCCTTTCGGCAACTCCATTTTGCATTGGAGTATATGGTGTCGTAGTTTGATGAATGATTGCATGTGTAGAACAAAAATATTAGAATTCATTTGATTTGTATTCTCCACCACGATCTGATCTAAGAATCTTTATTCTCTTATCTAATTGATTTTCAACTTCTGCTTTGAATTTTTTAAACATATTCAAAGCCTTATTTTTAGTTTCAATCAAATAGATATTTTAAAACTTACTATAATCATCAATAAAAGAAATATAGTAATTCTTTCTTCCTCGACTTGGAATTGATTGAAAATCACACAAGTCACTATGAATCAAACCAAGTAACATGTTTGATTTTTCCACAGATTTGTAAGAGTGCCGTGAGAATATTTTGATTCTACACAAACTTCACATTTATTTGTTTTAATATTATTAAGATTGTGTTTTGGTAACAATCCTAAATTCATCATTCTATATAAAGAACGATAATTGACATGTCCCATTCTTGCATGCCATAAATTACATGAGTCAAGCAAGTAAACAGAAGCAGAGCTATTGCCTGCGTTTTTATTAATAATCGGTACAACATTCAGTTTGAAAAGAACATCACTTAGATAGCCTTTCCCGACATACATCCCACCTTTAGTGAGTACAACCTTATCAGATTCAAATAAAATCTTAAAGCCTTTGTTGCTAAGAAGAGAACCCGAAATCAGATTCTTTCGAATCTCAGGGATATGGAGCACGTTTGTAAGTGCAAGTTCTTTTTCGAAAGTGAGTTTTAAAACCACTTTTCCTTTCCCTTCAATTGTAGCAGTGATAGCATTTCCCATATAGAGCTTTTCTCCACCAGAACCTTGTTCATATGTTGAAAACATACTCACGCTAGAACACACATGCTTTGTTGCACCAGTGTCAACCCACCAATCATTGGAGTTAGTCATCATGTTTGCCTCTGAGACAACAACAACAAAATGATTTTCGGCAAAGTTTGCATTATTGACATCTCCAACAAAAGATCCTTCTTTTTTATGGTTGCAGTCCTTGGCCCTATGTCCAGGCTTTCCACACACCCAACAAGTACCTTGTGGCTTCTTCTTAAAGTTAGAGCCTTTTGGTGGAATGAACGTTTTCTTAATGTTTTTGTTCTTCTTAAAGCCCTTGAATTTGAAATTGTTTCCCTCAATTACATTGGCCTTTGCTTCCATAGAAGAAAATTCAGACCTCTCGTTCTTACGATTTTCTTCTTCGACACGCAGCTTGAGAATTATTTGCTCGAGACTCATGACTTCGTGTGGGCGGGCTTGGTCTGCCCACGTCCATGACGTTATGTATCGGTCATGGATAAGCCCATCTTCGAGCGGGTTTAAATGGACATGGTCCTTAATGGACAGTGACAAAATGGGTCTGGACAAAATGGCCAAAACACTTAAAAAGCTAGGTCAAATTGATTTGGGAGAAAATTAATACTTATCCTTATCTTTCTCTTGTGCAGTTAATCATAAATTAATAGTTCAATTATGAATTTTTAAATAGAGATTTAAAAAAAAAAAGTTTAGTTAAAATTTATAAAATTTCAATTTATTTTGGGGCTTTTTATATAAAAATGAATTATAAAAATTTAAATTTAAATTTGTTTATAGTTCAATTAGATTTTTTTTTAAATGTTTTTAACAAATTTAAATTCAATAAAATATTAATTCAATAATTTTGAATTATTTTTATTATATTAAAACCGTCGGTTTTTTGTCGGAAATATCAACGATTTACCGTCAGTAAACCATCGGTAAAAGCCCATCGGTTATTAGCGGTCGATTTTCGTCGGTTTTTTTATCGACGGTGTACCGAGGGATTTACCGACCACTGACATCGTCAGTAAGCCGTCGGTATTTCATCCGTTGGTAAACCGTCGGTAATTCTAACGGATTACCGACTGTGAGGTGTGATGAGTCCATCGTTGATGATTATCACGGTGTTAAAGTCACCGATCCTCACCGCTGGTAAAAGTGTTTACATTTCCAGCTATAACTATTCTTGTTTTTTTATCATAACGTTGTTGTTGAGATCGACGGAGATTTTTACTACCGGAGAGAGATTTTGAATTTTTTTGTTTACGAAGATTTTTATTATATTAAAACCGTCGGTTTTCGTTCATTTTAATGACTTTTGTAATATTTTAGTTTAGATTCTGATTTAAATTTAATGACTTAGTTTTGAAATGGGTCCATTGGACAGCTAATTTGGATATGGTCGTTAATGGGCCTGGTCAAAATAATCAATATTGTCAAAATTGGGCCGGTCCAAAATGGACGTGGACAACCCAATTTGACAGCCCTAGAGTGTATGATAATGATCTTTGAATTCTAGAAACTGTGTAGCTTCATGCGCACTATGTGAAAATGGTTATCAATGTAAAACACTCCATATAAGAGTGTTAATCTCCATTCGTTAACGCTTAGTGTAGATGTTTTGTTCATCTTTCATTCCTCGCCATTTTGTATTTGAAGAACGATTTTTTTGCTTGTTCTTTTAGATCTCTTCATGTAGTTACATCGTATGTAGCTTCCAATACTTAACATTTAGTTTTTATTCAATCAGTTTACCAAAAAAAATATACAAATCCAAGTACGCCTACCTAATTGTTTAGAAGTTTAACTAACCTATTAATTACGTACTTAGCCAACTTGTTGAATGGGATTAATCGAACATAACGTCTAGGCTTTACCTGTCACCTAAATGCATATGTTTACAGGAGAACCATGATGCCTTCATTGCAAAGTTTTTAAGAGCTGATTAGTCGTTTAAAGCTTAAGGAAGCTTTGATAATGTTATGGAAAATAAGATTAGAAAGAATAAAAGCAGAATGTATTAGAGACTGAAAACAAATGTAGAATCAAATCGTTTCTTTATTTAGTTGTTGGTGGCATGTTGGTTTATCTGGTAAACATGGGTCCATCACGGCCTAACATCAAACATATATAAAGAAAGTTCTTTATTGGTTCACATTAGTTTATTACTCTTTCCATTTCTAAAAATAAATCGTTTCTGATTATATATATCCTTACAAGAAAACATGGTTTTAGTAATTGCAGTAGGAGTCGCACAATAGTCACTAAAAGGTGGATTACGACTAAATAGCGACTAAACCAGGTAGCTATATAAAAATAGTCACTAAAGTACGTAGTCGTAAAAATAGTCGTCAAATGGCGCCTAATTTACGACTACACCACATGAACAATGTTTCGACATGCAATAGTCGTAAAGTAGTCGCCAAATTTGCGACTAATCTGCGACTACTGTGTGACGACTATTGAAAACAATAGAAAGGGTCTATAAATAGTCATAAGATTTAATTACTATTTACCGACTAATCTATGACTAATTTAACGTCTATTTGGTGACTAATAAAGCATCAAGCTTCGTTGGTGTAAAGATGTTGCGACTACTTAGCTATCATTCTGCGACTATTTGACGACTAATAAGCTATTTTATTGACTATATTCGTTGTCAAAATAAAAGTTTGGTATGTGACTGATTAGAGTTTGTTTTGTTTCTCAAATGGACGAATTGGTAACATGGGATTCAAAATTGTAAGAACTTTGATTCAAAATAACATTTGATTAAAAAAATAACTACATTATTCAAAATCCAAAAAAATCACTAAATTAAGGCTAACTCTAACAAATGCCATAACATACAAAAAAATTAATAAGTTCATTAGTTCATGAAACATGGATAAGTAACCTAAGAAGCTGCTAGTCTTGTACTTTAGATCTGGTAGAGGAAGATTGGTTGGGAGAGGCTGTGTGGTTGTTGGAGCTGAATGAGAAACCAAAGTCTAGAAACTAAGGATCAGTTTGTCCCATGTACTTTTCCACCAAGGACAAGTACTTGAGCTTGTCCTTTTGTTCAGTCATAGCTTGGGAGTGCTCTGCTTCACTGGCAACAATATGTGCATCACGGTTTTCGTTATAAGCAGCCTTCTCTTCAATTTTACGTTGAGCTTCCTTCAGTTGCTCTTGCAATGTCACAAACGATGAAGAGTCTCTCGGTTGCTTGCGCTTGCCATTGAGAAGAGTCTCCTTCAGGCTTCCAACTCAACAACGAGTTCCTCGTGAATCCTTCTCAGTGGACTGTGAAAAGTAAGAGAAAAACCTATATTAAATCCCATGACAAACCAAAACTCTATAAATGTAGACTGTGAAAAATGTTACTTTCCCTGAAGAAAGATGCTCGTATAGTCATCTGTTGTTAGCTCTCGAGGTCGCGAAGCACCATCCAAAGCATCTGAAGTCTCTACCACGAGCTCAAACAAATTCTCTTGCAGCTTCTTCTCATATGTTTGAGCGATTTTCTCCGCCTTCCTATCGACATATGTACCATCTGGCCTTGTATGTGACTTAATGAAAACCTCACCAAGACTCATCGGTCTTCCTAATTTCTCTTCCTACAATGTTACAAAATAAACAAGGATTATGACAGAATTTAAATTTGTTAACATGGAAGAAAAAGTAAAAGTTACTAACCCCATTTATTGTTGGATTTGTTGATACGACTTTGGAGGATGTGAGGACCGGGACCTTTACGGTCATACATACGAGCATTGGAATAGGTGAGACTCCTTTGATGTGATTCTTCAGTGTCCCAGTACTCCGTCATCGTTTTCAAGAGAGTATCGCTGATCCATTTTGGTCGCTCTCGATTAGTCCTCGCGTTGCTAACCATGCCTTTCATCCGACTTTGAAATATCTCCTCGAAATTTTGTTGAACTGTCCCTGTTATCAAGGGATCCTAGGTGTGGGTTTTCTACAATACAAAGAGAATATATTGATGTTAGTGAAAACATCACAAGCAAACTATGTGAAGGCTATAGGACAAAAAACTATACTGCGAACTTGAGGAAGTATCTTTCTTGTCTATCCCGAGGCACACATGTCCAGCTGTAGTAGGGAGCATCGAATTTGTTTGTAAACACTTTTGTAATCGTCCGAACCAGTTTCGATCCTATATCGCGAGTAAACCTGCAAATACAAATGAAATAAACGAGGACAAAATACAAAGCAAACCAGAAGCATGTGTCTACACTCAGAAATCAAAACTGAACCATCGGTGAATGTGTCTACACTCAGACATCTACACTCACAGACAAAGCAAACCTTTGTAATTCTCAGACAAGTAAAGAAAGAATAAAATCAAACATGTAATACGAAACCAGAAGCATGTGTCTACACTCAGACTTCAAAACTAACCCTAAGATTAACCATCCGACACCAAAGACATCAAAACTTAATCTAAACATATTCTACACAAGTATGAATACTTTGCTAAACACTCAGATTTATCAAAATTGAACCTTAACATATTCTACACAAGCATTAACACATTATTCTTCACTCAGACTTATCAAAACTGAACCTAAATATAAACATCAGAGACCTCAAATTTATAAGAACTGAAACACATTCTACATAAGCATTACCATACCAGACCAAAAACATGAACACTTTGCAAACAACTCAGACTAATTAAAACTGCACCTAAACACAACCATCATAGACTTAGACTTATGAAAACTGAACCTAAACACAAACATTAGAGACCTCAGACTTATCAAAACTGAACCTAAACACATTATACACAAGCACGAACATATTATAGATCACAATACACACCATTAATCATACGAGACCAGAAGCATTAACACATTATTCTTCACTTAAACTTATCAAAACCAAACCTAAACACAAACATCAGAGACCTCAAACTTATCAAACTGAAAGTAAACACATTGTACACAAGCATGAACACATTATTCCTCACAAAACACACTATTACCATACAAAACCAGACGAGAAGCATGAACACTTTGTTAAACACTCAGACTTATCAAAACTGAACCTAAGCATATTCTACAAAAGCATGAACACATTATTATACACTTAGACTTATCAAAACTGAACCTAAACACAAACATCAGAGACCTCATACTTATTAAAACTGAAACACATTCTACACAAGCATTACCATACCGGACCAATTTGTTAAAAAAACTCATACTTATCAAAATTAAACCTAAACATAAACATTAGAGACCTCTGTCTTATCAAAACTGAAACTTAACACTATCTACACAAGCATTAACACATTATTCTACTCTTAAGACTTATCAAAACTGAACCTAAACACAAACTTCAGAGACCTAGGACATCAAAATTGAACCTAAACACATTCTATAGAAGCATTTACACTGAGACTTATCAAAACTGAACCTAAACACAAACTTCAGAGACCTAAGACATCAAAACTGAACCTAAATACTATCTACACAAGCATGAACACATTACAGATCACAAAACACACCATTACCATACAAGACCAGAAGCATTATCACAACTTCAGAGACCTAAGACCTAAACACAACAATCAGAGACTTAAGAAATACGCATAACATTCAGAGACCTAAATTACCATACAAGACCAAAAACATTAACACAACAATCAGAGATCTAAGACCTAAACAAAACAATTAGAGACCTAAGAACTAAACATAACAATTAGAGACCTTAATAACCATATAAGACCAGAAACATTAACACAACAATTAGAATTCTTACCATACAAGACCAGAAGCATTAACACATAACCAAGTCGAGTTTGGCGTCAGCGTGGGAAAGATGATGGTGGTGAACTTATCTCGGTCTGGCACCATAAGCAGCATATTCAGAGCCTGCAGCGTGTCCTCTTGGAGATCTGCCAACACCAGAGCAGATTTTTCATCGAAGTTGTGTTCTTGAGAAAATGGATGACTCTGAGCCTGGGAGTTCTAAAGTGGAGACGATGGAGCTTCCTGCAGTGGAGCCAAAGTAGAATTTGGATTGTTGTGGACTTCTTGTGACGAAGGTGTCACAACTTCTTCACAGTGTTGAGGCAAGGAGGTCTGGAAAGCTGTTGTGGCGGTGGATAGCTCCGAAAATTTGGTGCTGACGTTGACGGTTCAGTGTAAATGGGGACTTGAGGTGGGTGCGACTGAGTCAAAGGAACTTGGGCTGCCGGCGTGAAGTTGTATTGCCGCGATATAGGGCTTGATGTTCATGATGCAGTAGTGGAGCGATTGGACCCTCTGATTCTCTGAGAAACGTTGGGAACATTTATTCTCTTCCTTCCTCGTCGTTCGCTCTTAGTTGTAGGCATCATGTTGTAGAAGATTAAGAGATTCACCAAAAAGTTTGAGAGGCCTGGCTAGGGTTTTTGCAAACTTGAGAGACGAAATGGATCAATATGGAGAAGATATTCGACAGGGGGATTCGAAGAAAAGATTAGGGTTGGTTTTGAAAAGGAATCGAAGAAAAGAATATGGTTGGTTTCAAAGAGGAATCGAAGAAGAGAAAAGATTAGGGTTGGTTTCAAAGAAGATGAGAGCAAAGGGAAGAACAATCGCGGCAATTAAGGTTTGTTTGTTGAGCTAGTGTTCACTTCATAGGGACTTAGGCGAAAATTGTTTGGGTTTCGGCGAAATTATGTTGGGTTTGGGCCTAAACCCATTGTTTTGTATTTTCGCATGTAATCGTTACTTAGACGCTTTGTAGTCGCCATACATATGCGTTTTTATTAATTATATTTATATTTTATGATAGTGAAACTTGCATATAATTGATCTTCACTTATTTTTGACAAGAATCATTTGTTAAATTAATCTTAAGACTTTATTTTAAAATTATATGATTGTAAAACATAATTCATTTATCGCTTATCAAATTTATTTATGAAATATTGTAACATAAAACATAAGTAACATAGTTAATAGGGGTCTTCTTCATATGGTTCTTCATCGGAAGACGAAAAATTACACTGAAATTCATCTTTTAGTTCCGCATCTCCGTTATCGTAATCGAGGTTTTTTGGATTTTATCCCAGTAAAAAATTGTCGAGTACAAAATTTTCAATTGTAGTTATCTATACATCATCATCATTTTCTGTTTGCAAAAGAGTTGGTTCTTTATTTCATATCACCCTAAAATATTTTCCCTCGAATTCACTTTCAAAACATTGAGCCACAACTGCTTCGGTTTCTTTGTGTATGGGTACGAAATATACAGAATTGATCCGCTTGAGAGGTTCTTTGCAATATCAACATGTATATATGTTATAAATATGTATATATATGATATCGACATTAATTATTTATATATACTATATAGATATACATACGTGCGTACCTAGAATATAGTTCGTATGTATTATATTATCTCGATGAAAGAACATCTACAACGCCACCATTGCTCCTCTGAGTGCCTCTAGCGATAACATGGTCATACCAATACACTTAAAAAGTGTGATTTTCAAATTGACAATCTCCTCGTACTCAAGTTCTATGATGTCAGTTAAGGTCCCGTAGAAATTCATTTTATCTGATGCATCAATATAATTTTCACCTTTAACACAGACTCCATAGTTACATGTCTTTCGTCCAGCGTCGTGATTATACGTATGAAACAAATAGTCTCTTGTAAAATACATTGGCTAGGTTTTGACCTTATTCAAAGATCCATGCACTATCTCTTGAATCCAAGTAGGAAATGGATTTGTGGCGTTCCAGTAAGTAACCTGCATATATATAAACAATAACGTCAATATATAAATATAAATATATGCATAGTTATGAATATTATGTAGACATACATATTCTTTCACCCATAAGTAATATTCGTCAGCTTTTTTCGCGGAGAGATCTTTTACAAAAAGTCCTGGATATTTTGTAGAAATAAAATCCTCGAACATATATACTATACAATCCGTGAACATACTTATATACCTCTCAATTGGCTAAAAATAGTCACAATTTTGTAAAACATATGCATCTGCGCATTGATAGTCCCTCTCTGAGAGCCATATTTCATGCATTTTTCCACTAGGACGGTGATATGCTCAAATATAATACCCTAAAGTATCTAAGCAGTAGATGTAGTATTCTAGGGATCGAACCACAAAGACTCAAGATGTTCACTCAATAAATTCCAGATTATGAATTAAGCTAAGCGAAATGAATGTAATCAAAAATAACAAAGCGATTAAAACAAAGTAGTAAATCAGTGGGGAAAAAACGCTAGGCTTAGGGAAGTTTGCAGGCAAATCAGAATTATCAATCAAATCAAATGTCAGAAATAAAATAAGCTCCGCTCTTGAACTTGAAACACAGATGTAAAGTAAACCAACTGTCGTTGCNTGTTTTTCTAATCTTTGTAGAGTACTCAAGAGATGCAAGGAGACCAACCTAGTGCTCAAATGGGAAAAGTGCCACTTCATGGTTAGAGAAGGAATCATTCTTGGGCATAAGATTTCAGAAAGGGTATTGAGGTTGATAGAGCAAAGGTCGAAGTGATGGTTAGTTTGGAGCCTCCGAATTCGATGAAGGGTATTAGAAGCTTTTTGGATCATGCAACCTAACATCAGATTCTAGTTCGCGAGGCTAGAATAAGCATGAATCTCAAGTCAAGGTGAAAAGCTCTATAGATATTCCCTAACAAGTGAATCATATTTAATAATTCATCAAATACCTTTAAACAACCCTAAAACCTAACAAGAAATCTACTCAGACATGGTGAATGAAACAAACATCATGAATAATATAGATATCATAAAGTAAAATAGAGTAAGAATACAAAGAGGGTTCAAGGTTCTTCTCCCAAAACTCAATTGCAAGAATACTCTATCTCCAGAAATCAAGTGTCTTTTCTAGAGGCTGAAAAACCTAATTATATAGCTAAAAACACGCTTTGGAATTCATTGGAAAGAATAAGGAAAGCTTCTGTTTTCTTCGTGTCTTCTGAAGAGTACGCATTCTGATTACTGGTATTGACCGATATTGTGAATGGTATCGATCGATACTGAGATCTTTAATCGAGTCTCTCCCAAACAATGGTGTCGATCGATACTGCATAGGTGTCGATCGATACTGCATAGGTGTCGATCGATACTGAGCTCAATTCTCCGAACTGATTCAGCTCCAATATGCTTCAAAAGCTTCCATAATTCCAATTTAGCTCCAGATGTGCCTACAACCTGAAAAGACTCTAAAAGACTCTAAAGCTATAGAAAAGATTCAGTAAAAGGACTTATATCATGGTTGAAAGTGGGTAAAAACCATGATATATCAACTCCCCCAGACTTAGTCTTTGCTTGCCGTCAAGCAAACAGAAAACCAAACAGAGAAAGAGGTTTGAAAACGCAGAGACTCACCTTTTTCTTGAGACATAGTAATGACCCCTTTTCCAAGCTCCCAAACATCACCCAAACAGTTTCAGATCTGACTGCCATGTACTTCTCCGTAGACAATTGCAGCTCCCTAGTATCCACGCATTATCTCTTAGCATCAATCATACTAAATCCTTCATCGCCGATTCATTACTGTTGTTGATGATCATGAACCTTCTAGATTCTTCCTCATGCGATATCGTGACTAAGGAACCACCCAAGTTTCATACCTTGATATGATTTTCCTCTCCCCCAGACTTATCTCTTTTTATGCTTCTGATTTGCATTAAGCTTTGCATATACAAATCAAGGTTTGAGATGCGAGTATTGATGGTGATTGCCATCAAATCCCTGGTTCTCCCCTCTCAGAGTATCAAAAATCTTAGGCGAATAACGGGGTCCAGGGAAATGTTCCTACCCCTCGCTTCAGACTTTTGTGTGATCATTCCTTATCCAAGTAGAAAAATGGGATCACAGGAAGTGTTCCTAGCCCTCTACTCGGCGGAAATCATTTCATCTTTCATGCATCAATGTGTGTCTAGGGAGAGGTATACCATAATTTTCAAACACATGGGTTCCTTTGTCAGATATGAATGATGAATCAAGTTCAGTGAATACCAACCTCAGGAGTGAAGTGCAAAATTGGGTTCAGGATTTAGAAGAAATTTGCTGGAGACATGGGTGTTTCCTAGTCAACTGGTTAGTCTTTGGATTTTTCATTAGTCGATCTTAGAGCTGATTCTGTGACAATGGTTACTTAAAAACAAAGTCAGAACAATGAAATCAAGCAAAGGTTCATATTCTCCAAGTGGTTTTGACTCAATAAAACAAAAATTTGACTCAAAAAATGACTGACTCTAAGAAAAACAAACACAACGTCAGTAACTACCTCCCCCAGACTTAAACAACACTGTCCCCAGTGTTATTTAGCCTAGAGGAAGTAAAAGAAAGCATAAGAACAAAGATGGCTAAAACGTGTCTCGAAGGTACCGTGGTATTGGGTGGGTATCGATCGATATGATAACCGGTATCGACCGATGCCAAGTGAGTATCGACGGAAGCCAGTAACGTATCGATCGATACCAAGGACCTTTTCCGTAAGTCTGAAACTCAAAACCGTGCCCAGGGAAGCCAAAGGTTAGATGAAGAAATGTTAGATCACCAAAGCAGAGTTAGAAGCAACAAAATCATAAGATAGCCATAAGTTCAATGAGTACTGACAATGAGATAGAAAAGTTCAAAATGAAAAACAAACAAAAGAAAAGAAAACAGGGAAAGGGAAAAATCGTGAAACCCAGGAACGTCAGCTGCGGGTGCTGCATCAGCAAAGTCAGCTGCGGGTGCTGCATCAGCAATGACTGGAGTGGATGGAAGACGTGGAGGAGCGCGTACACGCGTAGCCGGTGCAACTGAAAGTAAGCTCGGATCTGGATCGAAATGCAGCTGAGAAGGGTCATCGCCGATACGGGTCAGAGCGTGATTGGGGAGCTGCACAAAGAGCTCTCCGTCTGTCGTGGGGAGGCACCAGCGGCGAGTTGGCTTCATCCAAGGCATGTGCTGCATGTGTTGCTCATCCATGAGGGAGCGAGCTGTGACAATCGAACATTCAGAAGTGGAGATGCCAAAATGCATGAAGATAGGAGTGAGGAGGCTGCCAACTGACTCAGTCTTCCGCGCGGTGGCGTAGTTGCGGCCGGAGAAAGGCTTGGTCTTCAAAGAGACCAAATGGTGTGCAAATAGAGCACCTATGTTGACCGCGAGGTTCAACTCGGACCACTCATACCTGTCCTCAGGGATGAGGTCGCCAATAGCCTTGTCCGGCTCCATCTTGCAGAGTAGAGTGGTGCTCAGAATACGGACGATGCAACGCAGAGTCGGATGGCGAACGTCAATCTGTGTCGTAGTCTTGGAGTGGTAGGCTCCAAGATCGATGTATCGCCAAAAGACCTGCGCATCATGAAACTGGGTAGGAAGAGCTACCTGCTGAAGATCACGATCGAAGCCGTAGATGTCGCAAAGGTCAGGGATAGGAAGCCTGTAACGAACCCCTCAGATCAGTAAAGTCAAAGTGCCCTCCAAAGCATTGCGGTGGACCTCGTCTCTGTAGTAGACTCGAGCTGTGGCGAGGAACTGGCGAGCTGTGGTCAGAATAAAGGTCGTACAGCCGTGAGTACAATGTCCCCAGACCAATCGTCACGAGCATGTCCGAGAGCTCCACGTCGATACCAAGACGGCGCATAGTGTGCGGGTCGATGAAGCGTGTAGGGATGATAACAACGTGTAGCCACTCATTATAGAACAGAGTATCATAGTCGTCCCACTCTTCGGCTATGGGCCTATAGATGCAGGCCTCGCTCTCGGTCTCCTCCTTAGGCAAACTTGCCTAATCACGTCTCGGGATAATCCTCTTCCCTTCCAACTTAGGCCAGGGAGGTCTAGCAACAGGAACAGGGGCAGAGGGAGATGGCGAACGTCGCGGCACAGCTCTCAGGTCGCTAATGTGGACCTCAAGGAAACTCTGAGGACCCGTGTTGTCCGTGAAGCCACCCTTCAGGACCCTGTAGCGATCCCTGGTCAGAACAGCCGTGACGATGCCGGCATGCCAGAATGATCCACATAATGCTTCCAGCTCATCCTGGAGACTAAACTCACGGCGTCGTGGGTTGGAACCGGAGGCGTCATCCTGACGTGCCTTCTTGCGGGGAGCCATCTGGGAAGAATCAAAATGAAAACAGAATGCAATTCAACACACGTAACATATAGGCACAGGTATCGACCGATACCAAGAGGGTATCGATCGATACTCTAGATAGATTCACAAAAGATATTTCACAGAGGCATCGCAATCCAACCCTATCAACCTAAAAATGATTTCCTCATATTACTCCATCCCTATCATATCCATTCTATTCCTATCATAGTAGTTCCATTTCCCTAGAGTGAAAGATGACAAGAAACAGAACAAGAACTCCTCAACAGAGGAAACTGAAACCGTCAACGAATCTAAGGGGTAGGAATTCGAGTGTATTACCTTGCAGATCGGAGGAATGAGTAATGGAATGACAATGGGGGCAAAAATTCGAGTGGAATAGAGTGTAAAATCAAGTAAAATGATGAAGAAATGAAAAATGGGTGAGAAAGTTAGAGAGAGATGGCGGCGTCGATCGATGGAGGAAATGAGAGAATGAAGAAGAAAACCCGAGGGTTTATAGAAAACATACCTGGGTGCTGGGTATCGATCGATACTGTAAGTGGTATCGATCGATGCTCGCGTCCTGATAGCACAGGTCTGCCTTAGTCTCAGTATCAATCGATACTCCCTGGGTGTCGATCAAAGCTTGTCGTCTGAACCTGGTTCACGTGAAGACACAAGACAAAAAACAAAAAATCAAAAGAAAAACTTATGTACAGACTCACCAGTGGGTTGCCTCCCACCGAGCGCTTGTTTGATGTCTTTAGCTTGACATGGAGATCAGTCAGGCAGCTGGTGGCTTAGCCAGAGGCATTATTGGGCCATCTGGGATGGTGGCTTTCGCCCAGTAGTGTTTCACCCTCTGTCCATTGACAGTGAACTCCTTTCCTTCAGCATTCAGCAACTCGACCGCGCCATGTTGTCGGATTGCCTTTATTGTGAAAGGACCTGACCAACGAGAACGCAATTTCCCAGGAAACAATTGTAAACGAGAGTTGTACAGAAGTACCTGGTCATTTGGTTCAAAGTGGCGAGAAAGGATCTTCTTGTCATGATAGGCTTTGGTCCTTTCCTTGTACAGTTTGGAGTTCTCATAGGCGAAGTGTCTGATCTCATCCAATTCATTCAGTTGAACCAATCGCCTTTGAGCAGCAGATTTGATGTCGAAATTCATCAGTTTAGTAGCCCAGGCTGCTTTGTGCTCGATCTCAACCGGAAGATGACATGCTTTCCCATACAGCAAATGGAATGGTGTGGTACCAAGCGGCGTCTTAAACGCGGTTCTGTAGGCCCAAAGAGCGTCGTCGAGTTTCAGTGCCCAATCTTTCCGTGTAGTGCCAACTGTCTTCTCCAAAATCTCCTTGATCTGTCTGTTGGAGACTTCGACTTGTCCGCTAGTCTGATGATGATAAGGTGATGCGACGCGGTGATGTACGCCGTACTTCCTCAGCAGCTTTTCGAAGACCTTGTTGATAAAGTGAGTGCCACCATCACTTTTAACAACTCGGGGTACTCCAAATCGAGGGAAGATAATGGTCTTGAACAGTTTCAAAACGACGGAGGAGTCATTGGTAGGACTAGCGATCGCTTCCACCCATTTGGAGACGTAATCGACGGCGACCAATATGTATCTGTTCTGTCGCGATGGAGGGAATGGTCCCATGAAATCAATGCCCCAGCAATCGAAAACCTCAATTTCGAGGATGAAGTTCTGCGGCATCTCATGTCGCTTGCTGATTTTTCCTCTTCTTTGACACACATCACAATGTGATATAAAGGCGTGAGCATCTTTGAACAGCGTAGGCCACCAGAAACTAGCTTGCAGGACCTTAGAAACAGTCTTGAATGTGGCAAAATGCCCAGCATACTCGAACCCCATGACAGTGATACATAATTTCTGTCACCTCAGTTTCAGCTATACACCTTCTGTAAACCCCATCAGAACTGTGCTTGTACAGATATGGTTCATCCCAAAAGTAACGTCTGACATCTCTCATAAACTTTTTCTTGGTATACTTCTTGAGATGCTTTGGTTTGTAGTCAGCAGCAAGGTAATTGGCAATGTCGGCATACCAAGGTTCAGCAGGAGTAGTGACAGCCAAAGATTCCTCAGTAACAGACTGCTCTGCAGACAAATCAGCTACGGATGGTAGCTAGTATCGATCGATACCAAAGGGGAGTCGATCGATGCTTGCATCTTGAACCGACTGCAGCAATTCGTGAAGGTATCAATCAATACCTTTGGAGTGTCGATCGATGCTCGTCTTCAGTAGTGGCAAAGTATAATAAGAGCTGTGTCGACATCCAGTCTCAATGAAGTAGATTTTCTCCTCAGGCAAGGAATCGTCAATCGGAACTTCATCACTGATCTTCATATATGAGAGATGATCTGCAACTCCATTCTCCACTCCTTTCTTATCTTTGATCTCGATGTCGAACCCTTAGAGCAATAGAACTCATCGACACAAACGAGGTTTCAGATCCTTATTTTGCAACAGGTACTTAAGAGCAGCATGGTCTGTATGAACGATCACCTTACTCCCAATCAGATAAGAACAAAATTTCTCAAAAGAGAACACAACAGCAAGTAACTCCTTCTCTGTGGTACTGTAGTTCTTTTGAGCGTCATCCAGTGTTCTACTGGCATAGTATATGACATGAAGCTTCTTGTCTTTCCTCCGTCCCAGAACTGACCCAACTGCAAAATCGCTCGCATCACACATGATCTCAAAAGGGAGGATCCAATCTGGTGGTTGAACAATAGGAGCAGTAACCATGGCCTCCTTGATCATTTCGAACGCGACGAGACACTCTGGTGTAAAATCGAAGGTGACATCCTTACATAGAAGAACAGTAAGTGGACGAGCTAACTTGGAGAAATCCAGAATGAATCTGCGATAGAACCCGGCGTGACCAAGGAAACTCTGAATGTCTTTCACAGATGTAGGTGGCAGGAGGCTTATCATGACCTGAATCTTAGCCTTATCAACTTCAATCCCAACCTTAGAAACCTTGTGTCCCAGAACGATGCCTTCTTGAACCATAAAGTGACACTTCTCCAAGTTCAGAACTAGATGTTTCTCTTCGCAGCGTTGAAGCACCTTGCATAGGTTGTCCAGGCATCCCTTAAATGAAGACCCATAAACAGAGAAATCATCCATGAACACCTCCATGAAATCCTCGATCATGTCTGAGAAAATTGACATCATACATCTTTGAAAGGTGGCTGGAGCGTTACACAACCCAAAAGGCATCCTCCTGTAAGCGAATGTACCATAGGGACAAGTGAATGTTGTCTTCTCCTGATCATCTGGATGTATAGGGATTTGGAAAAAGCATGAGTATCCATCCATGAAGCAGTAGTATGGGTGACTTGCCAACCTCTCCAGCATTTGATCAATGAATGGTAATGGGAAGTGCTCTTTCCTCTTTGCTGCATTCAACTTCCTGTAATCGATACACATGCGATGCCCGATGATTGTTCTCGTCAGAATCAGCTCATCTTTCTCATTCTTTACCACTGTGAATCCTCCTTTCTTAGGAACAACATGCACTGGACTGACCCAACTGCTGTTAGAGATGGCATAGATGATTCCTGCTTCCAAGAGTTTCATGATTTCTTTCTTAACCACTTCCTTCAGATTCGGGTTGAGCCTCCTCTGATGCTCGATTGAAGCTTTTGACTCATCCTTCAGATGAATTCGATGCATGCACAGATCTGGTGATATACCTGAAATGTCATCAAGAGAATAGCCGAGATCTTTGCGATACTTGCGCAGCTTGCTCAGCAATAAGGCGACCTCTGCGTTGTTTAAGGAAGAATTGACAATAACATGATATGTAGAGTTAGGGCCAAGGAAAACATACCTCAAACTTGCTGGGAGTGGCTTAAGATCGAGTTTAGGAGCTTTCTCCTTACTCCAATCGCTCAAGGAATCGGATCTGGTACGAGAGACAACCAGTTCCTCGGGAAGAAACGGTTGGTATCGATCGATGCTCTCTGTAGTATCGATCGATGCTTCAACATTTTTTTCAAGGATCGTGGCATAACCAGCAGCAACCTCAGTGGGAACTATCTCTGTCTCAGCCGAGCAAACCAACGCTCTCTCCAAAGGATATTCAGGGTGTAATCTCATGAAGTACTCATCTTATAATTCACTGAAGATGTCGATGAAGAACGTCTGACCATCTATAGTTGGTTTCTTCATCATCTTTTCCATGTTGAAGGTCATAATCAGATCACCAATGTTGAGGGATATTTTTCCATTCTTGCTTTCGATTAGGGCTCCATCTGTTGCTAGGAAAGGTCTGCCCAATATTAGTGGATCCCTTGGTTCAGCATCATACTCGAGGACAATGAAATCAGTTGGGACCAAGCAGTTTCCAATCGTAATCTGAACGTTCTCAAGCAATCCTTCGGGTAATTGCACAGAGCGGTCAGCAAGAATCAGGGAGATCCTAGTAGGTGTGAAGTCTGTAATCTCCATTCTCTTAGCTACTGAATACGACATGAGGTTTACACTAGAACCAAGATCGCAAAGGGAACGTTCGAACCTCTCACTGAAGATTTTGCAATCCAATACAAAACTTCCAGGGTCTGGTAATTTTTCTGGAATCTTGTTGAGAAGAATTGCATTGCACTCGTGGGTACTCGCTGGTGCAGTCATGATAGCATCTACGAACGAGAGTTCAACAACTAACTTTTCTAGCATTGCCTTGCATCTGGCCTCTTCTACTTCTTTCTTAGTCTTGGCAGGAGGTCGAAGGAAAGGTATTTTAGGCATGTAGACTCTCCCAACGTGTCCTGTGGTCTGCTTCTTTTCGATTTCTGGACTGTTATCGATCGATACTAGGGGGTGTCGATCGATGCTTGTGGTTGTGCAACTGGTCCTGTAAAACGTTGAACGGGCAACGATCGATGTTGAGTGGTGTCGATCGATACCAAAGGAGTATCGATTGATACTAGGACAATTCTAGGAATCTTATTGTCGTCGTCTCCAGCAAGATCGATGAGCTGCTTAGGAGAGTAGGTTTTCTTCAACCCTGGAGTGACTTCTCTTCCACTTCTCAAAGTAATGGCATAAACGTGCTCCCTTGGATTCACCGTTTTTCACGGAAGGAAACCATCCTGTCTCTTAACTGTTTCTGCAGTCTGAGCAAGCTGAGTTTCCAGCTTCTTCTGATGGATGTTCAGAGCCTTGATTTTTCCATTCAGATCAGTGTACAAGGCATCCATCTTTCCATTGAAATCAATAGTCATCTTTTGTTGCCCCTCAAGAATCTGTTCAAGCATAGTTTCAACTTTGCTTTCCTGAGTCTTGGGAGGTGGTGTCTGGTAAGATGAATTTCCATAGGTGCAAGTGTACCCACTGTTCTGAAATGGCTTCTGAGCAAAAGAGTTTGCTTCGAAATTCGCAGACTTATGGTCAGACTTGAATCCTCCTCGCTGAGAGTTGTTAGTGAAACCGCGGTTGTACGACGAATTCTGAAAACCATTACCACTGATGTAGTTGACATCCTCTGCTTCACCTTCATCGACGTTCTCGACTTCTTCACCAAAATGCATTGCCTTCTCCTGCTTATCCATTAACCGATTGTGAACCGAATCCAGCTTAGCATGTACCTCAACAATTTGCAATCCATCAATGTTCCCATTCTGCTTCTTCCTCTCAAAATCTGCATTCTTGGTACTGTTGCTAGATGCCAAGTTCTCAATCAGCACATAAGCGTCTTCGGGATACCTCGTGTTAAAATTACCATTGCTTGAAGCATCCAAAGCCATCTCATACCTCCAATCGATCCCTCTGAAGAAGATACCCAATAACTGAACCTGTGAGAAACCGTGGTGAGGGCAATCGCACCCAGGCAGCCTTGAATGCCTCAGTTGCTCCCTGAGAAAACTGGGAGATCTTGTTCCTGAGCTCTTCAGATCTCGCATCGTCATAGAAATTGTTCAGGAACGCATTCTTAGTCTCCTCCCAAGTAGTAAGAGAACGAGGAGGCAACTGCTTCAACCAGTAAGCTGCATCTCCACCAAGAGAGTATGGGAAGAGCTTACAGAAGAAGAACTCATTGGGCACTCCATTGTATTTGATACTGTGACCAAATCTTTGAACCTCTCGATATGATCCATGGGATGCTCATGAGAAAGACCATGAAAAGGGTGCTGGCCCACAAGAGTGTAGTATGCAGGCTTCAGCTCAAAGTCATTTCTCTGAAAAGTTGGAATACGAATCGCAGACCGATTGGCATAGAACTGGTCTGGTCTGTTGTACTCCCCAAGTGTTCTGGCGCGATTAACCAGAGCATTCCCAACATTCCCACGCATAGCTGGTGGGATAACCTCATTAGCTACCGGTGCAGGAGCAACAACGTTTCCTTCTGCATCAAGTGTCTGTCCATGCACGTCACACAGGTGACCTTCCTGATCTCTCAAAACCCCAGCTTCATCACGAGCGAGCACAATCAGATTGTTTATCTCTGCTTGTTTCTTTTGCTTTCTGATCGTACGCTCTAATTCAGCTAACTCTTTGTTAGTTAGATTGGTCAACTGCTTGTTCTTGCTTCTTCTGGTCTCTCGATGTTGCATACACCTGAAACACAGAAATCAAATCGCGTAAGTGACAGAAATTAAAACGAGTATCGATCGATATCTGAAGGGTGTCGATCGATGCTCAACAACTTAGTCGAAATTCTAAACTGTAATCTAATGGTGAAATTAGAGTCCCCGGCAACGGCGCCAAAATTTGATATGCTCAAATATAATACCCACAAAGACTCAAGATGTTCACTCAATAAATTTCAGATTATGAATTAAGCTACGTGAAATGAATGTAATCAAAAATAACAAAGCGATTAAAACAAAGTAGTAAATCAGTGGGGGGAAAACGCTAGGCTTAGGAAAGTTTGCAGACAAATCAAAACTATCAATCAAATCAAATGTCAGGAATAAAATAAGCTCCGCTCTTGAACTTGAAACACAGATGTAAAGTAAACCAACTGTCGTTGCGAAGACTATCTATGTCTAAACATATAATTCCAAATTTCTTTGCAAATTCTATAAATTCAAACAAGCATTAACGGTCAAGTTCAATTGTTCACAAAATCCTAAACCAAATTTCTTTGCGAGTAGGTCTTTTGCTCACCAAACACTAGTTCAGGAAACTAATCACACTTTCGTGTCAATTAATCAACCTAACATCAGATTCTAGTTCGCGAGACTAGAATAAGCATTAATCTCAAGTCTAGGTGAAAAGCTCTATAGATATTTCCTAACAAGTGAATCAAATCTAATAATTCATCAAATACCTTTAAACAACCCTAAACCTAACAAGGAATCTACTCAGACATGGTGAATGAAACATACATCATGAATAATATAGATATCATAAAGTAAAATAGAGTAAGAATACAAAGAGGATTCAAGGTTCTTCTCCCAAAACTCAATTGCAAGAATACTCTATCTCCAGAAATCCAGTCTGTTTCCTGGAGGCTGAAAAATCTAATTATATAGCTAAAAACACGCTTTGGAGTTTATTGAAAAGAATAAGGAAAGCTTCTGTTTTCTTCGTGTCTTCTGAAGAGTATGCGTTCTGATTACTGGTATCGACCGATACTGTGAATGGTATCGATCGATACTAAGATCTTTAATCGAGTCTCTCCCAAACAATGGTGTCGATCGATACTGCATAGGTGTCGATCGATACTGCATAGGTGTCGATCGATACTGAGCTCAATTCTCCGAACTGATTCAGCTCCAATATGCTTCAAAAGCTTCCATAATTCCAATTTAGCTCCAGATGTGCCTACATCGTGAAAAGACTCTAAAAGACTCTAAAACTATAGAAAAGATTCAGTAAAATGACTTATATCATGGTTGAAAGTGGGTAAAAACCACGATATATCAGACAGCCTTCGCGAGTAAATATAGAAGGTACTCCAGGGACATGAGTCACCTTCATCGAATCTTATTAACCTGACTAAATTATTGAGTGAAAAGTAATTCACATTAAGATAGATAGAAAGTGTATAGAAATTAAATGGCGAAGTGGACATGTGATTTTTTCTTTTTGTCAATTGAAGTGGACATGTGATTGATTATAGCATTTACCTTGATTTCGTTTGAATATTCTAAAGTGTTTCAAAGTGTTTGTGTTCTTAGCTTTGTATAAAGAATAACTCTCTTTATTAGGTTTTAGAAAATCTCTCAAAACTAAAATTCTCTGAAAGCTCTTAACTCACTTTTTGATCTTCTACTTGATATCAATTGTTACAACTCAACAATGATATTTATAGTGTTAGCAAAACTTTACTAATCATATTCCTATTAGAATTAGATAACTCCTAATCTTATTAGGACAAGATAACTCCTAATCCTATCATAAATACTTTAAGCTTATCTTTACCCTAACAACCTTGTTAAAGATATCTTAAGCGACAAGATAATGTTGAAGTTTATCCAACATTCTCCCTCTTAAACTTCAACTTGTCTTTGAACATGTCTTGAACTCCTATCAAGCTTCTCATTTCGACAAACTTGATCTTTGCCAACACCTTAGTCAAAATGTCTGCCTTTTGTTCAACTCCCGGTACGTGCTCCACATCAACCAGCTCCTTCTCAATGCATGTAGGATCTATCTCTTCTTCTTCTTGTGCCTTTGAAGTTTTCAGTCTGAACTCCATAGGTACTTGAGTCGGATTGCAAGTCTCTAAACCTGCTTCTCTTAAGATCCTCCTAGCATATCCTTCTTACTTAATTTCGATTCATCTTCAGCTTGATGCATTTCAATACCAAGATAATACGTGAGCTTTCTTAGATCCGACATCTCAAAGTTAGTCGACATCCCAGCCTTGAAATCGCTTATAACTTTGAGTGTTGCCGGTCACAAACAACTCATACACATAGATAGCAAAAATGAGAAGAGTTCCTCCCTCTTCCTTGCGATACACAGATGTTTCCTTTGAGCACCTTTTAAATCGCATCCCTTTCAAGATTTATTCCAACTTAGTGTTCCAAGCTCGAGGGGTTTGTCTTAGACCATACAAAGCTTTTGAAAGCTTTTATACCTTGTGTTCTTCACCTCTTACCTCGTAGCCATCGGGTTGCTCAACATAAACATTTATCTTCAAATCTTTATGTAAGAACATCGTCTTTACATCTAAGTTATGAATCTCCCATCCTTGTGAAGCCACACATGCAATCAACAATCTTATGGTTTCAAGTCGGGAAACCGGTGCAAAGACTTCATCAAAATCTATGTCGGATTCTTGTACATATCCCTTAGCTACAAGCCTCGCCTTGTACTTGTTGATAGTACCATCCGCATTCTTCTAGATTTTAAAAATCCACTTGAGACGAATTACCTTTATCCCACTTGGTTTATCGATTAGACACCATGTCTTGTTCTTGTTGATAGAATTAATCTCTTCTTTGCAAGCTGCTCTCCACTATAATGAACCCTTTGCTTCTTTGTAACAACTTGGATCATCGTTAATTGAGAGTAAGTCGGCGTGTAGGAGTTCTAGGGGTCTAGTCGCTTGGAAGATAGAAGCCTTTGGAAAGGATTGGCGAGTTTGTTTCCCCACTAAACAAGACTCGCACAATCTTTTTTCTTCATTGATTTCCGGCAAGTCGTGGATCATCTCTTGCTAAAACATTGTTTTGATTGTTTTAAAGCTGATATGTCCTAATCTTGCGTGCCACCTCCAAGTATCATCTTCTATCCTTGTGTGTAAGCATATCAGTTTACCTATCTTTAGACTTATCTTGTAAAGTCTATTGGCTGAACGCATTACCTTCACCAAGAGTCTTCCACTTGGATCATGGAGTGTCAAGTAATCTTGTCTCATCCTCACATCGCACCCGGATTTTGTGGCTTGTCCTGAGCTCAAAATGTTGCTCTTAAGGCCAGGGATATAGTAAACATCGGTTACAAGTTTTTGTTCATCCGTCTTGCTTTAAAATAGAATCGATCCTGAAGCACGGGTCTAATTTTGCAATTGACCAGATTTTGACTTTTTGAGCAGACTTCACATGCGAAGTCTGCTACACAAGGAGACTTCGTCAGAGAAGTCTATACCAGTTTGGGGTCTAGTTTTGCAATTGACAACAGTTTTGATTTTTTTAGTAGACTTCATCTAGGAAGTCTTTTTGGTAATAGACTTCATCTAGGAAGTCTATTACGTAATTAAACTTCCTCGATGAAGTCTTTTTGCCTTCAGAGACTTCTTCGGCGAAGTCTACCCATAAAGTAGGGTATAGTTTTGCAATTGACCAGAGTTTAATTTTTACATGAGACTTCGTCTGAGAAGTCTATTTAGAAAAAGGGTTACTTTTGCAATTGACCAAAAAAAATTTATTTTTAAATTCCAGAATTACCGATGGTTGTAGACTTCATACGAGAAGTCTACCAATAGTCAATGTTTCATAATTTTGGTCAAATGCAAAACTAACCCCTTTTTCACGCAGACTTCTCAGATGAAGTCTCGATAAAAAGTCTTCGTTCCGGTCAATTGCAAAACTAACCGCCTTTTTTCGCAGACTTCACAGAAGAAGTCTTTGTACAAAGTCAGACTTAACGGTCAATTGCAAAACTAGACCCCTTGTAAGCAAAACTTCACGATTGAACCACGATGAAGTCTGAAGTTCTCCTTTGAAAAACAAAAAACGGTGTTTAGACTTCACCGTCGAAGTCTGGTTACAAGGGGTCTAGTTTTGCAATTGACCGTTAAGTCTGACTTTGTACAAAGACTTCTTCTGTGAAGTCTGCGAAAAAAGGCGGTTAGTTTTGCAATTGACCGAACGAAGACTTTTTATCGAGACTTCATCTGAGAAGTCTGCGTGAAAAAGGGGTTAGTTTTGCATTTGACCAAAATTATGAAACATTGACTATTGGTAGACTTCTCGTATGAAGTCTACAACCATCGTGTAATTCTGGAATTTAAAAATAAATTTTTTTTTGGTCAATTGCAAAAGTAACCCTTTTTCTAAATAGACTTCTCAGACGAAGTCTCATGTAAAATATTAAACTCTGGTCAATTGCAAAACTATACCCTACTTTATGGGTAGACTTCGCCGAAGAAGTCTCTGAAGGCAAAAAGACTTCATCGAGGAAGTTTAATTACGTAATAGACTTCCTAGATGAAGTCTATTACCAAAAAGACTTCCTAGATGAAGTCTACTAAAAAAATCAAAACTGTTGTCAATTGCAAAACTAGACCCCAAACTGGTATAGGACTCTGACTTCTCTGACGAAGTCTCCTGTGTAGCAGACTTCGCATGTGAAGTCTGCTCAAAAAGTCAAAATCTGGTCAATTGCAAAATTAGACCACCCGTGCTTCAGGATCGATTCTATTTTAAAGCAAGACGGATGAACAAAAACTTGTAACCGTGTTTACTATATCCCTGGCCTTAAGAGCAACATTTTGAGCTCAGGACAAGCCACAAAATCCGGGTGCGATGTGAGGATGAGACAAGATTACTTGACACTCCATGATCCAAGTGGAAGATCTGCTGGTGAAGGTAATGCGTTCAGCCAAATAGACTTTACAAGATAAGTCTAAAGATAGGTAAACTGATATGTTACACACAAGGATAGAAGATGATACTTGGAGGTGGCACGCAAGATTAGGACATATCAGCTTTAAAACAATCAAAACAATGTTTTAGCAAGAGATGATCCACGACTTGCCGGAAATCAATGAAGAAAAAAGATTGTGCGAGTCTTGTTTAGTGGGGAAACAAACCTCGCCAATCCTTTCCAAAGCTTCTATCTTCCAAGCGACTAGACCTAGAACTCCTACACGCCGACTTACTCTCAATTAACGATGATCCAAGTTGTTACAAAGAAGCAAAGGGTTCATTATAGTGAGAAGCAGCTTGCAAAGAAGAGATTAATTCTATCAACAAGAACAAGACATGGTGTCTAATCGATAAACCAAGTGGGATAAAGGTAATTCGTCTCAAGTGGATTTTTAAAATCTAGAAGAATGCGGATGGTCACTACAAGTACAGGCGAGGCTTGTAGCTAAGGGATATGTACAAGAATCCGACATAGATTTTGATGAAGTCTTTGCAACCGGTTTCCCGACTTGAAACCATAAGATTGTTGATTGCATGTGTGGCTTCACAAAGGATGGGAGATTCATAACTTAGATGTAAAGACGATGTTCTTACATAAAGATTTGAAGAAATGTTTATTGTTGAGCAACCCGATGGCTACGAGGTAAGAGGTGAAGAACACAAGGTATAAAAGCTTTTCAAAAGCTTTGTATGGTCTAAGACAAACCCCTCGAGCTTGGAACACTATTAGTTGGAATAAATCTTGAAAAGGGATGCGATTTAAAAGGTGCTCAAAGGAAACATCTGTGTTACGCAGGAAGAGGGAGGAACTCTTCTCATTTTTGCTATCTATGTGTATGAGTTGTTTGTGACCGGCAACACATC
>SMJT01000165.1:69692-232598 GCA_004349715.1 Crucihimalaya himalaica | reverse complement strand
AGACCCAAAAAGTCAATTGCAAAACTAACCCCCAGTTGACTATTGAGACTTCACCCATGAAGTCTGCCTTCTGGAAAATCGGAGAAAATGAAGCAAAAATTACCAAGATTCGGTTTGAGCTTGTGTTTAGCTTCTTAAACGGCCAAGAACTGATCACGCCAACAATACCCAAGCAACCCAAACGTTATTATGCTCGAATCTTAGTAAATCGCAAGATATATGGATGGTAAATATTGAAAACGATATTATAGAGTTAAATGGTTGAAATGAGAGAAGAGATCGACAAAAATGGAGCTTTTAACTCAGTTTTAAAGCATTAACATCACTTAATTCGGTTGTTTGAAGCATTGAGAGCTCAATTTTGTTTGGTAAGTGTGGTTGGAAACTATTGAAGACGATGACATTTTCGTTATTACGTGAGAATCTTTGGGTTATTGTTTTTCAAACCCAGCTACCAGACTTCACAGAAGAAGTCTGCGCTAGGTATTTTTGTGAAAAAAGAAGCGATGAGGGATATTTTAAGGCATTTTGAAATGAAAAGGAAGAGGGGTCTAGTTTTGGAATTGACTTCAAATAAGAGTCTAGTTTAGCAAGAAGCCCAAAAACTATTTAGGTAATTTTTTTATAATTTTGTGGAGATAAAGTTTGCTTATTTATGTTACTTTAATTTTTTATTAAAAAACTTATATGATACGGAGATTATATGTATTTTAAATATTAAAAATGTTTTCTTAAATTTCTATTTTATACACAAAAAATATTACGATATATATGAAAGATTCTTTTAAATTTTTGAATTAATCTAAATTCAAATTAAGTTAATATTCAGCTTTATATAAATTTTATTAAACAATAGAACTTTTCAGAAACAAAAGTATTGTATTCCGCTACTACTTTTTCAACTCTGTCCGTAATCAATTTATCTATTTAAATTTTTTGTTTTAAAACAAATATTAAAAAACGAATAAATATCAAATTATTATAAATGTTTTTAAAAAAAATTCGAATATAAGAATTACTCTTTAAATTTTTTTTAATTCTTTAAAATTTAAAAATTGAATTACTCTTTAAAAATTATAATGGTTATAAAAAACAATTCAAAATTCAAAAATTTTGAATTACTCTTTCAAATTATTTTAAAAGATTGTGTAAATTTTAAATTACTATAAAAGAATACTTTTGAAAATTTTGAATATATTATGAAAAATAAAATTAACATAAATGAAAAGATATATTCTTACTTATATTTCTTTCTACAAGATAAAATTTGAGGTTTAGATTTTTATTTTTTTGAAGTTACTATAAAAGTTTTTTAAAAAACTTTTGTTAATATCTTGAACATTTATTTTTCTTGGTTGAGATAAAGTTTATTATATTATATATATTTTGATTTTTAAAATATTTTAACTTTATTGTACGATAATTATATAAGGATTATGAAATTGTTTAAAGAAAACTAAAATTTATATTTCCATTAAAAACAAAATACAAAAATTATAATATTGTGATATAATGTTTTGAAAAAATCATCTGATATATATATTTTTGATATAATGAACGAAAAAATATATTAAAAATTTTAAAAATATTAACTATTGTGTGGAGATAATTGTAATGTATAGTTGTCGTTATTTATAGTATATTTAAAAATATCAAGATAATAACATGTAAAAATATTAAATAAAGATTATATCATATATGAAGAATTTTGAACATCATTTGTTATACTAAAACTAAACGCGTGGGAAACTACCTAGTTAAATAATAAAAATATCGTAAAGATAGGAAAGAGAGTAAGATACGGTTCTCATTTGAAAACCTTACTAAGAAACTCACCTGCCATGTGGGATCATCTGAGTGGACAAATCATTGATTTACAATTAAAAATTTAATTAAATAATTTGATTATATTAAAATGATTAAAAATAATATTTAAGATACTCATAGGGGTTCTGAGCGTTAAGGTTGCTCTTAAACTCTCTTAGAGTCTGATATAAATATAATAATATTTTTTAATGTAGTTTAATTGCATGATAAAGTTTTAATATATAAAATTAAATTGAGTTCATCATATAAGCACAAGTGTTATTTGAGTCTGAGTCTCTTACATGAAAGGTATGTTTTTAAAACTGGACCGACGACCAAACCGAGAAAGCTTTTGCGTCGCGGGTCAATGTGGTTCGACCGAGTTCAATAGGAATAGACCGGGTTTGATTATATTTTTAAAAATAATTATATAATCTTATTATATAAAGTACAGTTTTAAAAGGTAGTAACTCACAAGATTGTAATACGTGTCATGTTTATCGATTTCAGATTCGGACACATTCGAAAATGAAAAAAATACCAAAGATCTTATTATAAGGAAACAATACAAAAAGACAATTAACTAGCATTATTCAGCAATTAAAAATTTTATAAGAAAATTATACAAATTACTAATTATTCTTATTGTATAAAGTACAGTTTTAAAATTTAGTAACTCACAATATTGTGACACATGCCATGTTTATCGATTTCAGATTCTGACACGTATCAAAAATGAAAAAAATATCAAAGAACTTATTATAAGAAAAAGTATACAAAAAGACAATTAACTACCATTATTCAGCAAATTAATATTCTATAAGAAAATATACAAATTATTAATTCTTACAAAAATTAAATTATACAAATTAATATTAGAAGATTGATAAGAAAAAAGGATTACATCTTTTCTTAAAAAGAATAAACTTCCGTAATTAAGAAAAATTCTAATCATAAAAGAAAAATAATTGTAAATATTGAACTCTATATAAACAAATAAGTCGTCTCATATTGGTAAAACTTTTTTTTTTTGTTTTTTAAAAGTTATTTTATTTATTATTATGAGGTTGTCATATATATATATATATATATATATATATATAAATGATTTTTACGTTTTCCTTTAACTTCGGTTGGTTTTTCTTCTACTTTTTTGAAAATGGCTATCATCCAAAATACAATGAGCAAATAAATTCAAAATGACAACAAAGATTATATATTACTAGATCAGCTAAACACAAAACGTGTTTATTCTCGAACGGTAGTACGTCTTACTAGGAAGTGGGAAGCAAGAATTTTTCTAAAAATAATAATGACTTAAAAAAATAAAGTTTTAAACATTTGTTGTAGAAAATCTATTTTAAAATATAAGTAAACTTCAAAATTTACAAAAGATTTATAATGATATAGCGTGTAATTAAGTAATTCTATTCATTATTGTTTCAAAACACTTTATGAAAAAGTTTCCTTACTCTTTTTCCTACTTTTTAATTATTTTTAATTATTTTTTTAGTTTCTTTATGAAAAACGAATTTGATTGTTAATTGTCCCTAATTAATGGCTTATTTGTTGATTAAATGTATAAATTAATCTTGCTTAGCAAAAACAGAAAGAAAATTTGAGTTTAGGTGACTACCTATTGTCCTTTCTCCAATCTCCAATCTCCAATCTCCAATCTCTTCCCGAAAATGCAAAGATAATGTGGATTCACCAATAAAACAGAGGAAGGAGACAATGGTGAATTCGTACGTTCCTCTTCGTTTCACCATCTTCATCTCCTTCTCCATCGCAGCAGCCTCTTCCTTCAAACTCTCCACTTCCCATTCTCCTTCGTCGTTGCCAAAAGCCACCGCCGAAGATCTTCTCTCTGTTCTCGGACCATCCTCCACCGCGTCGTCCCTCAACCCAAACGTATCTCGAGAAATCAAATCGTGTCTCAAATTCCTCGTCCCCTTCGAACCGGATAAATCTAAACCCGAATCTGGACGATGTTCGCTTCGTACTGGACTCTGTTCTGGTAAAATTGACGCCGTTGAGAGGCGGAGCAAGTTTGAAAAGGAGAATTCTCTTATCTGGTGGCCACCGGAGCCGATTCTAGAGCTTGCTCGTCTCGCTGTTGACTCCGGTGGTGATCCCGGTTCTATTCAGCGAACTCTCGATCCCAAAATGATCCCGGTTTGACTTGGTTATTGTTAGTCAGATTGTGGATATTGTTGGATTGAATTGGTTAAACTCGGTTTATGTGTTGCAGGTTCCTGACGTTGAACAATCAAGAAAAGATAAATGTCAACTCACAAGAACTCCTTATGGTCGTCACTTTATAGCAGAGGTAGAAAGCTATTTTAGAACCTTATTGGTGTGTTTTATCTCTGAGTTTATTATGGATTTGTGATCTGAATTTGATGCTAATGAACAGGAAGTGAACTCATATTTCGAGTTCTTGTTTCAACTAATTGAATCTAGGGGACCTAGTGTTGGATTGAATGTGTCATTGACTAGATATGATTTGTTCCATGGTCACCTATTTCTTGCCACAGAATCTGGACGGCTTGGAATATTGTAAGTCTCATTTGGCTTCTCAATACACATTAGGGCTCTTGAAATAGTCTTAGTAAACAAGGATCATGTTCTGTTAGGACAAGATTTATAGGTTTTGTGTATGAGCAGTGTGTGTGTATAAATTGAGACCCTTTCATAGACACTAGAATAGTAGAATAAGGCAGATGGAAAACAGATTAAGGGGGGTTTTACCATTCGGTTTATTGGGAGCCTCTCTTTGAGAGTTAAGAGATCTGTAGGGTTTGTTCTTGTGTTCTTGAATGTAACCAATTATTCATAATCATTAAAGGAACAATCGTTTCTGAATCTTATCACCCTTGTTGCAATATCAATTTCTAGAAAGGTTAAACATAGTTTTTTAGCAGTGTTGCTGATTAGTATCTTTTGCTGATGTTAGGTTTCATGCTAAAGAGTATCCAGCCTATGACAAGAAAGTGTTTCCTTACAACATGGGATATTGCCAGAGAGGTAATCTCTTGTCCGTGTGACTCTTGACTTTTTTTTCTCCATTCTCTTGAAACATAGAAGTGGTCATAGAAATCCCTTTAATCTTCAGTAATATGATTGTATCTCCTTTCTGTTAGGATCTGACGTGAGATACGATGATTCAATGAACTTAAGAAATATCCTCTGGCTCGCACCATTACCCAGCAACTCTTCGCCAGATTGGCTTGCTCCAGGTATTGTTTCTTAACTTTCCTAAAGATATGAGCACGTTATAGTTTCAAGATGATCTTGCCTTTCATGACCTACGTCTAATATTTCTTTTGATTCAAAACAAACGCATCCAAGACTACTCTTGTTCATTTCAAATTTTTGTCTTGTGTTAAATTTTTACATCTTCCTTTTTTTTTTGATTGATCCATAGGCGTACTTGTAGTGCTCGATGCGCACCCAGATGGAATCATATACAGAGATCTCATCCCTGACTATGTTAAGTTTGTAAGAACAATATACGAAGGTTTGAACATCTCTAAGCGTTCTTTCATCTCATTCCTCCGGTATTTGCTTCATTGTAGTTCACATGAATTATGCAATGCACTCTCAAAATCTCTTAAAGATTTATGATCTATTCAAATTTTTCTGTCTTATCCTTCTCCATCAGATAATTTGGGAACAATGGCGGTTGATGTCAATTACTTGAATATTGGAACTCAGGAACCTGATTATCAGCTTTTCATGTGCTGAAGAAACCAGTTACACATTGACAATTTCCAGTTGTCTGATTTAGACTTTGATTAAGATTTTATTACCGGAGATGGTCAAGGTTCATACACTCTCGAGCTGGCTGCTAATGTAGACAGGTGTGAGTTATTGTGTGGGTTGCGAATAGCTTTAAACATCGCTCAGGTGATTGTATCAAAGTAAAATTGCCGAGGGTTTAAGCTTTAATTGGAAAGTTTTAGGGTTAGATTTTGACATATGGATTTGGCTTTGATTTACACAGTTTGTCTTGGTGATGCAAATAAATAATTTGCTGGAGCACTAAATACATTATACATACAAAAATATCTTACAAAATTTTAAAAATCTCCGATGCCGGGAATCGAACCCGGGTCTCCTGGGTGAAAGCCAGATATCCTAACCGCTGGACGACATCGGATTTGTTGCTAAACTATCAATATTAAATTATATAATATGACAAAAAATGAAATTTGAAATATTATAAAGTTAAGGGGTTCGAGTGTAAATCACTTAAAAGTTTCACATTGACCTAAAAGACCCACCGATTCGCTAGAAACCCCTTTTCACTGTCAGAACCCGAGAAGCAGAAAAAAAAAAAAAAGCAATCAGATTTCGAAGTTTCTTCGCCTCCATCGTCTTCGATCTATTTCTTCTTCTCATCGTTAGGAAGAAGATCTTCTTGGTATATATATATATATATATATATACACCAAAATTTCTCCTTTTGTTTCAGATTTTATTGAGTAGCCAAATTAGGGTTTTGTTCTGTTTTCATTATTGGTTCTTCCGCATCTTATGGCGGGTTTTAATGCTAAATATTCTCTGATGTTATCAGGTTCTTTACGGATCTCTAAATCTTCTAACTTGAAAGGATGGTACGTTGCTTGATGGACTTAGTTTTTTTTTTCGTTCTGTCTTGTTTTCGGTAAAATTTCAAGGCTTTAACACTAGTTTTTTTTTTGTTTTTTTTATAGCTTCCTCTTTCGCTGCTCAAAACTGCTCAAGGGCATCCTATGGTAAGCAAAATTTCGTCCCTTGATTATAATTTTGTTATATATGGAGCTGAAATTAAATGAGCACTGTTTTGAAATTTTAGGTGTTGCCTTAAGAAGTCTATATGTTTTTGCATTATGAAAGTTGTGTGCATATTTATTAAAAGTTCGCATCTTTTTGATGATTGAATTGTTTTGGCAGCTTGTTGAGCTTAAGAATGGAGAGACCTACAATGGGCATTTGGTGAATTGTGATACGTGGATGAACATCCATCTGCGTGAAGTCATATGTACATCAAAGGTTATCTTTTTAAATTCGTATGTTGATACAAATTTTCCATTTTGTCTATTACGTGATGAGGTTTTGTGTGGTTGACACTCTGATATGTTGCTGCTTGATTACACTGTAGGACGGAGACAGGTTTTGGAGAATGCCCGAATGTTATATCCGTGGTAACACAATCAAGTATCTTCGAGTTCCAGATGAGGTAATATATATTCTCGTGTATATGCCTCGTACTTGATCTAGTTTTTTTACTTTCGTTCTTTCTTTTCGGTTCCTCTTTCTCTGGGATGATGATGCTTAGCCAAATCAGATATGTGCTCCAAGAGGCATTTTTCTGTGGAACTCTGTTCAGCAGATAGGGTGCCTCTTGTTGTAGCGCGTCTTAGACGATATCACAGGGAATGGTTTTTGCCTGACCAGAATGTCATCTCACTTTTCTAGATTTTGCTTTGTTGTGTTTCTGAAGCCAGTAGCTCCATATCTTGAGATACTCTCCTTTTATATTCGTTTTCAATCCCTTTATGATCTTATATAATCACTCAACATTCACGATATCTTTATCTGGAAGTGACAGTTATAAGCTGTTTCTATTTATGTTCTTACTGCTTCAACCTAGATTGAGTTGACTTACTTATATTGATTTCTTCTCTCTTCAGGTGATTGATAAAGTACAGGAGGAGAAAACCCGCACAGGTATTGTATTTTTCTTGTCTATGTTGTGCCTTTACTGAAATATTCTTCGAGTTTTCTGAGGTGTTAATATCTAGCCAGAGTAGACATCGAGAATACTCTTAACTGTAAAACCTTTCTAATTATGGTCAAGCCTTGTATATATTAGCCAAGGCTTTACGTTTAGGTCCAATGGCAAGAGTTACTGATTTACTGGGGGTTTCTCAAACAGAAACAAGCTATTCCTGATAATTATCTGTAATGGTTGTATATGTGCAGATAGAAAACCACCAGGGGTTGGACGTGGAAGAGGACGAGGTGTGGAAGATGGAGGGGGCAGAGGCCGAGGCCGAGGAACTTCAATGGGGAAGATGGGTGGCAACAGAGGTAAAATACACAGACAGCTGTCGCAAAACTCTGATTTTACTAGAATACTCCGAAATATGTGTCTGCCACAATGTATCTTAAGCTAAACTCTAATATGTTGTGAAAACAGGAGCAGGTCGTGGGCGTGGTTGATGCAACAACTTTTAAGAGTTTCTCTGTTTTTGGCTGGCACCAAGCGTTGCTAGCTTCTCTTGCTGTTGCTACTGCATTAGTTTGATTGTAGAGAAAACCAAAGTTACATATGAAGGTGGTCTTTTATTGGTTTTCTATTTACATATGTAAGGGATAGGGAGTGTATTTTTCGATTCTCCTTTTGATCTTTTGGGAAAAGAAATGGTCTTTTGCCTTTGTGTGAGATTTGATGATATATGAGATGTGAGAATGCTGTTTCATTTGCGATTCAATTGAATCTGTGGTGGTAATTTTTAAGTCATGCCGAAATAGGTCGCCATTATTAAGTCATGCTCCACAATAACCGCGTCTGCCTCCATACTTAAAATGGGCCGCTTAGAGCATCGCTATAGGGGGTTTTTTACTTAGAAACCTTTCATTAAAATATTGTGAAAAATTGGAAAAGTGTAGAAAAGGGAGAGAATCTTTTCTCAGTTAAGATATTCTTGAGAAACGGTTTTTCCACCTGTCACATGTTTATCGAATGGAACTTAAGAAAAGAAAAGAAAATTAGTTAAAATAATTAAACAATATAGAAAGTAAAAATATTTTATTTTGAGTGATCCATTTGGATTTCTCAACAATAGAGGTGCTCTTAGAGCATCATTAACGCTGAAATATTACCGTCTTTTAAAATTATAAAAACGTTTAATTAATTAAACAATATTAAGAGTCGCTTCTTAAATTAGAAACGCAAGAGACGGTTTCTTACATCGACGTGTCTATAATACAATTTCGAAGTCTGCCCATGGCCATGGCCTTCCAGATTATAGCTTCTTCTTCTTTATCACCAACGATTACAAAATCTCACTTTTTCTCTTATCCTCCTGTTCAATCTTGTTATAAAGCTTCGAAACCTAATCTCTCCTCATGGTTTTCTTGCCTGGGTTCTTCTCGTTTCTCTCCTTACATTGGTTTAAAGCATATGGGCATCTCAGTCTCGACTAAATCTTCAAACCGAGGTGTCGATTTCTCTTATATCTACTTCAATTCTTCTGGGTTTTGTAAAAGTTGTTCAATTTACTGAAGTTTAGTGGTTTTTTGTGCAGAGAAGAAGAGAAGATGTAAGGGTATGATGATTTGTGCGTCTCTGTTTGGTGTTGGAGCACCTGAGGCTTTGGTTATTGGCGTTGTTGCTTTGTTAGTCTTTGGTCCTAAAGGCCTTGCTGAGGTTAGTGTCTTGTGTGTGGCAATTTTCTGATGATTGTTTTGATTCATAGCTTTTTTAGGGTTAAGCAACTTATGAATTGGTACTCTTTAGTTTATCTTAGGAAAATTGGAAGCATAGACAAGGCTAGAGATGGATGAGCTTTTGGCTTAGTTGTGTTTGTCTATCTGTTGATTGAAACCGGAATCTTTATTGAAATTCTTAATTGTCAGCAACTTCGTTCAATAGTTTGGCAACTTATCTACGGAGCAGTTGAGTGCCTGAGTTTTGGAAATGAGACAAAATTGATGAAAGAGCTGACTAATCTAGAGAAACGATAAGTTTCTAGATTCCTAGATTAAGTTAGGTTCGGGATTTGAACATCAGAGAGAAAAACCTTGTTAGCGTTCATTGAACTTGGAAGTCTATCAACTTATTGGTTACTTGGAAAAGCTTTTGGTAAATGATGCCTTTGCTTCTATTGGATTTTGCAGATTTCAGGTCCACCGGAGTTTCTAAACAACCGCACAGAAGCTGATGAAGAAGCCTCAGCTAGAGATGCAGAGCATGCAAAGCGTATTAGTCGCAAAAAGAAGAAAGTTAAACCAAAAGGTACCCACAACTTGTTTGCATCTTCTTAGCATTTTGGTTTTTTATAATTTGGAAAGGTTCATCTTTAGATGGTGTTGAAGAGTTCACATCAATATGTTTTAAAGTTCACATAAATACGAATGTTCACATCAATATCTTTTGATGATATTGAAGGATTCACAATCCTCAGCTTTAAAGTTCACAAGATTACATATTGGTAATTAGAATATAGATGTGAAATCTGGATTTAGCTTTTGGTACTTTTGAAATAAGAAACCAAGCATGTTAGTTTGTACGCTCTATCCATCCAGTTTTGCAGTTCTGTTTATGGAACTGTCGTACTCTCTTTATCCAAACACTGACTGTTTTTGGAATATTGGCCTGTAGGTGTTGTCATGGAAGCAATACCTCAACTAGTAGGAATCCATGAGAGAGTAAGAAACGATATCGATGCACCACCATCTTCAATGAGTGGTGAAAAGCGGATATCTACTGCCACCAATCCTAACTCAGAAGAATCTGCAGATCTCTTGAGGTAGATAACCCTTGGTCTCTTCTTCATTTTTTGTTAAATTTTAAATTTTGCACAACGTTGCTTATTTAGGATTTCTATGTTGTGTTTAGGATGTGTGTGCAATGCGGTGTACCAAAAACATATACAAGCGCAAGAGGAATGGTATGCCCAATTTGTGGTGACTGGCCATTACCAGACTTAGACGCGAAGAAGAAAGGCTCTACTATCAAAGATAAAGAGAAGAACAAAAGAATGAGAGGACAATTCTTATTTATGCAGAATCTAAGCTACAATGGGGTTTCTTTTGTGTTGTTTGCTGGAATTACTGGTGTTTCTTTTAACACATGCCAAACTTAAAATAACACATGTCAGAATTTGCTGGAGATAGATTGGCAGCCTCGGAGGAGTTGATGCAGCATTTGAGAAGTGAAATCAGAATTTGCTGGAGATAGTGGAGAAAATGAGGAATGAAATGACTTCAATCAGGCATGTACATCATATTACCGTGTTAATTTAGAGAAGTTGGAGTCTCTGTTTCTTCTCTGTTTCTTCCCATCAACATTGTAAGCTTCTCTGTTTCTTCATTCTCTGTCCTTTGATAGTTGATGGAGCTTTTAAAACACATATGGTTCTGTGATTGTAATGATTAGGTTCTGTGATGGAGCTTCTCTGTTTCTTCATTCTTGTATAAGTCATAAATTTTTTTTTTAAGAACCCCTTATGGGGTTCTACCATTGGAGCAAAGAAAACAAAGATTTCTTAACAAGAGTTCTTAACATAAATTTTATAATTAAATATTAACTAAGAACCCATCATGAGGTTCTTGCATTGAAGATGCTCTTAGTGCTTTTAATGGCCATCACAGCGTTGATTCGCATCTAAGTCTAGATACACATCTGACTCACAGAACAAGTAGAGACTCGCAACCTGTAAGGAGCAAAATGTTCACAATGCTCAAATACAACATATGTTCTCTATTGTCAAATCTTTTAGCTCCATTATTGTAAATTGTAAATACTCACCTTCTCCAGGTAAATTGTTAAGGCAATCCCTCAATCTGAAGCGGTTTCATCACATCTTCTACAAATTGACGATGCATGTGTCAAACGAAGCTTCATTTCTGGCAATTGTTTGACTGTACACCCACTCTCCCAGATAATTTCCTGTTTGCATGACACAACTTGGCCTCATCTATTCTAATCCTATTATCTCGTCAGATGACACCAAACCGGCCTACATTAGCCAAGATAAACCTTTGTTAAGATTCTAGAGAGAGTATATAACGATAAGATGCATTGAACTCTATCAGCATTTTGATGAAGGTGGTCTTCCTTCTACCGTTTTCTCCCAGCACTAACAAGAATCTAGAATTCAGGTGTGTTTTAAAAAGCTGGGAGTCCGCTCAATACGATGATTATGATGATGAGATTGAGGAAGAAGTAGTTGAACTTCAGCCTAGTCAAAGAGGTCAGGGACGTCAAGGCCAAGCTGGTGAGTCGTATTTGAAGAAACGCAAGGGTTCAATGGACATGTTTGCCCTCAAACTCCTCCTGAGGTCTTGAAAATAACAAAAGACATGAAAGATAATATATTTGGAGTATGTGACAAGGAACTTAGGGACATAACATGTAGTGTTATTGTAAGGTAATTCTATGATGCAGGGTTTCCATTTAATGTAGTTTATTATGACAGTTTTAAAGAGGCAATTGAGCTTGTTGATCAATATGGTTCCGACTTTAAGCCACCAAGTTTGTATGAACTACGAGTTCCTTTGCTGCAAAAAAAGTAAAGAAACAAAGAACAGTTGGTAGAGCACAAGAGAGAATAGGAAACTAAAGGTTGTTCAATCATGTCTGACAGTTGTACAAAATGACATTATTAACTTTCTTGTTAATTCGCCAAAGGGATCAGTTTTCATCAAATTAATTGATGTTTCAACAATTGTGAAAGAATATCGGGAATCTAATGTTGGAATATGGTGGAAGTAGTTGGGGAATCTACTGTTGTCCAAGTGGTAACCGATAATGCTTCAAACTATCTGAGATGCTGGTGAGTTTTCTAATCTTTAAGATTTATGATGTTCTGTTTGTCTAGATTATAGCTGCATGAATCAACTTATGATTTGTGTTATGTTTCTATTACAGGGAAACTACTAATAACCAAACGACAACATCTGTATTGGCTTCCTTGTGCAGCAGACTGCATAGATCTCATGCTGGAGGATATATGACAAATTCCTTTGGTGTAGGATGTAATAAGGAACTACATCTACATGAATGGCTACATCTATAATTATAATTCTCTTGTGAATATGATGAGGATATTCACAAACCAGGAAAATATACATAAACCGGCAGTTACTCGGTTTGTTACATAATTAATACACTTACACAATATCACAAGACGAAGAAACACTTGAGGAATTTTGTAACTTCCCAAAATTAGAATGATTCCAAGTGACCAAAGGAAGCAGAAGCAAGGAAAGTGAAACAGATCATTATGCAAGAATAGCTTTTGGAAAAATGTGTTATATGCACTAAAGTTGACGGGGCCTCTAGTTAAGGTACTTAGGATGGTTGACGGATAGAAAATACCAGCTATGGGGTAATCTATGAAGCAATGGATAGGGCAAAAAAGTTCATTGTTGGGACTTTCAGTGATAAAGAAGATTACAAACGTGCATTTGAAATCATTGATAAGTGATGGGATTGTCAACTCCATCATCCTTCACATGTTGCTGGTTACTTTTTGAATCCAAAATTTCAGTATAATGAAGGGCTGAGGTGAATTGTTTATACAACACCATTGAAAGGTTGGTTCTTAAAATTGCAACTCAAGTTAAGATATCTGAAGAGCTGGAGCAGTTTAAAAGTGCTTCAGATCTCTTTTTGATTAAATTGGTAATAACAACTAGGGAAAAAAATCTCCAGCAGAGTGGTGGTTTTCTTTTGGAGGATCTACACCAACACTTAGAGATTTTTCCATAAAGGTTCTTAGTCTCACATGTAGTGCGACTGGTTGTGAGAGAAATTGTGTCTGTTTTAAGATATCCATACCAAGAAAAAAAATCGACTGGCTCAAGAACGGTTGAATGACATGGTGTTTGTTTAGTACAATCGCACTTGAAAACTCTGTTACCAGAGAAAAGACATAATTGTTACAAGATATTGACGATTATAATGAGTGGCTGGTAGAAATAATGGATGAATAATGTCTTGATGAGTATTATGATTTAGTGTTGATGATAGCGATTTAACATGGATTATGGTAAGCAAAGCATTTGGAGCTAATGAGCCTAGATACCTTACTAGAGCCAACATAGTCTTCAGGTAGAGTTGAGAAAGGGAAGCAATACAACCACGAGCTCCACTCCAAGTCGAAGAGCATCTCGAAGGCCATCTCTAGCTACTTTGATTGATGAGGATGATGAGAATGAAATTGAAGAAGATTTTGAGGATAATGAATTGTTTGTAGGAAATGATGAGCATGGTGTTGATGAGATGGACTTTTAGAGTTTCAGACAATTATGCTTTGATTTAAAGTTCTAAACTTTGATTTTAATTGGATTTTTCTTTGTTTTCATTTCTCTGTTTCAGACTCATGTCTCATATTTTTAATTTCTAATGGATTGGCTTTTTTTTTTAATTGTTTCTTCTAACATGGTTTTAGACTCACACATGGTACTAATATGATTTAGGGATCAATGAATATAACTAAACTTTGATCCCTAAACCATTGATCCCCAAACCATGTTAGTACCATATTTCCTTTATATTTGAAGGGTTTATCCCTAAAACATTGATCCCTGAACCATGTTAGTACCATGTGTGAGTCTAAAACCATGTTAGAAGAACCAATAAAAAGAAAAAGCCAACCCAATAGATATTAAAAACATGAGAAATGAGTCTGAAACAGAGAAATGAAAACAAAGAAAAAACCAATCCAATCAAAGTTTATAACTTTAAATTAAAGCCTAATTTTCTGAAACTAAAATTTCATCTCATCATCACCATACTCATCATCTCCCACAAACACTTCATTATCCTAAAAAACTTCTTCAATTTCATTCTCATCATCCTCTTAAATCAAAGTTAGAGCTGGAGATGGCCTTTGAGATGCTCTTCGATTTGGAGTGGAGCTTGTGGTTGTATTCTTCCCTTTCTTTACTTTACTTGAAGACTATGTTGATGCTTTGTTGGCTCTAGTAAGGTAGCTTGGCTCATCAGCTCCAAATGATCTGCTTACCACATGTTAAATCACTATCATCAGACATTAAATCGTTAGTCATCAAGAGACTGCCCATCCATTGTTCCTAGCAGCCACTTGTTACAATCCTCAGTATTTTGTAAGCTGATGGGATCAATTTTGTCAATCCTATGGTAATTAAGTTTTAAAGTGCGATTGCACTTACAAACACCATGTCATTCAACCGTCCTTGAGCCAATCAATTCCTTTTCTTGGTATGGAGATGTTGAAGCACATTCTAATTTTCACAACCAGTCGCACTACATGTGAGAAGAAGAACCTTTATGGCAAAATAAGTGTTGTTGTAGATTCTCCAAAAGAATACCACCACACTGCTGGAGATTTTATTTTCCTAGTTATTATTGCCAATTTAATTCCAAAGAAATCTGAAGCACTTTTAAACTGCTCCAACTCGTCGTATATCTTAACTTGAGTTGCAATTTCAAGAACTTACCTTTCAATGGTGATGTATAAACAATTCACCTCATCCCCTCTTTTATACTGAATTTTTTGATTCAAAAAGTAGGCAACATCATGCAAATGATGATGGAGTTGACAATCCCATCGATTATCAATGAATTCAAATGCACATTTTTAATCTTCTTTATCATTGAAGGTCCCAGCAATGGACACTTTATCCCTATCCATTGCTTCATAGATGTATCTTACATCTTGTCTTCTCTCCGTCAACCATCCTAAACACCTTCACTAGAGGCCCCGTCAACTTTAGTGCATATAACACGTTTTTCCAAAAGATTTCTTGCATAATGAGCTGTTTCACTTTCTTTGCTTCTGCTTCTGCTTCTTTTGGCCACTTGGAATCATTCCAATCTTGGGAAGTTACAAAATTTCTCAAGTTATTGTGTAAGTGTTTTAATTATGTACAAACCGAGTAACTACCGGTCTATGCAGATTTCCTGGTTTGTGAATCTCCTCATCATATTCACAAGAGAAGTATGACTATACATGTAGTCATTTATGAAGATGTAGTTCCTTATTACATCTTTCACCGAAGGAAATTTTCTATATCCTCTAATATGAGATCTATGCAATGCACCGCACAAGGAAGCCAATCCAGATGTGTTCGTTTGGTCGTTAGGAGTTTTCCTGCAGTAGAAACATAACACAAATCATAACTAGATTCATTCAGCCACAATCTAGAGATACAGAACCTCATAAAACTTAAAGATTTAAAAAAAAAAAAAAAAGACTCACCAGCTTTCACATAGTTTGAAGCATTGTCGGTTACCACTTGGACAACATTAGATTCCCCAACTACTTTCACCATATTCCAACATTAGATTCCCCAAATTCTTTCACAACTGTTGAAAAATATCAATTGATTTGATGAAAACTGATCCCTTTGGTGAGTTAACAAGAAAGTCAATAATGTCCTTTTGTACAACTGAATCACGCGATCCGTCAGACATGATTGAACAACCTTTAGTTGCCCATTCTCTCTTGTGCTCCACAAACTGTTTTTCTGTTTTTTTTTTACTTCTTTCTACAGCAGAGGAACTCGTAGTTCATACATAGTTGGTGGCTTAAAGTCGAAACCATATTGAACAACAAGCTCAAGTGCCTCTTTAAAACTTTATTAAACGGAAGCCCTACATCACAACATGCTATGTCCATAATCCTTGTCACATACTCCCAATATACTACCTTTCATGTCTTTTCTTTTTTTTCAAGACCTCAAGATGAGCTTGAGCGACACTTTTTTCCATTGGACCCTTGCGTTTCTTCAAATATGGCTGACCAGTTTGGCCTTGACGTCCTTGGCTGCTTTTATTAGGCTGAAGTTCAAATACTTCTTCCTCAATCTCATCGTTATAATCATCGTATTAAGTGGTTGGTGGCATCATTTGAGTAGTGGCTTTAACTTTAGCCTTTTTAAGCATGAAAATATTGACTTCTTCCTTCACATGATCTAGAGCTCTAGGACATACAATAACATTCCTAAAACCTTTAACCTTATCTTGTTTTGCACGTTAAACTCCACCATTAGTGATTTTATCACAAAAGTTACACTGCCAACAATCAATTCTAAGGGGAACAACAATTGCATTATTCAGGTCTTTTAGAAAGAATTAGATCTAACATGGCGAGTTGATGACGAAGAAAGAGCAGGGAGAACAAAGAGTAAAGACTAGAGAGACTAGAGTAAGATCAGAGAATAGAAGAAAAACTATTGCGAGAAAATGAAAAGAATTTGAGATGAGAAAACAAAAAACCTGAAGGTAAAAGCAAAAATTTTTAAGTTTTTAAAAATTAATCGTAACAGCAGTAAATAATCACGTGCAATAAATATTGGAAACATAAAAGATAAGTAAATATTAAGTTTTAAACATAATTACCTTTTAATTTTACAATGAGGCGAACTTCAAGGTGTTCTAGAGCGAAAGCCTTTGTGAGAGAACCTTATGAACCCTAAGGCTTACCTCGCCCTGAGGCTAGGCGCGCTTTTTAAAACACATCTCCAAACCAAAGGAAGATGATCAGATTTCAACATTAAAACGATTATATCACAGAATTGAAAGCAAAAGATGATCAGATTTCAACATTAAAACGATTACATTACAGAATTGAAAGCAAATCGGGCAAAATTCCACGATCGGAAGAAACAAAAACAAATTATGAGTTGAATCAATCCTAGAGACTAGAGAGTTGTAAGTATTATAAAGCAAAGGACATTATGTAGAACAGGAGAAAGTGATCAAAACAAAGTCGAGACTGAGGTAAAAGCTTCAACGAATTCAAAAAGGCAGAAGTGGAGAAAATAAACTTAGGGCAGAGATAAGAATCGCAATGATCACTTTGAATCTGGGATTGAGAAGTTTGTGTAGCGAAGGAATCTAAAAAGAAGAGAAGAAAGTGTGAACCGTGTAAAATAAGTGCTTCGTGACCCCTTTATGCTTTCTTTGGTTTTTGGTAAATCAAATCAAAATGTTTCATTGAATATTGAGAAATGAAGAACTCTGGTTTACGTTTACGTAGCATTGTCGTAGGTTGATAAGATCTGTGACTCTTAAGTATAAATCCGAGATGATTATACTCCAAAACTTGTAAATAAAATCTCCAACAAAAAGGGAACAAGGGATAACGAGTTTTGCAATCACAGGTGGATTTGGTCAATAAAACGAAACTAACATTCGAATATCAACTATTCCTCTTCGACAATCTTGCTTTTCTCGCTGACATAGATACCATCAAGGAACTTCCTGATATCTTTTTTCTTCACATGACATTTCTGCACAATTACAACAACCCATGTTAAATCAAACATTGATACACCCATTTGGTTTCACTACGCTAAATTGTGATCCCTAACTCAAACAATCAACCATAAATCCTTTTGCACACAATGCTCAAGCTTTATTATGCAAACTTGGCCAATTATACTTATCATTTAGTACTGCCTATTGTATACAATCACAGACGAGTCAATGCATTTTCATTATGCAAAGATGTGATACCAAATTCAATCATCAACCAAAAAAAACTGAACCATGTCTTCTAAGTTGTATCTAAGACAATCCCTCAATCATTTTGTCCCAAGAAAATGCTAATATAACTCCCAAGTCTTTCTATAGTTAGAGAGAGTACCTGGTTGATCAGAGCACATGACCTTGAGACGAGCTCGATATCATTACCATCAAGAACAATCTCATCCTTCACCTTCTCAGATCTAACAATGGTTACACCATCCAACATCTCTACCTTTCTCACCTATTAACCACATTTCAATGTAAGCTCAGTGTTCCAAATCAAATCAAATCAAATCAAGTAAATACCTTCTTCTCGCCAAGGAAGTTACGGATCTCAATAGATTTGCCATCACCACCAATGGAGGCGTTAATGGGAAAATGAGCGTACACAAATCTCATCTTGTATCGGAAACCTCTGGTAACACCGGAGATGAGATTTTCAACATGGCTAAGAGCGGTTCTAATGGAGGCGCTGGTTTTGCGTGTACCGAACCACGAATCGATCTTAAGCTTCTTCTTCCCAGTCTCGGGGTCCTTGATCAGCTGAAAATCGAGGTTCAGATGCTTGAAATCGCGAACAAGTTTGCCTCGAGGTCCTTCCACTTCGATCATTTTAGCGTGAACCTTGATGGTTACGCTGTCGGGGATGTCCATCGTCTCCGAAGATAGAATCGTCTTCATCTTCACAAACCTCTCTGACGACGACTTTCGCTGTATCTGGTTTGATCAAGGCTGAAGAAACCCTAGAAATATGGTCGGCGGCTTTTTAAAAACACAAAAACCCTAAAAACTGTTTCATGTGGACTATCAAAACCCAGCCCACTAAAAATATATAATTAGCAATAAGCCCGCGGCCTGGTAAGCATATTGGGTTGGAATATTAGCCCTCTTAAACATTCTGTCATTTCGGTGTTAAAATATGATTATGACAATATTCTTACCAATTACCAGGCCGCGGGCTTATTTGTAAAATTTAAATTTTATTGAAAACTCTATAATTAATAATATGAAGACTAAAATATTTATTAACTTATAAAAATATTAATATATCGATAAAAATAATTATTAATTTATAGAAAGATTTGTCTAGTGTTATAATTTTTAAATAAATCTATTAAAAATTAGATTTTTTGGTTATAAGTAATATTTTTATAGAGTTTAAAAAAAACAATTATCATTTCTAGAAAATAGTACCAAAAGTGTTCGATACAGTAAAAATCCTTAAAATGAATATTTGCAAGAACTAAATGCAAATTCAAAAAATATAATTATTAATTTATAGTATTAATTATATATTTATCTAGAATTTTTTAAAAATTAATATTTTATTATCTTTTTGAATTGTGTCAAATATTACACTAATCCAACTCATATCAGCGAAAAATATTAGTTTAATTTATGAGTAGTAATTTATAGAGAATTTATTATATCAAAAATTTGTTTCTATAATTCCAATCTAGTTAGGACCTTTCGTTAAAGGGAAAATCCCATAAAAAACCTCTAAGTTGCGAATGATTCCCAACTTAAATCTTCAACTTTTTTTTGTTCATAGTTGAAACCTTGAAGTATTGAATTTTCACAGAAAAAACCTTCAACTCTTAATACTTGTGTCCGAGGTTAAGTTGACTAACGGTCAACGATGAACAGTAACGTTGACTGTTAGTCAACCTTTTTTTTTTTAATAATTTATTTTTTGTTTGATTGGTGTAAGTAGGGTACAAATATTTAACTAGACATGACAATGGTAATACATAGGTCGTAAACAAATTTTGAGTGAAGCGGATTATGTGGATGCGGGTTGTGGAGGGTTATATAAAAGATAAGTGATGCGGGTTAATATAACCCTCTTTTTCAGATATCGCGATCCGCATCCGCAATGTCTTCTCCTAAACCCGCACCCGCATAACCCGCTTCACTTAAAAATAGTTTACGATCTATGTTTTACCACCGTCATGACTAGGTAAATATTTTTACCCTACTTATACTAATCAATCAAAATAATAAGTTGTTAAAAAAAAACAAAAAGGTTGACTAACGGTCAACGTTACTGTTCATTGTAGACCGTTAATCAACTTAACCTCGGGGCACAAATATTAAGATTTAAGGTTTGTTCTAAGAAAATTCAATAGTTCAAAGTTTTAAGTAGAAACGAAAGTTTAAATTGGGAATCATTTATAATTTGGAAGTTTTTTTATGAGATTTTCTATAGTTAAAATACTTTTTGGGACTTAAAAGTGTACTTAAAAAAATATCAGTATAGATGTTTAAAAAGCTCCAATTTGTGCGTGCTTTTCGAAGTAAATGGCGGAGAACAAAGCAGAGATGAGCCACGATCAACACCTCCTCGTACCTGAAGAAGAAACTGCTTCCACTCGGAGGAGCCTCACTGGAAACAGACGAAGACTTGCTTCTCTCGACATCTTCCGAGGTCTCACTGTCGCCGTACGTTTCTTTTTCTTCTCTCTACTTGTGCGAAATTTCGAACTTCAAGCTTTTAATTTCTACTGAAACAGTTGATGATTCTCGTTGATGACGCCGGAGGAGACTGGCCTGCGATGGCTCACGCTCCATGGAACGGTTGCAATTTGGCAGATTTCGTCATGCCTTTCTTTTTGTTCATCGTTGGCGTCTCCATCGCTCTTTCCTTCAAGGTCAGTTTAAGAACATGAAAATTTCTCATAGTTCTACAACAATTTCGTTCTTGTTGCATAGAAATCGAATTATGCACTTGTTTTTTTTATTCAGAGGATTTTGAGTAAATTTGAAGCATGTAAGAAGGTGGGTTTTAGGACTTGCAAGCTCCTCTTCTGGGGTCTTCTATTGCAGGGTAATTTAATTTTGTCCTGTAACCTTGTAGCCTCTTTACTTTTAACATTCATGTATATGGACACTTCATTTTCTTTTGCTGTGTGAAGGTGGATTCTCTCATGCTCCAGACAAATTAACTTATGGTGTTGATGTGACGATGATGAGGTTTTGTGGGATTCTTCAGGTGTTGTCTGAGCCTCGAGATTCATTTTTATGTATAATTTACTCACGGTTGTAAAGGTTCATGCTTGTCTTCTGTTTTCATGTAGAGAATTGCTTTATCCTACTTGGCAGTAGCATTGGTTGAAATCTTCTCAAAGGACTCACATGAGGAGAATCTGTCAACTGGAAGTTTCTCAGTATTCAAGTCATATTATTGGCATTGGTAAAACCTGACTTTTTAGTTAGTCTAGAATATAAATTTATGAAAAGCAGATAGAGAGTTTCAGATTAATCTTGTTTTTAGTATAATTACAGGATTGTGGGTGCGTTAGTTCTCGTGATTTATCTCGCTACACTCTATGGAACATACGTTCCTGACTGGGAATTCCTTGTCTATGATAAAGATAGCATTCTCTATGGGAAAATTCAATCTGTGAGTTTTTCAAAGTTTTGTACTTTATGTGATCATTACTAAGGGTTGTGTGAAAGAGGTCAGATGATATAAGAAATTCTGGGAATCCTTCCTAGGTATCATGTGGAGTGAGAGGAAAGCTAAACCCTCCCTGCAATGCTGTTGGATATGTTGACAGACAAGTTTTAGGGATTAAACATATGTATCACCATCCTGCGTGGAGACGATCCAAGGTACAATACATAATTTCCCATTTTGCTTGCCTCTAGACTGAGCATGCTAGCTATTTGAGACTGGAATTTTTTATGTCAATCCTTATGCCTTTTGAGTTTTATGTCATAGAAGATAATAGGAAGGGCTAATTGATTAGTGATATAGTTATCATGTCAATCGACTAAATCCTAATGTTTTCTTTTGAGTTTTTAGGTTTGCACCAATGATTCTCCCTATGAGGGATCTTTACGCCAAGATGCACCGTCATGGTGTCATGCTCCGTTTGAGCCTGAAGGAATCCTAAGGTCTGTCTTGTCAACCGAGTCACTAACCGAGCATCATTATCCTCTTCAAAAGTTTATAACACTCAGAAACTTGTCTGATGCAGCTCCATATCTGCTATTCTTTCGACAATCATCGGAGTCCATTTTGGACATATTATCTTACACTTGAAGGTCAACTTACTGGAATGAATCATAAGCCTCAAGCACTGACAAACTATCACCGTTTTGTCTTTTGAATATCATCGTTTCAAACATTACCAAATTTTTCAGGGGCATTCAGCACGGTTGAAACATTGGGTCTCCACTGGTCTAGTTCTCCTCACTCTCGGGCTTATTCTGCATTTCACCTACTGTGAGAAACACTTTCGTTTTTTGATCCAACTCAAAACAGTCACTTCTCTTAACATATATTATAAACTCAAAAATGTTTTGCAGTGATGCCTTTGAACAAACAACTCTACAGTTTCAGCTACATATGTGTGACCTCCGGTGCAGCTGCGCTCGTCTTCTCTTCCTTGTACTCTCTGGTAATACTTGCCCCACCACATTGACATTGATAACAACGAAGACGTTTGATAAACTTTGGACAAAACAGATTGATTGTTTATTATATTGGGGTGTTTGCAGGTCGATATATTGGAGTGGAAACACATGTTTCTGCCTCTAACATGGATAGGCATGAACGCAATGCTGGTCTACGTGATGGGAGCTGAAGGCATTTTGGCTGCTTTCTTCAATGGTTGGTACTATCGCCACCCGCGCAACAGTGTTACGATACCTGCTCTTTTTTCACTGGGCTGAATCTGCTCTTTTTTCTTCTCTTAATACTCCAATTGAAGTATACTAACAGTGTTACGATACCTGTGGTTTAGATAAACTGGATTCGGGAGCATGTTTTCATCCAAGTTTGGCGTTCAAGAAGAGTTGGGGTGCTTATGTATGTCATTTTCGCAGAAATTCTCTTCTGGGGTTTGGTCACTGGTGTTTTTCACAGATTCAAGATCTATTGGAAACTCTAATTAGACGGTGAAAATACCTAAGTCTCTATGCTGAAGTTGTAAACTTGTCATAGTTAGGATATACTGTATAATTCAAATTCATGATAAGTAATGTAATCGATTTCATGATAAGTTTTGTATATAAATTTCATAAACCTTAGTTAGAATCTCTTTGTTGGAAAACAAATCGTGTTTACTGCAATTTTCTTTTGAAAGTCAGAAATTTAATCAAAACTATAAATTAAAGGTAATAAAGAATGAGATTGTTTTTATTTGGGTTGACGCTATAATCGCCTGTCAGCGGGTTACAATCCGCGACCCGCTCTACGATAGATTATACTAATTTTCAATTCGCATCTGTTCGCCCCACAACCTTTATAATTAAAAATAATAGATCCGTATCCACATATTCAACACCTATATTGCCCCAAATAGTTTTTGAAAACCTCACTTGCTCTTCACTAATCTCATTGCCCACCCTTTTTAATATAACATTAAAACTCTAATCTATCCTTCCTTCAACTCTCTAATTTTATTTTATTTAGAAATTTTGAAAAAAAAAAAAATTACAACCAATCACAAAGTGTCAATATTCAATATTCTCTCCTCTCTTCTTCTTTTTCTTCGATCTCTCCTCATACTCATAACTTTCTCCTCTCCTCTCTCCTTGGTGAAGCTCAACGTAAGTCAAAATTGAAGGTAAAATTATCTAGATTAGCTTAAATTTGACAACAATATCATTAGATATTAATATATGTACCAAATATTGAAATGTGGGATTAGTTTTAGGTTTGTCTTAGATTTTTTTTAGATAATTGTAGATTTGTTTTAGGTTAGTAAACTAGTTTAATAAATCGATTATGGTCTTAAGTAGGTAATTAATGGAATGAGGCATGTTGAATTCGTAGTTAGAATGTTCAAATTTGTAGAAAATTTGTAGATTGAAAATCTTTTCGATGTGGAACAGCTGGTACGACTACGTACAACCATGTTGTTGGGTCAGGACAATACAAAATTTGGTACAATTAGTACAATGTTGTACAACTATGTTGATGGACAGAAAATAAAAAGTAACATATACGTTTTTTTCGTTTTTTAGGTGGCAATAAAAAAAAGTGGATCCAAAAAGAGTGATTTATCAGTCATATTATTTGATTATGACGGATATTATTCAAATGAAAGGGAAGAACAATGAATTTCAAGAAATCAAATATATTGTATATATATGAATATATGAAGACATCGATCGATGAGGTATCATATTCTGGGTTGGTTGAGAAAATATGCAGCAATATGAAGGTAGATAAGGCACGACCAAGCTGAAAATTAGTTATCTTCCACCATTGTTACGCACAAAATTGAAGAAATCATATACGATTGTTGACGATGAAGATGTTGTGTGTTATTTATTGCAAGTGGATAATGAAGGAGGGTAGAAGTCTTTTGCATGTGGAGGTTACCAATAATGTCGAACAAAATCTAGAGATTGAGGAAAATATCGGGTTTGATCAAAGTTCAAGAGAGGATAAGGCACGGAAAATTGTTGCAAGTAATGAAGTGATTCTTCCAACTTGTGGAGTGAATGCTAGTGATGGTACTATCGTAACTCATTATGTAGGAGAATCATCACGACTTAATGAGTTGGTGGAGAATGATGAAAACGATTATAATGTGGATGTTCGTGAAATGTTTGATGATATTGGTGTAGAAGGAGATGTGTCTCTAAGTCTTTCATAGGAAGATGGTCTTAATATTGTGGTAGGCCAAGAATTTGGAAGCAAAGAAGAAGTGAAAATTTTAGTTGAAATGGATGGGCATAAGAATTGCTTTGAGTTTGAGGTAATAAAGTCGGATCCGACGAGATATGTGGTAAGATGTTGTCAAGCAAAAAATGGTTGTGAGTGGTATGTACGAGCTGCGAGGCTTAATATATCTGAGTATTTCTCTATTAGAACTCACAAGAAGATTCATGCTTGCTCTCGGGCAAGTGCAACTACAAGTGAAAGAAGAAGGAAAGGCACACCAAGGTTAGTTGCTTCAGTTTTGGCTGAAGATTATTCGGGTAAATTTGACACACCAAGTCCAAAAAATCTCATCGATTTGGTTCAAAGAAGATATAGTGTTCAAGTGTCATACTCTACTGTCTTGAGAGGGAGGAATCAAGCTGCTAGCGATATTTGAGGTATGCCAAAGGAGAGTTTTATGCTTCTGCATTCTTATTTGTTCATGTTAAAGAAAAGGAATCCTGGTACAGTTTCATATGTGGAAGTGGATAAGGAACAAAAGTTTAGGTATTTATTCTTCGTATTGGGAGTTTCCATTGAAGGCTTCCGAGTCATGAGAAAAATGATCACTGTGGATGGAACCCACATTAAGATTTTACATGGTAGAGTGCTAATTGTTGCTACAGCACAAGATCCTGATCATCACCATTATCTGATTGCTTTTGGTGTAGTTGATGGGGAGAAAGATGCAAGTTGGACTTGGTTTTTCAATAAGTTGAAATCAGTTTATCCGAATGGTCCTGAAATGGTGTTTATTTTTGATAGAAACCAAAGCCTCATCAACTGCAATACGTGAAATATACCCGTTGTCTCAACATGGGCATTGTATGTACCATATGTCCCAGAATGTGAAAAGGAATGTTTTTCGAGTAAACAAAAAAGATGTTGTAAAAAGGTTCATAGCATACGTTCGGGCTTATAATGAGGCTGATTTCGTACAGCTTTATGGTGATTTCATGTCTATGTATCATGCTGCACGTGATTATCTAGATAGAAGTTCAGATGTGAGAAAATGGGCAAGATGTTATTTTCTAGGTGAAATGTACATCATAGACACCACCAATTGTGCTGAATCTATTAATGGTGTGTTAGTAAAAGCGAAGAAGCTCTCATTATTATCAATGATAGATGCAATTATCGAGCAAATGGCTGAATGATTTAACAAGTATAGAAAAATTTCTGCAGAAGTACCGAATGGGCAGAAACTTGTGCCTTTTTGGAGAATGAATTCCACACAACCTGTATGGAAGAAAAATTGTTGCCCGTGCAACCGTCTCGAGTACATTGTGACTGGACGTGATGGAAATACGTATATGGGTTATTTGAAAACCAAAACTTGCAGTTGTAAGCGTTTTGATATAGATAGATATCCATGTGTGCATGCAACAACTGCTGCTAGAGAAAAAAAGTTGAACAAAGAGCTAGACTTGCAGTTACATGAGTTATGCTCAAAATATTACTGGATGGAGCTTTGGGTTTTGGCGTATCACAGGATGATTTATCCGGTTCCCCATATCTCTCAATGGAATGTTCCTGAAGAGATAAAAGTTTTGGTTGTCTTACCTCCAGATTATGAAAAAGGTAGGAAGACCTCAAAAAACAAGATTCCCATTCGTTGGAGAGCATCGAGGAAGGAAGCAAAAGAAGAGGCCGCAAGGTTGGTCTTAGTGGTTTAACAATGATAGTGGTGAAACTTGATTTGTGTGTGTTTTTATTATGATTTTTTTCATACTGTTGGCGTTTAATTTTGAAATTTGCTTGTAAAAGTTGTTTGTTCTGATAAATTTGAACTTTGCAGTTTTTTATCAATTAGGGTACAAGTAGGTGAAACTGGTACATCTATGCTGAATTGTATGAACTTTGCAATTTTTATAGTCGTGGTACAAATAGGTGCATCTGGTACAACTATGCATAATTGTATGAACTTTGTATTTGTAACATTGAAAGTAAAAGCATTAGAAAACGTGAAGAAGTGAGCAACAAATATGTTATTTAACACAAACATTACAAAACAAAGCACATATTACTTTGTAAAATTAAAATTTAAACACACATACTTGTAAAAGTTTGATGATTACTCTTATACTTTGATGGTTAATTTGCAATTGTTATCCAAGTATTCATGTTAAACTCACAAACAACACGTTTTACATATATGATTACTTATGTTTATAGTAAATGAACTTTAATTACAATTTTTTAAAAGTACAACTATAAAAATAAATTTATAGTACAGTACTACTGATTATAAGTTTAAATTAGCCGAATACAACTGTGTACATACTGGTACAACTAATTACTTGAGTACAACTGTGTATAATATTTGGATGCGCTATGTTTTTTTGCGGCGCCATCTGTCCAAAGAAGGATGATTTGGCAGCGTTTATACCTTAATTGTACCTCAAATGTTTTTAATTAATTTGTATGGAACCGTTTTATATTCTAGATTGCCTCAATTGTACCATAGTGTTCTACTTGTACCTAATCTCATCCAGCACTAAACACATACAGATCGTGCTTCAACACCAAACATGTTCCTGCTTCAACAAAACCAAACTACATGTTCTTGCCCAACAAAGCCAAACATTCAAAAAACCTACATCTTCTTGTTTTAACATAACAAAAAATCCAAAAACAAACATGAGTAACAACACCTACTACCTACGCTTCCTTTGCCTCGTGTACGGAGTCTGAATCCACTTTGAAGGTCTAGCCTTCCTCTTACCAGCCATCTCAGCATCCTCTCCTGTTGGTGCTTCTGGTACTAGTGCTCTTTCTGGTGGTAATGGTGCTGGTACAACTGTTGTTGCTGGTGCATCTGGTACTGGTGCTCCTTCTGGTGGTACTGATGCTGGTACAACTGTTGGTTCTGGTGCAAATTCTTCATTGTCTGCTGCTGCTTCTGGTGGAACAGGTGCTGGTACAACTGTTGATGCTGGTGCGTCTGGTACTGGTGCATGTACAACTGGTGCTGCAACATCTTCTGATCTTGTTGATGCAGTTGTCACTTCTCTCATACCAGAATATCCAAACTCAAAGTGATTATTCCTAAAATCATCAAATCTAGAATTTCTGCGATTTCCCAAATCATCTTCAACAACTTTCAGCCTTTGGTCTATGCCATCAATCTTCATATTCATCTCTCTCGTCAGTTTCTCGAATCCTGCTTCCATCACCCTCGTCAGATTTTTCTTTAAGAGATTCTAAATCATTCAAATACCTAAAAGACTGTGGAGGAACATTTTCTTCTTATTGCTGCTCATGTGTCACATTTTGCCCACGAGAAGCCACATTTGTCCCACGAGCAGCCACATCTAACTCATATAGGTCATCCCAACATATCTTCTTATTCTCTATACATAGGCGCCTCTCCCAACTCTCAGCAATTGGGTCAGTAACACACATCACATTAGTATCTTCCATGATGGAAGCCATAAAGGGTAACTCACAATAGTAGGGTACCAAAATGCTATCAATTTTCTGTGAACATAAACAAAACCCAAATTTGAAAAAACTAAGATTACTACGACATTAATAACAGTGTAGAGTTAAGGAAAAATCTCTAACCTTTATAGTTCCAAGCACTTTATTTATATCTTCAAGAGGATACCCTTTCATGTGAGTGTTTTTCCATTTTTGTTTGCATATCCTTAGATAATATATGACTGAGGGTACATCTTCTCGAAACGTATTCTTCAAATTTGGAATGGCCTCACACATCAAAATCTACACAAGAACATACATTAAATCAGAAAAATCAAAAGATTGCAATTAAATATCAACTATATGATGGGACATTTTAAGAGCCTTGCGGGGGATACATGGGGGTTACCGGGGGATAAATGTCGTCATATGTGTATCTCCCCCACATGAACCTTTTACACACACGTAGATCATCCACAACTCTTAGTAGAAAAGGATCTATGTGCTCAAACTTTTTCTTCAGTCCAATGATGGTGCTTAAGAACAAGAGAACAACCATCTTTAACTGGTCTCCATTTGCTAACATAGTACGAAGCTTCTTTTTCACATCTTGGAATGTTACCTTTATTACCTTATTCCCTTTTTCTTGTATTTCAAAATGCCTTCGCACAAACTCTTCACTCCCTAACTTATCAAAGTTTGATGGATAAATATGACAGTCCAATCCACAAATAAGGCCATGTTCCCTAATAGAATACCTTATAGGAACTCTGTTCACCACAAATCAATACACACTATCCTTCTCCATACAAGCCGTGCGAACCAAGAGCATCCAAATACACGTATACTTGTGGTTCTCCTCTTTGTACATATGCCAAATGTGCTGAAACTGTGGAAGTAGTCTAAACCAATCCTTCTCATCCTCTGCAACGATTTCTTCCAAGTCCTTCATCGTTTCGGTATCGTCATACCTTGATGACAGTTTACACGACTTTGTATAGTCAATGTGGCTAAAGTAAAATTTCGGAGATTGTATTGGTTGTTCGGTATAATCCTCATCATCCTCCTGCAAATCCAAACACAACAGTAATAAATAGTTGTACCAACCGTACTGTTTTGTACCAAAAACTCAAATATCATAAATAGTTGTACCAAAATTCATAGTTGTATCAAGCGTACTATTTTTTACCAAATTTCAAATGTCATTCACTTTCTCTATTCCTGCTACTTTTTCAAATTTACACAAATTACCTATGCTAGAGAATGACTGGAAGTTGCAGGCGGAGGAGGCGATATAGCAGCTGGCGGAGAATGCGAGATAGCAGCTGCCAGAAGAGACAAGGGAACTTCTGGCGGAGGAGAATTGGGAGCATCTGGCGAAGTAGGTAAGATATCAGCTGCTGGAGGAGACGAGTTAACAGCTGGCGGGGAAGGCGATATAGTAGCTAGGACGCTTCTGGCGGAGGAGTCTTCTTCTTTGTTTTCTTCGAATTAATCCCATTCCTAGTACGATGAGCCATTGATAATCCTACATAAATTAACAAAAAAACCACTTGAGAATCCCGAACTTTACTAAATTGATGTCAGTTCAGTTGCTAAACTCAAAACAATTGCTAAACTCAAAACATGTTATAAACTCAAAAGAAATAATATAGATAATCCTACATAAATTGTTTGGTAGAGAGAAGCCTGTTGATAGCAAAAAAATAATATCATCCTAGTTCACAACTAAAATCCCAGTTCAGCAATCCTAGTTCATTAGCATTAAAATCCTAGCAAAACAATTATATCAACAAACATATTCAAGCCAAGATTAAGATGCATAGTTCAGAAAAATCAAGTTTCCAATGACATTGAAACTCTCCCTCAAACACAGATATATCAACACCGTTCATAGCCATCGTTCAACACCGTTCAGACACAGAGATTCTCTCTATGAAACCCTCAAATTACAGATTAAGTATCGTCATAAAATAAACAATTAACAGAGTTAGGAAACAAAGATTAACAGAGGTAGGAAAGAAAATACCCTCAATTTTCAGATCCACCACCGAGAACCTTATGAGCAGACTTCTCTCTACCAAATGATATATCTTCACCTTCAAAGCCGATGGAGACTGATTTCTCGTGCTCGGAATCAGACAACAAGAGAAGCAGAAGAAGGAGGATCCAAAGTTCTTTTTAAATCAAGATGAAGAAAAAGGAAGAAGAAGGAAGAACAAAGCAGAGTTGAAGTTGAGAAGAAGAGAGACAAGAAGCGGGATGTCGAGAAGGGGAAAAAATTGAGTACTTAGGTTTACTTTTGTTTTTGGGTTATTGGATCATTACCGGATCCGATGGATCTAGGATCCGCGACCCGATTGCTCTGGTTGGGTCGTAAATATGTAAAATGGTAAAGATTTAGTTGTCTTTTACTCGTTTTCAGTTTAAAATTAAATGAAAAATAAATAATTTTTTTATAACAGGGGCAAAATAGAAATGAGATTTAGGCTTTGGGGCATACGAGAGGTTGATCCCCGTATCCACCCCGCTTAAATTTACGGGTACTTGCGGATAACCAACAAATATGTAAATAATAATATAAATAAAAATTAAATAAAATTTTCATATATATAAAATATTTTGATAAAATTTTAATATTAAAAACGATAATTCATAAGCAAAGGTTAAAAAATTAAAAAAAATCTTGATAAATTTTTATATATTTTATTTTACTATAAAATTTAACTACTAATATTTTTAAAAAACAGTAAAAACTAATATTAAGTTCAAAAAAAAAATTGCGGGTATCCGCAAACCTGCAGATCAAAATATGATGACCCGTATCCCCCCTCCCCCCGCGCCAAATAAAATACTTTGACCCGCACCCGCGACCATATATTTGAGAAATTTTTTTTTTGACCCGCACCCGCCCTGCAAAGGATCTAATGGGGCGGGGTCTGCGGGTTATAGCTCAAATTGACAGGGCTACTCTGTATTCTCCTGGGTTCTAGATGTTCTCACATTTCCTACACAAACTTTTGTGTCTTTCTGAAAACCTTCATTAAAATGTTTATACTATATAAAAAATCTTAAACGTTTATGTTAATTGGACGAAGGCTTAATACTTTTAGTTAACAAAATTTAGGGACCACAATAATTCTTATTCTCATTAAAATATCTTAACTAATATTGTTAAGACTTATTGTGGTCCTCATATCTACCAAGAGATTGTGTTTAGAAATAAAAAGCAAAGAAAGATGATGGTTATGAATTCGTTTTTTTCAGTATATATACCGAAAAACAAACAAACGAAGAGTCTCAAACGTTTATGTTTATGTCAGTTGGACGAAGACGTAACACTTTTAGTTTACAAAATTTAGAGAACACAATAAGTCTTATTCTCATATAATATCTTTACTAAAATTCTTATGTCTTATTATGGTCCTTAAGTCTACTAAAGGATTGTGTTTAGAAATAAAAAGCAAACAAAGACGTTGGTTGTGAATTCGTTTCTTTCGTATATAGAAAGTCTTAAACGATTATATTAATTGGATGAAGACTTAATAGTTTTAGTAAAAGAAATTTAGTGACCACAATAACTCTTATTCTCATAAAATTATCCTAAATAAAGTTCTTATGTCTTATGGTGGTGCTTTAAGTCTACCATGGGATTGTGTTTAGAAATAAAAAGCAAACAAAGATGTTGGTTCTGAATTCGTTTCTTTAGTATACAATATAACCTGCATAAGTTAATACTCAATAAATTAATAATCACGATAAAATAATATATTTCTCCAGTTTCAGGTCGGGACAGTGAAAAAAAAAATCAATAAGATAATTAGATAATATTTTTCTTAAAATAATTATGTAAATATATGGTCCCAACAATCGGATAAATTAAATTGTAAATCTTATGCATTCATAGCTAGGACAATTTGTAAAATAATAATATAGTGTTGCTTGTTTAAGAGATGTATTAACGTGAAAAATATTTAATCAAATACCAAAGAGCGTTATTAAGACAAAATAAAATCTTGTATAAAACAAAAAATAAGTAAATACTAAGAAAAATAGAATATTAAAAAAATATATATAGTATAGAAACAATAAAACTTAAATAAATTTAAATAATTAAAATTTCATAGATTATGGACTGAATTTTTTTATCTTTATAAGTTAATAAATAATTAATTTATCGATTACTGAATACATCTATAAGATAATAAATTTTTAATTACTCAACATTATTAATTTATAGAGGTTTTCTTGTATAAAGAGACTTAAATGTTTATGTTAATTGCACGAAGACTTAATACTTTTAGTTAACAAAATATAGGGACCACTAAGTCTTATTCTCATAAAATTCTCTTAACTAAAATTCTAATGTCTTATTGTGTTCCTTAAGTCTACCAAAGGATTGTGTTTAGAAATAAAAACCAAACAAATACATTGGTTGTGAATTCGTTTCTTTAGTATATAAAGAGTCTTAAACGATTATGTTAATTGGACGAAGACTTAATACCTTTTAGTTAACAAAATTTAGGGACCACAATAAGTCTTATTCTCATAAAAATATTTTAACTAAAATTCATATGTCTTATTGTGGTTCTTAAGTCTACCAAGGGATTGTGTTTAGAAATAAATAGCAAACAAAGATGTTAGTTGTGAATAGTTTTCTTTAGTATATAAAAAGTCTTAAACGATTATGTTAGTTTGACGAAGACTTAATATTTTTAGTTAAATAAATTTAGAGACCACAATAAATCTTATTCACATAAAAATATCTTAACTAAAATTCTTATGTCTTATTGTGGTGCTTAAGTAACCAAGGGATTAAGTTTAGAAATAAAAAGCAAACAAAGATGTTGGTTCTGAATTCTTTTCTTTAGTATATAAAGACTTAATACTTTTTGTTAACAAAAATTAGGGACCACAAAATTTAAGAAGACTTAATAATTATGTCTTATTGTGGTCCTTAAGCCTACCAAGGGATTGTGTTTAGAAATAAATAGCAAACAAAGACGTTAGTTATGAATTCGTTTCTTTAACATAGAACGAGTCTTAAACGATTATGTTAATTTGACGAAGACTTAAAACTTTTAGTTAACAAAAGTTAGGAACCAAAATAAGTGTTATTTCTCATAAAAATAACTTAACTAAATTCTTATGTCTTATTGTGATGCTTAAATCTACCAAGGGATTGTGTTTAGTAATAATAAGCAAACAAAGACGTTGGTTATGAATTCAGTTCTTTAGTATATAAAGAGCTTCAACGATTATGTTAATTGGCTGAAGACTTAATACTTTTAGTTAACAAAATTTATGGACTACAATAAGTCTTATCCTCATAAAAATCTCTTAACTAAAACTCTTATGTCTTATTGTGGTCCTTCAGTCTACCAAGGGATTGTGTTTAGTAATAAAATGCAAACAAAGACGTTGGTTGTGAATTCGTTTCTTTAGTATATAAAGAGTCTTAAACGTTTATGATAATTGGACGAATACTTAATTCTTTTAGTTAACAAAATTTTGGGACCACAATAAGTCTTAGTCTCATTAAAAAATCTTACCTAATATTGTTAAGACTTATTGTGGTCTTCATGTCTACCAAGAGATTATGTTTAGAAGTAAAAAGCAAACAAAGACGTTGGTTGTGAATTTGTTTCTTCATTATATATACCCAAAACAAACGAAGAGTCTTATACGTTTATGTTAATTGGACGAAAACTTAACACTTTTAATTAACAAAATTTAGGGACCACAATAAGTCTTATTTTCATAAAATATCTTAACTAAAATTCTTATGTCTTATTGTGCTCCTTAAGTCTACCAAGGGATTGTCTTTAGAAATAAAAAGCAAACAAAGACGTTGGTTAATACTTAAGTCTACCAAGGGATTGTGTTTAGAATTCGTTTCTTTAGTAAATAAAGAGTCTTAAACGATTATGTTAATTGGACGAAGACTTAATACTTTTAGTTAAAAAATTTAGGAACAACAACAAGTCTTATTTTCATAAAATATCTTAACTAAAATTCTTTTGGCATATTGTGGCCCTTAAGTCTAGCAAGGGATTGTGTTTAGAAATAAAAAGCAAACACAGACATTGCTTGTGAATTTGTTTCTTTAGTATATAAAGAGTATTAAACGATTATGTTAATTGGATGAAAACTTAATACTTTTAGTTTAATAATTTAGGTACCAGAATAAGTCTTACTCTCATAAATATCTTAACTAAAATTCTTTTGGCATATTGTCCTTAAGTCTAGCAAGGGATTGTGTTTAGAAATAACAAGCAAACAAAGACGTTAGTTGTGAATTCGTTTCTTTAGTATATAAAGAGTCTTAAACGATTATGTTAATTGGACGAAGACTTAATACTTTTAGTTAAAAAAATTTAGGGACCACAATAAGTCTTATTTTCATAAAAATATCTTAATTACAATTCTTATGTCTTACGGTGTGCTTAAGTCTACCAAGAGATTGTGTTTAGAAATAAAAAGCACACAAAGACGTTGGTTCTGAATTGTGAAAAATGTCTAAAAAAGCATAAACTTTTAAAAATGGACGTTTTAATCCTCAACTTCTAAAATGCCATTTAAATGTCTACGTTTGCGTTGATTTGTTCGATTATTAGGTAACTTACGTTGACTCGGCCATAAAAGGTATGCCGTTAAATCTAAAATTTACGGAGTTAAGTATTCGTTAATATCCATTAACAACTTTCGTTTAGCCTTAAAACGACGTCGTTTTGATTTTAAAAGAGTAATGCAATATCCAGACTCGAACCCATTACCTCTGACACTAATAAACATATACACGACTAGTTGAGCTGAGACATTTTTATTGTTATGTTTCAAACATATATATTTATATATACTATCATAAATACAAAAAAAAAATAGGGTTTCTTGCACCAGCACATTCAAGTCAAGAATTGCTGCCAAGAGATTTCCTTGGCGTCGGCGACTGTGACGGGGCCTCGGCTGCTACTTGGAATCTAGAAGTTCCATATCAGAGCCACCAGCTAGCTACTTTGGCAATTTAAAGACATTTTTACTGTTCTAAATTCGTTTCTTCGGTATATACTTTCCAAATCAACATGAAATTTTGTTGTTCTTTATTAATGATACGCTTCTAATTGATTTGGCAAATTATGCTAATTAGAATCGATTAACCCAAATATCACGTTTACTTTATATGTTCCGCAACCAAACATGCTATTATCCGGTGAACCGGGTATGGTGCTGAAAGACTCTTAGAGAAAAAGAGGGTTCGGTTCTTTGACCTGATGTGGGAAGGTCAAGGTGTAATGTAGGTTAATAATCTACAATGCTCTTAATGATAAAAATATAAGCAACCAAACTCTCTTTTATTCTATCCTACTCTTTGCATGGGTCCCACTTGTGGGCATTAGGGGCAAATTATTATAAAATTTTAAGAATTTGAATTAAGAACAATTTTTGTTAAAAACAAATTGACGAATCAAAATCTCCCCTCTCCCTCTTAACTCTCCTCGTCTTCCCTATCCCCTTATGTGCTTTACTCGTCGAATCTCGCCGGTGACCACCATTGAAGGCGATTCATGCAATTTCAGGTTAGTTATAATCATGGAATTGTGATTTAGTTTAAATATGTAGGTTTAGCTTAATTCTAGAAAGTAATGGGGGCGATTTTGTTCTTGTATTTGTGGTTTCAATTGAAAAGAAAGATAGGCAACTCCAATTTTGTTTTTGTATTTGTGGTTTTCAATTGAATGGGTTAAGTAATAAGGTTTGTTGATGATGGCGTTGAAGACACTCTGGAAATGGATGCGATTGTTGAATATGTTGAGCTTCCGCGTCCTGAAGAAGGAAGTCAGTTTATAAAGCATTGGAAGACGGGACATGACTGGAATTACATCAAGAATTTGAATCTAAGATTACAGTGATAGATTTAGTTTGGAGAGTTTCACATGAAAAATGTTTTGGGATCAAAATAAAAAACTCAGATACAAAACGATAGGTGGCAAAATGTTGTGCTATAGGAGAAGGTTGTGGCTGGTACATACGAGTTGTAAAAAGTGTAAAATCCGATGGTTTCAAAGTTACCAAATACAATAAGATGCATACATGTTCTCGGACGAGTAGCAACTACCGTTGCACAAGAGGCACACAATATTTAGTTGCATCTATTTTAAAAGAAGATAATTTAGGTCAGTTCCAAACCCCAACCCCTACCGTTCTCATGGGCCTGGTTCAAACAAAAGCTGGTGTGTTAGTGTCATGTTCTACGTTATGGAGAGGGAGCATTTAGTGAAGTCTGTGGTAATCCATAAGAGAGTTTCAAGTTGCTGCCTTCCTACTTGTAGATGCTTGACCAGGCGAATCCAGGTACCAAGAAAAGATTGGAACTGGATGACAAAGATAGGTTCAAGTACCTATTTATCACGTTGTGAGCTTGCATTGAAGGGTTTCAAGGAATGAGAAAACTGATCATTGTAAATGTACCTTTTCTAAAGGCTGGTTATACCGTTGCGCTAGTTTTTGCATCAGCTCAGGATCCTAATCATCACCATTTTCCCATTGCCTTTGGAGTAATCGATGGTGAAAAAAATGCAAGTTGGCTTTGCTTTTTTGAGACCTTGGAAACTATAATTCCGGATATCGATGAGTTGGTTTTTGTTACAGACAGAAATGTGAGGCTGATGAATGTTGTAGGTGATGTGTACCCAAGGTCTCAACATGATTATTATATCTATCACATGTCACAGAATGTGAAATCCCATGTTTTTCATGTAAAGAAAGATGAATGTGCTGAGAAATTCATGAATGTGCAAGGGTACTGTACAGAGGGTTGCGTTTCTGCAAAAGTATAATAAATTTAAAGAAAACTATCCTACCGCAGCCGCGTATCTTCAGAAAGTGCTGGTTACTGAGGAAGAGGTCCTGAACAACCAAAGAAAATGGGCAAGGTGTTATTTTGTGGGAGAAAGGTACAACATAGACACTAGCAATATTGTAGAGTCGATGAACATTTTTTTTAAGGAAACAAGGAAGTATTCGTTATTGTTTATGATCGATGATTTTATTGCTAAATTTAGTGAATGGTTTAACAAAGGAATGAAGTCGCATCTAGTTTAGAGACAGAAATTGGTGCCTTATGTGGATAACATATTGCATAACAACTGTCTGGTCACCTCGAAACTACCAGTCGCTGAGCTTAATAGTTTTCAGTTAGAATAAAAAGTTATCAGAAAAGATGGTGTTGCTTATGTGGTGGACTTTTAAATAAAACTTATGATTGTAGACATTTTAACATAGACAAGTATCCATGAGTCCATGCATTAGCCGCGACGCTGAAGTTGATGAAGCAGAAAGATAAATGTATGGATGTTCATTATCATGATCTATGCGCGAGATATTATTGTCTGATGCTGTGGAAGTTGGCGTATGTGAAGAATATTTATCCAGTGCCGCATAGGTCTCATTGGATTATTCCAGCATCAACAAAAGCTAAGGTATGCATACCTCCGCAGTTTCCGAAAAGGAAGGAAAAAGAAAGAAATCAGGTCTACATCGACTGGAGAACATCAGCGTGGAAATAAACAGAACCGAGGCCAGCACATGGGGAGGTTGTTTAATTGTTCGAATTCAAATGCTACAATGTAACTTATATTTGAAATTTAGTTTCAAACTTTTTGTGGTTAAATTTGTATTTGTCAAGCTATATTTTATAGTCAGACTGGCAAACTAAGGAATATTATTCTCTATTATATAGTTAACCTGACAAACTAAGGAAAATTGTTCTCTATTATATAGTCTAACTTACAATCTAAGAAAAATTGTGTATGTGATGGAAGAAACTTGTTTAAACGTGATGGTATTCGCTTTTTTCTTGTTTAACGTGCAATTATGTCTAAATCATAACACACATGCCTTATACTTTTAAGAAGACTTTCTCCTTATTACCCACGTTATGAGTTGATTCGCCAATTAATATGATATAACAAATTTAAATTCACAAATAGTTTTAAATGGTGATGTGGGTACAAAATGTTTTGGGTACAACAAACAAATTTAATTTTTAAGGATGGTAATACTAATATTATTAGAATCTCTTCAAAGTACAATTGTTTGGAAGGGGACACAACTGTACAATTAGGAGGTCCAACTATGTAGATTTTTCCATTTTTTTTGGAAATTTGGAATGTTTTGAAATCCCCGCTTTTTAAAAAAGTAGGAGGACTTTTCGAAAAGTTTTAAAAGTTTTCTCCCTCTTCATTCCTACAATTCATCTTACGGTGCCCTTCATCGTTTCTAATAAAAACGTCTTATCCCCTTACATTTCTCCTCACATCGACAAACACAAAAAAACCTCTCACCATTCCAATGGACAAGTCACCAGCAAAAGCTCCTTAAATGGGCAAGTCACTAACAAAAGCTCTGAAAATGGCCCTCAGAGGGCATCATGTACGCTTTCAAGGTTCTCGGTTTCGTTCTTTATAAGTTTATTCATGTATTACAGATGCCTGAAAAACATTACAAATGGGACCCGAGAGACATGGATGGTGTGCAGTATTGATCAAGCAATAAGAAGAGTGTGGCCCTTTTATCACAAGGCCCATGTTAGAAATAAAGAAGAATGGGTGACAAGTATTGAGAGGCCTTATCAAGATAAGTAAAGCCTTACAAGGCCCATTTGAAGAAGAGGAAGGGAGTGGAGCGCAAGTCTTCTTGGAGTGGAGCGTGAAGAGCATCTCCTTGGTGTGGACCACTTGTTTCTCTCTCCGGTGTGGACCACTCCACTCTCCCTTGGGCTGCGCTTTTACCTTACCTCTTTGGGATCCCTTGTAAACCTAGTAGCTATCATATATAAGGCTCTCATATGTAATCACACACATTATTCTAATTGGAAAATTCTTTTTGCCTCTCTCTCTGCTTCTATGGCCTTCCATCTCTTTTCTTCTCTTCCTCTTTCTTCTCTTTTCTTCACTTCTCTACACTTCTACTCATGATTCTTACATGGTATCAGAGCCTTAGGGCTGTTTTTCTCTCATTTCTTTGCTATCTCACCATTCTTATTCATCATTCTTGAGTCCTTCATCGAATCTGTCCATCCGCTAGCGCCCTTCCCATCCGTTCGTTCGGTCTTGTGTTCTTGGTCAGATTCGTCTCTCCTTCTTTCTCCATGATGTACAAGCAAGGCCTTGACTTCCAGTCACTCTTAAGGGAGAAAACTATCTCCTTTGGTCAAGAACAACCAAGACTGCACTTTGTGGAAGAGGATTGTGGAACATGTGAGAAAGGGCTTGAAATCAAGGATTGCACCAAAGAAGATGGGAAGAAGGTTGTTGAAGAAGCTATGGCTGAAGAAGCCAAGTGGTTTCAAGAGGACCAGACCGTGCTTGCCATCATTCAAGGGTCCCTTGAAGCTTCCATTCTAGAGGCTTACTCTTATTGTGAACGGCAAAGGAGCTTTGGGGAACTCTCAAGCATGTTTATGGGAATGTCTCCAACCTTAGCCGAGTTTTTGAGGTCAAAAGAGCTATCAACAACCTCAGCCAAGAAGATCTTGAGTTCACCAAGCATCTTGGGAGGTTTCGCTCTCTTTGGGCGAGTTGGAAATGTTGAGGCCGAGTACTATCGATCCGGCGGTTCTCAATGAAAGGCGTGAACAAGACAAGGTCTTTGGCCTCCTCTCACTTTGCATCCAGCCTTCAATGACCTGATCAAGCATATTCTCCGAGCGACAAGCTCCCTAGCCTTGACGAGGTGTGTTCTCAAGTGCAAAGAGAAAAGGCTCACTCGGTCTCTTTAGTGGAAAGGGATTTTCTCATGCGCCAACAAAGGAGTTTACCGGAAGTGAGGAAAGGAAAGTGTGGACATGTGACCATTGCAAGAAGAAAGGTCACACCAAGGACAAGTGCTGGATTCTTCATCCCATCTCAGCATCCAAGTTCAAAGACTCAAAAGCAAATGTCTCCTTTGAGGTCCCATCCACGCAAGGAGCTTCTGGATCATCTAGACAAGAGACGGCAATGGTGGCATCATCCCAAGGAGAATTGTCATGAAGAAGTCTGACTTGGAAGCACTCTTTCAATCCATTGCATCACTAAAGGAATCCGGTACCACCTTTTCTACCTTATAGGCCTAAGGAATCGCTAGTGGTGTATGTCGGGTGCCTCTCACCACATGATTAGCAATCCGGATCTTCTTAGTGATATGAACTCCGCCTTAGGTCGTTGTAACAATAGCAAATGGAGATAAGTGCCGGTAAAAGGAGTAGGGAACCTTAGGATATTTGATAGAGAATCTAAAGCCTTCTTTATGCCTAGTTTTACTTCCAACTTACTATCGTTAGGAGAACACTAATGATCTTAATTGCAATGCTATTCTTTGGGTCCTAACGATGTATGCTTTCAGGATATTAAGACGGGAAAGGTTCTAGGCAAAGAGGGCACAAAGATGATGAACTCTATGTTCTTGAAGATCTCTCAAGCTCTCTTGACTCTCTTTCCTCATCCGCTTTTCATTCTAATAATGCTGTTGCCTATGATGTTGTATGGCATGCTAGATTAGGCCATCCTCACTCTAGAGCTCTTAGTTTAATGTTCCCTAAAGTGTCATTTGATACTCTTAGTTGCGAAGCTTGTATACTTGGCAAACATTGCAAAGCTGTTTTTCCAAAGTCCTCTACAATTTATGAGAATTGCTTTGACTTGATTCATTCTGATGTGTGGACTTCACCATGTGCATCTAGGGACAATAATAAGTATTTTGTGACATTCATAGATGAGAAATCAAAATATACTTGGATAACATTACTATCATCAAAAGATCGCGTGTTTGATGCATTCGTAAACTTTCAAAGCTACGTCACTAATCAATTCAAGGCTAATGTGAAGGTACTTAGGACTGATAACGGAGGAGAATACACAAGTCATCGCTTCAAAGAGTACTTAGCTAAGCATGGGATCCTACACCAAACAAGCTGTCCATACAATCCTCAACAAAATGGAGTTGCTGAAAGGAAGAATAGACATCTCATGGAAGTAGCACGCTCAATGATGTTTCACATGAACGTGCCTAAACGGTTTTGGGGAGATGCGGTCATGGCGGCATGTTATCTCATTAACCGGATTCCGACAAGAGTTTTAAAGGATCTTTCTCCCTTTCAAGTATTGAATGATATAAAACCCTCTCTTGATCACTTACGTGTCTTTGGGTGTGTGTGCTTTGTTATGGTGCCAGGTGAACAAAGGAACAAGCTTGATCCAAAGAGTGTCAAATGCATGTTTCTCGGTTACTCACCCACACAAAAGGGTTACAAATGCTATGATCCCACCAACAACCGAACGTATGTCTCCAGGGATGTTAAGTTCATGGAAGCGAAAGGTCTGTATGACAAGAAGGATTGGGATAACCTCAAAGATCTCTCACAATCACCCACGGATAGGGCAGCAAACCTCAAGGTATTACTTGACCATCTCGGGGTTACATTACCATGGGAACAAGGGGGAGAAGGTGAGCCTATAAGAGTTGATCAGAATGAGCATAAAGAGGTAGAAGATGGCTCCAATAATGACCAGGAACCAATTCAAGAGGAAAGTCAAGATACCTCAGACATGCATCCGAATGAGGAACCCGTAGAGAATGCTCCATTACAAGAACAAGAGGAAAACATGAGTGAGGTCCTTGAAGAAGCACAAGAAACCGTACCTCCCCCCGGTCCTCAGCTTCGAAGAAGCACACGGACTAGACCTGACCCATCTAGACCGTATTGGGTGAACGCACCAGTGTATTACAACAATCAAGCCGTCGCTCATCCGATACAGGCCGTATGTTCTCTTGCCCTTTTGCCATCTGATCACCAAGCCTTCCTAGGGAATATTGATCTTGACCTTATCCCACAAACCTATGAGGAAGCCAAGGATAAAGAGGAATGGCTGGGAGCAGTTGATGATGAGGTTGGTGCTATGATTAGAAACCATACTTGGGAAGAAGCTGACCTTCCATCCGGGATGAGGTCAGTGAGCTCCAAATGGGTATTCACCATCAAATATCTAAGTAATGGGGAGATTGAACGGTACAAGGCACGATTGGTAGCAAGGGGATTCACACAAACCTATGGAGAAGACTACACGGATACCTTTGCTCCTGTAGTTAATCTTCATACGGTTCTGGTGGTTCTCTCACTTGCTACAAATTTTACTTGGGAGCTGTGGCAAATGGATGTGAAGAATGCCTTCCTCCAAGGAGAACTTGAAGAAGAAGTCTACATGACTCCTCCTCCCGGTCTCGAAAGCATGGTCACACCCGGCAAGGTGCTTCGATTGAAGAAAGCCATTTACGGTCTCAAGCAATCTCCAAGAGCTTGGTACCATAAGCTCAGCTCTACCCTTAAGGAAAAAGGCTTCAAGCGCTCGGAATCCGACCACACCTTGTTCACTCTTCAAGGGCCGAAAGGTATAGTTGTTGTCCTTATCTATGTAGATGATTTGATCATCTCTGGGGACAACACCGAAGGTATTGCTTGGACCAAATCCTTTCTTCAATCCTCCTTTGATATCAAAGACTTTGGTGCACTTAAGTATTTCCTAGGAGTGGAAGTGTGCCGTTCTCCGGAAGGCCTCTTTCTTTCTCAGAGGAAATACACTCTTGATTTGTTGAATGAGACAGGGAAACTCGGAGCCAAACCAGCTAAGATTCCACTTGAAGATGTCTACAAGGCCAATCGAAAGGGGGAGAATGAAGATGAGCCTTACACAGATGCACTACAATACCGCCGCTTAGTAGGTAAGCTCATATATCTCACCATCACTCGTCTCGACATTTCTTTTGCTTTTTCTCAGGTAAGTCAACATATGCAAGCACCCACGGTATATCATTGGAGTATGGTTGAGAGGATCTTGAGATATTTAAAGGGCAGTCCGGGTCAAGGCATATGGATGGGTAAGAATGAGAACACTGAGATTGTTGGGTACTGTGATGCTGACTATGGAGGGGATAGATCAGATAGAAGGTCCACCACTGGATATTGCACATTCGTAGGAGGGAACCTAGTTACATGGAAGACCAAGAAGCAGAAGGTAGTATCATGCTCGAGTGCAGAAGCGGAGTATAGAGCCATGAGAAACATCACCAATGAGTTAACATGGCTTAAGGCGCTTCTTGAAGACTTAGGCATCAAGACTACCAATCCTATCACTCTCCACTGTGACAATCAAGCGGCGATTCACATAGCCTCCAACTCTGTTTTTCATGAGAGGACGAAGCATATAGAGATAGATTGTCACAAGGTTCGGGAGAAGATTGAAGAAGGAGTGATTCTCCCATGCTACACAAGAAGTGAAGATCAACTGGCGGATGTCTTCACCAAGGCAGCGAGCCTCAAAGTTTGTCAAAGCATCCATAGCAGACTTGGGCTCATTGACCTCACAAGACCTTGATCAAGTCCCCTCGCCTTTGGTCATTATACTCTTTTTCCCTCGGTATGGTTTTGTCCCTTTGGGTTTTCCATATTGAGGTTTTTAATGAGGTAATGTGTCATTGGCAATCCAAGTTTGGCCTTCACTCTCTTGCGGCTAAACTTGAGGGGGAGTATTGATCAAGCAATAAGAAGAGTGTGGTCCTTTTATCACAAGTCCCATGTTAGAAATAAAGAAGAATGTGTGACAAGTATTGAGAGGCCTTATCAAGATAAGTAAAGCCTTACAAGGCCCATTTGAAGAAGAGGAAGGGAGTGGAGCGCAAGTCTTCTTGGAGTGGAGCGTGAAGAGCATCTCCTTGGTGTGGACCACTTGTTTCTCTCTCCGGTGTGGACCACTCCACTCTCCCTTGGGCTGCGCTTTTACCTTACCTCTTTGGGATCCCTTGTAAACCTAGTAGCTATCATATATAAGGCTCTCATATGTAATCACACACATTATTCTAATTGGAAAATTCTTTTTGCCTCTCTCTCTCTCTCTCTTCTATGCGCCTCCATCTCTTTTCTTCTCTTCTCCTTTCTTCTCTTTTCTTCACTTCTCTACACTTCTACTCATGAATTCTTACATGCAGGATGTTGTCGAAATCCCTAAGCAAATGGGACTTCCGAGACATTTCACAGTCCTAATGGCCTTATTCCAGTAGAGCTACCCTATTCATCGGAGGTTTACAAATTTAAGCGATGGTACACTTGTACGTTTGCCATTCCTGGCGTTCCCGAAGAAGTGAGTGGACTATGAATTTCTGAATTACAGTTAGTGTGAGGGAGGGGGGACAAAAATGATTTTCTTTTTTTTAGGTTGAACTTTGTGGCTTCTTCAAATGGTGCAACGAAGCTATGTTGGAGGAGATTCAGATGCTAAGAGAGAGATGCGAGCAGCTGAAATCGAAGGTTGAAGCCCTTGAGATGAATTATAAAGATTTAGAGAGCCGTTTCTAATGAAAGAACAACGCATCATGTTTTTCTTCTGTGTGCTATATTTTGTAAACAATTTGTTTTATTTTGTTCTATGTGGTGACCACTGCATTATGCTATATTTTGTAAACAATATGCTTCGGTAACTAAGTAAGAAGTTAAGTTTTTTTTTGTTGCAAAACGCAGCATAGTTCAACAACAAAGACATACTGATACAATTGTCTGCAATAATACACAATATTTTCAAAAGAAACCAGATAAGTACGGTGATAGATAAATTCTTCTATTCTTGCAGACTGGTCTCATATGGACTCCTTTTCATTATTGTATGTCCCTTCCTTTTTCTGGAGATATTTTGCTTTTCCTCTTTTTTCTTCTTTAATGGTTCCTCCTCATCTTCATTATCCTCTTCTTCGCTTTCTGCCTCCACCATTTAAGCATCTTGCTTCTTTTTCTTCTTCTCAGCTTCCCTTTTCCTCAATATCTTTTCAAAATTTTCAAGCTTTTTGTCATGGTAACTTAGATTATCCTGCATCAACTTGAACACATCTTCAACTCTTTTCTTCAAACACTCTAGTCCTACCATCATTGTTTCCACTTCATTATTGGAAGCCGATCCCATTTTCCCAACTCCTCCTTTTACTCGGACAGTTTTTTTCCCATCACTCTTTCGACCATACACATCTTGCTTGTATATATCCTCGAAGAAAATATCCCTTTTCTCTTCTAGTAAAATCCTTTTCCAACAATTGACAACTATATCAGTCGCATCTTCCTCCACATTGACATCATCCATTATGCCAACCAGTAGGTGTTGCTCATCCTTGGAAGGTGCCAACACACTATGAATCTCCTTAGTTACACCAAGTTTCAAGTTTATTTCTGAAAGTGCAAAACCTTTCAAATCACATTTCTTGAACATCGTCTTGCACATCCTTGGGCACCTACTATTTGCACCATCAACCAGTTCTCTGAACTGGCTTCGAAGAATTAGAATTTTTTCAAACGTCAGAAACAATAGTTATCCAAGTAATACACAATTATACATATGCTAAAGTATAGTAATCCAAGTAATACATATTTACACATTATTAAAAAAATGTGCTTAAGTATGGTTATCTAAGTAAAACACAGTTATACATAATTACCTCCATAGGAAGAATGAATGTAGGAATGAATTTGTTTGCTTTTTCAGACACTTCGCCCTCAAATTTACCCAGTAGCTTACGAAAGTCTTCCATGTTATGCTCATATGCAAATCTTCCCCAAAGAAACGTTTCACACAACCCAAGATCACTAGCCACTCTAAGAAAGAATGACTCTACACTTGGGGCTTTGTCTCCTGTCTTCTCCTTCCCAACAATCACGCTTGCTAAGAAGTATAGCACAACAATATTCAACCTACCTTCACCAGGTTTCCCTCTCATTGACTCTAGCTTGTCTTCGTCATCCTTCATTGTAACTCTCTTCTTACCTTTCCTAAAAATGCTTCACAACAAAATTATCCTTGTCCCCATCTAAGGTTTTCTGTAGGAACACATCTAGGTACTGACGGCAGTTTAACCCAGATATAAGACCAAACTCTCTAAAAAAATACCGTATCGGAACACCATTCACTATAAACCAGCATTCCTTCTGCTTCATTGATGACACATGCGTGGCAAGAAAATCCAAACACCCATAGATTTATGGTTATCCTCCAAGTACATGTGGAAGAAATAATTGAACTGAGGGTGCGTTGTGAACCACTTCAACTCATTTTCATTTGGCAGGTTCTTAAAAGTTTTCACTGCCGTAAAAACACAGCACCTTCCAGACAGCTTGATATATATATTATACTGAGAAGGTTCAAAGAACATCTTATCTGGTGGTATAACTTGAATTTTAGACACCAAGTCTTGCTGCTTAGAGTTCTCCTTGTCCGGATATGTCTCCTCATCCTTTTCTGCCTCCACATCCCCGTCAGATTCAGCCTTTTTAGCGTCATCATCGACTTCATTATAGTTCTCCTGTTCATTAGAGTTTTCCTGCATTACAAAATTCAGTTTTTCCTTAGTTCTTCCAATTTCACTCAATTGCCCCAATTTCATTTTTGAAAGAAAATACAAGGGGGAGACATGACATACCAAGGGGAAGGGGAAGGGGAAAGGGGAGCATAAGAGGACATTGGCAAGTTGAGTTTCCCCGTGTTGAGTATCTGACTCCGATACGGTGGCTTAAGCACCAAAGTCATTTCTCTCGCCATTAGTCATCTCACTCACCTCTCTAATTTTTGCATGTTGAGTGACACCTTCACCCATATCATTTGTCCCGCCATCACTGTATTAGTTGAATCGAAATAGAAGAAAACAAGAATCGAAGAAGATGAAAAATGATTTTGATTCAACTTAATCGAAAGAGCCGTTAAGGACTCTGTTTATATAGTCGAGTTACAATCGGTTAACAGAAAACCGAGAAATTAAATCAAATAGAAATTATGGTTTAAGAAAACCATTTTTATACTCTGTTATCCCCCCTCAAGATGGCGAGAAGATTGAGATCAAAGCCATCTTGCCAATGAGGTCTGCAAATTGTCGAGGAAACAAAGGCTTTGTAAAGACATCCGCCAGTTGATGATTTGTCCGAACATAAAGCATCTTGAGCATACCTCGTTCAACTCTCTCACGAACCATATGACAATCAATCTCAAGATGTTTTGTTCTTTCATGAAAAACAGAGTTATTAGCAATGTGTATTGCAGCAGTAGAATCACAATATAAAGCCACAACCTTCTCCTGAGGTGCCTGCAGCTCATTGAGAAGTTTAACTAACCAATCAATCTCCTTTGCAGCAAATGACATAGCTCTATATTCAGATTCAGTAGAAGATAATGATACTGTAGTTTGTTTCTTAGATTTCCAGGAGATGAGAGAAGGACCTAGAAACATACAGTAACCAGATGTTGAACGTCTTGAATCCAAGCATGAACCCCAATCTGCATCTGTAAACCCTTTAAGAACCAAGTCTGATGTAGATGAGTAGTACAAACCCCTACCAACTGTCCCTTTCAAGTAATGAATCACCTTATGAGCTGCTTTGAGATGAGAATGTTTTGGAGCCCCTGAAAACTGACAAAGCCTATTCACAGCATATGTAATATCCGGACGAGTGATAGTTAAGTACATTAGCTTTCCTATCAAACGCTTATATACTAACGGATCTTCAATGACAGATTCATTGTCACACGATCCAAGTTTCAAATTTGGTTCCATTGGCACACTGACAGGTTTCCCAGCTAACAAACCAGCCTCTTCAATCAATTCTAAGGTGTATTTTCGTTGACAAATCGAAATACCTGAACTAGATCTAGCTATCTCAAGACCAAGAAAGTATTGAAGTGCACCCAAGTCTCTTAACTTGAAAGTATTTTGCAAAGCTGTAGTAAGATGAGCAGTTTCTGTAGCACTAGTACTAGCAATGATTATATCATCTACATGAACCAGTAGAGCCATGAAGTTACCTCCTCTTTTCCTTGTAAACAGAGTATGATCTGCTTGTGTCTTTTCAAATCCAAGTGCCTGAAGTGTAGTACTGAACTTCAAAAACCATTGTCGTGATGCCTGCTTTAATCCATACAAGGATTTCTTAAGATAACAAACAGGATTCTCTGGCAAAACTTCACCTTCTTTTGGTGTGTAGCCTTGAGGTAAAGACATATAAATTTCCTCATCCAAATCGCCATTAAGAAAGGCATTGGAAATGTCTAATTGATTGAGATGCCAATTATTTGCTACTGAAACTACAAGAAGAGCTTTGACTGTTGTTAGCTTTGCAACAGGTGAGAATGTTTCCACATAATCTATGCCTTCTTGTTGTGTATAACCTTTAGCAACTAATCTAGCTTTGTATCTTTCTAGGGTACCATCAGAATTGAGCTTAACCTTATAAACCCATTTACATCCTATGGCCTTTTTCCCTGAAGGTAAGGAACATACCTCCCAAGTATATGTGCTCTCCAAGGTAGTAAGCTCTTCATTCATGGCCTTTAACCAATCTGTGGATTTCTTTGCTTCTCTATATGTAGCTAGTTCTGAATGAGCTGAAACTGAGCATATGAATGCTTTAAAAGGATCTGAAAGTTTATCATAGTTCATGTAGTCAGATAGTGGATATGGAATATCAGTTTCAACAAGATTACAATAATAATCCTGAAGATATGATGGAGGCTTTGTTTGTCTTCGAGATGTATGTGACGTAATAGGAGCCGGTGCATTCTCAGATGCAGTATTCATGACTTGAAAGGTATCCATATCAGTTGTATCCTCTGTATTAACATTCTCAACTTTTGAACTTTCGTCCTCAATCTCTGAAACATCATTAACAACCTCTGAACTGTTAGTATCTATCTTCAAAATGTCATCCTCTTCATGTACTAGATCTGGATTTTTGAAAATGTCAGTAAAAGACTTTGTATCTTTAGAAGTAAATGGAAATATATCTTCATGAAAAACCACATGTCTAGAGATATAAACTTGATTCGATTCTAAATCCAGTAATTTGTACCCTTTATATCTAGTTGGATATTCAAGAAATACACATGCTCTTGCACGAGGCTGAAACTTGTGTCTTCCTTTTGATGAAGTAGAACAGTAACATAAGCACCCAAACGTTCGTAAAGCTTGATACTCTGGTTGTTTATGCATCAAAACTTCAAAAGGAGACTTGTTTTGTAACAAAGGAGTCGGTAGTCTGTTTATTAAGAAAGCTGCAGTAAGTACACTATCTCCCCAATACTCTAAAGGAACTTGAGCTTTGAACATGAGAGATCTAGCAACATTTAAGAGGTGTTGATGCTTCCTTTCTACAACTGAATGCTGTTCAGGAGTTTCTAGACAAGAGTGAAAGCTTAAGATCCCCTTTGCTTTGTATAACTCTGTAAATTTCAATTCTGGAGCATTGTCTGACCTTACTCCTCTAACAGTTGCATGAAATTGAGTTTCAACCATCTTTAAGAAGCTAGGAAACACTGTCAATACTTCATCTTTTGTTCTCATTAAGTATATCCAAGTAGCTCTTGTGTGGTCATCTACTATAGTTAAGAAGTATCTGTATCCCTCCACTGTAGAAACTGAAAAAGGACGCCATGTGTCTATATGAACTAACTCAAAGGTTGTATCAGACACATTATTCCTGGAATTAAAATTGAGATGCTTCTGTTTAGCAAGAGGACAAATATCACAATGAAAAGCAACTTTATTACTTTCTTTAATCCCAAGTACATGAGCTAGAGACTCTGTCTTATACAAAAAGGGATGACCTAATCTGTTATGCCATATAGAGGTGTCAACTACCACAACTGAACATAAAGGAACTGACTGAATAGAAGTATCTCTTGTTGGTAAGGAGACTGTATCCAGAACGTACAGATTTGAGACTTCTTCAGCTCTGCCAATCGTCAATCCCCTGATAGGATCTTGAATCAAACATTTGTATTGATCAAATATCACTTTATATCCCAGATCTTTTGTCAACTGACTAATGCTTAGAAGTCTTAATCTGAAATCTGGAATGTATAAGACATTGTTAAGGACTATATAATCATTCAATCTAACTGTTCCTACACCAGAAATTCTCACATCCAAACCAGTTGGGAGTGTGGCAGCAGATGAATCCCAATTCTCAGTAAAACTCATAAACATATTCCTATCATGTGTGACATGATGTGTAGCTCCACTATCAACAATCCATGAATCAGAAGATATAGCTTTTCTAGTTGCTTTCAAAATTCCAATGAAGCAAAGTGTTGAGTTAGAAAAGGCAATACCTGGTAGAGTAGAGATAGTGGCACCTGTATTAGCTGTGACATATGAAGTAGAAGACGATGCAATATCACCTTGTACTTCTGCCTGAACACATTGTAGACGTGGAGATGCAGTAAGTTGTGAGCTGAAATATGTTATACATTCTTGAATCTGATCTCTGGTCAAAGTAGAAGCCATATTATAGGTTTGGATTGTGGAGCATTTGAAGCATTTGTCACTACCAGTTGAGCTACTATAGGTTTGGATTGTGGAGGCAATGGAGGTAGATTCTTCTGTTTGTGTTTAAAACCTGGAGGATAGCCATGTACTTTATAACACTTGTCAACTGTGTGACCATTGTAACCACAGTGAGAACAAACTGGCCGACTTTGTCTGGAATTGTTGTAAGATGAATGTGTAGCATTGACTGCAATGTTCCCTGCACTTGAAGCTATGTTAGAAACCTAAAACACAGTGGGATTAGACTGAACCGAGATTAAGGTTCTTTGACTGTGATCTTGATCCAATAGATGATACACTTCAGCAAGATCAGGAACAGTCTTCTTCATTATGATCTGACTACGAACCATACTATAAGACTCATTCAATCCAGCTAAAAACTTGATGATCTTGGCATGTTCTGTCTTTGTTTGCGCAACCTTACATCAATTACAACTATGACACGTATCCACACAATCTGACCCATCCAAATCATCTCATAAGGTCTTCAAAGTGGTAAAATAATCTGATAATGTCATCAAACCCTGTTGAAGATTCCAAATCTATTGAGTCAATTGATAAGATCTCGGAAGACTTGTAATATGAAACCGAGTTAACAAATCTTTCCAAATTGCCGCAGGATCACTAAAACGAAGTATGCTTCCATAGATCTGCTTCGTAACAGTATTCAATAACCAAGACTTTACCATACTATTGCAACGAGACCAAATACGAAAGATCGGATCTGATTCAGGTGGTCTTGGCAAAGATCCATCCACAAATGCCAATTTGTTCTTAGCATCTAAAGCTGTATTCATTGCAATACTCCAAGTAATGTAATTCGTTCCATCTAGTACCTCATTAGTAATCAAAGCTCCTGTATTATCACCATTCGTCAGATAATACGGCGAATGTATGCTATCCATGGATTCACCAATTTGAACCGTCGGAGCTTGTTGTATTGGATCTTGAGCTGGTGGTGTTGACGGTCTTTCTTGAGAAGGTCAAGATTGAGATGTTGATCGAGTGCGACGAGCAAGATTGCGAACTGTTACCATTTTAACGGCGGATTAACCGAATCTTTGAAGAAAATATTTGGAAACTTTTCCCGGTGGACTATCGAGAAATTTTGAGCTGCTTCCGACGGATTAATCGGAGTAATCAACTCGAAATCAAGACTTTGTTGAGCTGAATTGAAGAAGACGAAGCTCAAACAAAAGAAACCAGAAGAAGAAAACAAATCTGAGCTCCGATGAAGATTTCAAGAATGATTATCAAAAGAAGATATACAAAACGCAAGTATGGAATCAACGGAGTACTCATTGTTTCAGAGTTAACAGCAGAAGATTAAACCTGCTCTGATACCATATTAGTTGAATCGAAGGAGAAAAAAACAAGAATCGAAGAAGATGAAAAATGATTTTGATTCAACTTAATCGAAAGAGCCGTTAAGGACTCTGTTTATATAGTCGAGTTATAATCGGTTAACAGAAAACCGAAAAATTAAATCAAATAGAAATTATGGTTTAAGAAAACCATTTTTATACTCTGTTACACTGTTCTCTCTAATTTGTCTCGTAAGAAAACACGCAGTTCCGCTAAACTCAAATAATTGCGCTCAGGAGTACGTTTGGGAACGGCGGGGAGCTCAACGACGTGTCTCCGTCTTCCCGCATTTCTTGTATTTTTTGTTTTCTTCCTAGGGCCACCATTGTTGTTGTGAGGAAGAAGAATAATTGTGAATAAAGATGAAATTTTGGCCACAAAACTTTGATTTCCACGGAATCTCAAAGCTTCCTTCTTCGCTTTTGCTTTTTTTTTTTGCGAAATAGAAAAGGAGTGAAAAGTAAATATTGGATTAATTTACGAGTCAGAGCCGATTCGATTAAACCGTATCTCGATTTAAAATGTGGTTGGACCTTTAAATACAAAGACTTTGATGGTTTTTATAGTTTATTTGTTACAATCTCGATTAAAAATTAATTTTAAATAATAAAATAATAAGAGGAGGAGTATTTGATAATATATTATAGATTATTACCGGTGTAATCAATGTAAGCGAAGAAAGAGCCAAGACATCTCACAAATAAAGCTGCTGGGAGGAAGAGGAAGAAGATTCACATCTTTCCCGCCACATTCATTGTCTTCCCCAAAACCCTTCCAGTGTTGAGCAAAGATGTTGTGGGTCGACAAGTACAGGCCGAAGTCACTGGACAAGGTTATCGTTCATGAAGATATCGCCCAAAATCTCAAGAAACTGGTACGCCTAATTTTTGTTCAAACCCTAGGTCATTTTGGGGATTTTTCGATGATTTGGAATCTGATTTTTCGATTCTTCTCCTAGGTTACTGAGCAAGATTGTCCGCATTTGCTCTTCTATGGGCCGCCAGGTTCGGGTAAGAAAACCCTAATCATGGCGCTTCTCAAGCAGATATATGGTGCCAGTGCAGAGAAGGTATCCTTTTTTCTTAAACCCTAAAATCCTTCTCAGTACTAAAAGATGAAGACTTTGAACCCTAATGCTGTTTAGCAAAGCAAATTGTTTGTTTTTGCATGTTGAGATGTGGTTTTTGATTCGGAAGTTACTCTCAGTAGCATTGAATCTTTGTATTCTCTTTAGTTTGATGTTATCTTCTGATTGCTACATTTTTTCATATGGCTATTGAGACACTGCTTGATTTACTTGGCTGCAGGTGAAAGTTGAGAACAGGGCGTGGAAAGTTGATGTGAGTTGCGCATGATTTTTCTGTTTCCTTAGCCTTTAGTTCTAAATTTCTTGCTGCTTGTTATCCATATGCGTCTTGTGTCCTTGTTGGATCAGTAATTGTGGTTCAGATGGTATCATCGTACTTGTGAACAGAGTTGTGAATTGTGTTTGCTATCACTTTCTTCTGGTGGTTCTTCTCGGCGGGTCTTTCTTTTAAACATGAAAACATTTGTGATAATTGTCAATGTTATTGTCTTAAAACTTCTGTTATGTTAACTTTGAACAATGCAGGCTGGGAGTAGAACTATTGATCTGGAGCTGACTACGTTATCAAGCACCAATCATGTGGAGCTTACTCCAAGTGATGCAGGCTTTCAGGACCGATATATCGTTCAGGAGATAATTAAAGAAATGGCCAAGAACAGACCAATTGACACAAAAGGAAAGAAGGGATATAAGGGTAATAATTCCGCCTGACTATTTTCTATACAACAGTATCATTAGTGGGGGCATTTTGCATGTCAGAGCTCATAGTAGTTCTCTGAAGCATTAACGAAGAGTGCGACTTTTATAATGGCATTGGATGTTATCTTCAATCTGTGTACTTCTGTGTTTGACTTGGTCTACACTTTATGGTTCATAATATAGTTTTTTTTTTCTTTTCTTTTCATGGTTAATTCGATGCTAGTTAAATATATATATATATATATATAGTTTTGAGGCTTCATATTCAGCAGAATGTCTTTTTTTATACATTTAGATTATCAACTTATCTCATACATGGTGAAGTTTTGCATCCATGACCTGCCTAATTTGTTCAACTTCTTTTCACATATTGATGTTGGATGATGTCTGATATATGTGAAAAGTATTTGGTTACTCAAATTCATTAATTTGTGTGATTTATTTTTTTTGGTTTTGGCAGTGTTGGTATTAAATGAGGTTGACAAGCTCTCACGAGAAGCTCAACATTCTCTGCGGAGAACAATGGAGAAATATAGCTCATCTTGCCGTCTCATCTTATGCTGTAACAGCTCTTCAAAGGTTACAGAAGCCATCAAGTCTCGTTGTCTTAACGTGCGGATAAATGCACCTTCGCAGGAAGAGGTACAGAATTTGTTCCCTCTGTTTTTGTAAAATATTCATATAAATAATCCGGCAAGAATATTTGTGGAATGTCGAATAATGCATGAGGCTTTGTGTTCAACACAGTGTTGAGACACCAAATCTTGTTTTGTGGCTTTTAGTGGGTAAACGGGTATCAAATCCTCTCTTAAAATTGCCCATCTTGAAATTGCAGTTATTTTTTGTAAGATCTACGCAATATAGATACAGGTTCTTACGTATTCTTGCCATTTTTCTGTGTACTTCTCATTGGATTGGTAAGAAAATTAGTTAAAACCTGTCCTTGTGTATCTGTTTTTATCCTTAAGGAGCAGTCTCTTAAGACTAACGGTGTTAAAATATTACAGAAGATTCAGTTTGCTTCATTTGGCCTGTGTGAACTTTCTTGCAAAAAAATGTACGCAAGATTATTGTTAACAAAAATGTAGCTCGCTGGTACCAGATAGTGAAAGTGTTGGAGTTCGTTGCAAAGAAAGAAAGTCTGCAACTGCCCCAGGGTTTTGCTGCTCGTATTGCTGAAAAATCAAATCGCAGTCTTAGAAGAGCTATTTTGTCCCTTGAGACTTGTCGTGTCCAAAAGTAAGCATCATATACTGTATCTATGCAAACAATCAATGAGTTCGATTCTTGTGTTGTTTCATGTTTTAGAAAATTAACTTAACATCACTTTAATCTTGATATTCTCCTTCACATTTTTTTCTTTGTAGCTATCCGTTTAAAAGTAACCAAGTGATATCTCCCATGGATTGGGAAGAGTATATTGCTGAAATAGCAACTGACATGTTGAAGGAACAAAGCCCTAAAAGGTCAGACCCTTGTGAATCATTTAGTTTTACAATATATAACTTAAAAGATACTTTGAATTTATCATCTCTTGTGTGCATCTTCAGGTTATTTCAGGTGCGTGGAAAGGTGTACGAATTGCTAGTCAATTGTATTCCACCAGAAGTCATTCTAAAGGTCTTAAACATAACCTTATTCAGTTATATTGTGTATTTGGGTCCCTTTTCCTTTTTTTTTGACCCATAGTTTATGCTTTCCCAGAGGCTTCTTTATGAATTGCTGAAGAAACTGGACTCAGAGCTAAAGCTTGAAGTCTGCCACTGGGCTGCATATTATGTAAGAATATTTGTATATTGCTCTTAGTCTTAGCTTGCGAATTTTATTTCTCCTCACCATTATCTCAACATCTGTGTTCTCACTTGAGCCTGAGCTCCCGTCCTTGTTTTGATGGCTTGCTTGTAATATGTCTTTGGCCCTTCTTACAGGAACATCGGATGCGTTTAGGTCAGAAAGCCATATTTCACATTGAAGGTATATAAAACTCTTTAGTTTTTGCATTTGGCCCATATAAGCTACATAAAAAAAAGATCATCTTTCTTACATTTTTGTGGTTGCTATTGTGTTGGTATTACGCTGCAGCATTTGTGGCCAAGTTTATGAGCATATACAAAAACTTCCTCATTTCAACATTTGGGTAGAGAAGGGAGGCTCCAAATTGAGGAAAAGAGGACAGACTTGCACTTGTACTGTTTTTTTAATGTGATCTGATGTTCTGAAGTTAAGGTTTCGGTTTAGTGGATCTTTTTAGCTTGGATGTTTCAATTCATTTCCCTCAACTTAACTGTTAATTTTAATAACTATGGAAGTGGTCTGGCGTATCAGTGTGAACAACCAACTATAGATTGGCTATTTAATCTGCCAATCTATTGCCTTAAAATATCCACCTTTAAAGATTCTAGAGAGAACTTAGGATGAGACAGTGAGATTTCACCATAAAATGGTAATTTGGGAATAACATTATTATTACCTTTTTAGTCTCTTCTTAAATTTAGAATAAACATGAGTGATTTGTAAACCATAAAACTTGTTCGACCATGCTTACTCCTAATACCATAATACATATAAATTAGTAGAACATAGTGAATGAAAACATGTTTTAATAAAATAAGAACTTAGGAGTCGAAGACAAACGAATATATATACTGTATTCCAAAGTCTTACTTTTTTTTATTTTTTGATAAATTATAGTTCGAAGTCTTTAACAAACGATCCATCTCAAATCATTATAAAAACAAAACGAAGTCCTACAATATCAAATCTTAATTAAAAAAATTAAAAAAAATTCATCTTTATTGGAATTATTTGTTCGCTCGCAATTGATTTGCCTACTGAGTTGTACAAACCAAAAAAAAAAAACAAGAAAAACTAGTGGCTAGTTAGATAAAAATTGTATCAACTTACAAAAATATCAAAATATCGACACATGCAAATATGTAAATAACAGATACTACTATAATTTAATCCATAAACACATTCTCTCCCATATTTGCTTACATCATCAAACTGTTATGAAGATCGTATTCAATTATACTTTAAAACCAACACTTCTACAATCAAAGAAGCTCGACAACTCCAAGATTGGGTCAAGATGGTAAAGTATGTGTACTAAAGACTTACCAAAAATGTGTATTAAGGTATTTACCAAACGAAAAATGTGTATGCATGACTTAATTGTAATGCCTATCACTAGTGTCCCTCTGTATGCATCTCTATAAATACTGGTATTATTGGTTAAGAGAATTAATAGAAGAATTGTTATTTAAACACCAAAATTACCTTTTATTTGGAAAATGATATACTAGTAGAAGTGGGCAAACATGACAAACAAAGAATTGAAGTCCTAGAATAAGTGAGCTAACATATATTCATGGCAGTTTTTTTTTCTGGTAATCTGAGAATAAATCTATTTTTCTCAATTAGTTTCATCTTAAATTTTGGATGATTAAACTTGTTCGACCATTTCTTCCTCCTAATACCACATTTCATATAAATTAGTAGAACAAAATAAATGAATACATGTGTTAAGTAGGAACGTAAGAGTCAAAACACAAACCAATATAATCCAAAACCTGTTTTTTTTGGTGAATTATAACCTAGAGTCTTAAACAAATATTTTCATCCCAAATCATAATAAAATCCAAATGAAGTCCAACAATCTCAAATCTTTTAAAAAGGAACTTATCTTTCCTCTAATTATTTTGTTGGTTCGCAACTGATTGCCTACTGAGTTCTACAAACAAACAAAAACAAGCAAAGTAGTAGCTAGGTTAGTTAAAATGTATGAACTTACAAAAATATTAAAACATTGATACTTGAAAATATATAATAATAAATACTACTGTAATTTAATCCATAAACACATTTTTCCATTACTTCTTTACACTAAACTGTGGTGAAAATTGTATCCAATTATGCGTTAAAATCGACGCTTTTACAATAGAAGAAACTAGAAAATCCTAATATTAGTCCAAAATAAAGTATATGTACTAAGGACTTAATTACTAAAAATGTGTATTTAGATATGTAGTATTAACCAAAAGAAAAATGTATGAAGGACTAAAATTATAATTAGCATTTCCCTAGTGTCCTCTTTATGTATCTTCACTATAGTTTTAAACATTGGTTAAAAGTTAATGCAATTTCTTTATCTTTCTCGCCACTGTCCACCCATAATGATTTTTTCCTATTCTTATTTTCTCATTTTTTGTCGACAACATGTCAGACTCAAACACTTCGGAGACATCAGTAAAATAATCAGTGGCCAAATTGTACTCAATGTTACAAAATCACTCTAAACAGATTTTCATATTGGAATAATAAATTTTAAATTATAAAGAGAACAAAACACAAACGTATTTGATTTAAATCCTACAACCTATATATACTTTAACATATATTGATGTAAATTGCAACCATTAAAACTAACTAATGAATATTGTTTTAAAATTGTTCTCCTAAAAATAATGAAGACTACAAAAGCTAAACACTATATTCGGCTCTAGGGGAAGAGGAGGGATCCGAGACCCATGACTCATGCCAAATATTAATATTTTTCTTAAACAAAAAGACTTAAATAGAAAAAAAATTATGTTGAATAAAGCCTAAAAATTAGTTTGATTTGGGCTTAAAAAACTATTCGGACGGGCTGCTAGAAGCGTATGCTTGAGAGGCTTTTAAGGTCGGATATGTTTGTGTAATGCACTGAATTGTATAAGGCCGTGCTCACTCGTATGTATCACTATAAGTATTAGTAATCATTGGTTTCATAACCTCGATAACCTATTCTAATCTCTTCTTTTTCTTTCTTTTTGTGGTGACATCAAGCTTGGCTCAAACACTTCTTTGCCCATTAACATCAATGAAATAATCACCAAAAATACCCAAACTCTACTCAATGTTACCAGTGTTACAAAAATCACTACCACAAAATACGACATATGGAATCTCTACATGTATGCCCTTTTCGATAGCTCACACATCATATTATCACTCCCAAACATTGTCTTTAATGTCCAAACTCAAATCGAAAATACACATTCTCGAAAAGATTGGACAAAGCCATCTACAATGCTTTCTCATAATAATCTCTCAAAATATCCAACCGCTGGTCTCAAGTGCTTCCACATCAACCACGACCTGAATATCTGAAATTCTCTTACATCAAAATTTTCTAATCTAATTGTTTTCACATGTAGCTCCTGAACTATCATCTCAAGCAATGGACCAAAGGTATCAAGGTTATCGTCGATGTTTTGAAACCCGACCCGGATCTGCGGTCGGACTAGTAAATCCGGTGACCCGCTAAACAATCTGGACAGGGTCCTATGTAAAAACCGGCTACTTAAAAACCCGATAAAATCCAGAAAAATCCGCTATTAACCCGCAATCCGGGTGGACTAGTTGAACCGCTCAACCCAAGATAGTGAGCATGTTTGATTTTTGGAAACTTTTAGTACAAAGCGAGGATTAGATTTGTTTTTTTGGCAAAACGCTTCATCTTTTCCGACTCACAAACCTGTAGTTTGTCACTTGTAAGTTGTAACCTCGTTTTTTTTCCTTTGAACTTTATCCTAATATTTTTATTTGCTTTTGTTAGGTCTAACTTTGAGTGTTTTAACGTTTGTTTACCAGATTTGATCTTGAAAGGTTTTCTACTCATATGCTCTGTTCATTGTGTTTTGTAGGTTTGATGATTGTTGAGCAAGAAAAATAAAGACACAGAGATATACGAGTTCCTAGGATCAACGTGATCCTAGTACGTCTCGGTGAACCTGAAAAACCGGTACACAGAGAAGCAAATTACACTTGATCAAACTCACCCCAAGTTCACGTCTCTCACCTTACAAAGATTAGCTCCCAAGAAAGAAGAAGAACAACAATGAAGAAGACAAAGTCTCACTCACCCACTGTAAGTTCTCTCACCCTCTCTCTATGCTATTCTCTCTCTAAGAATACGCAAAAATAGTTCCTCGCTTTTTCTGTCACTGCCTCGCACTTCAACTTAACCACACTGTCGCCGACTTGCAGGCACTACAAGACAGATCGTACCTTACACATATTCGAAGTGTGTTACTCTGTAACAAACGCATAGCCTTTATGTCGTTTGTTTCCTGGGTTTTGAAACTGGGCAGACAAGCACATGGGCCTGACCATTTCTTCACCGGCCTAACTTCCAGACAAAGCCCACATGTCTGAAGCTTATCGCCAAAACGAAAATCTCCACCTCGATTAGCTTCAGACAAAGAACCCGAAGAGTCACCGTCTCTTCATATCATCTCCGAATTCACCACCGGAGACGCACCGACCCAACTTTACCACCAGATACTTTAGTTCCGACTTCACCACCGGAACACCAGCTCTTTCTTGAGCTGCAATCAGTGCCGTAGCACCTTTAAATCTCTGAGTCCTTCTTCAAATTTCTTCACCGGTATCGATTTCGTAAGAAGATCAGCTGGGTTATCTTTCGTGTGGATATTCGATACCTTCAGTGTACCTTCAACTATTTCGTCACGGATGAAGTGATATCGCACATGAATGTGCTTCGTTCTCTCGTGATGTACACTGTTTTTGGCCAAGCAAATGGCGCTTTGGGAATCACAAAAGATTTCAGCCTGTTCTTGTGGAAAACCCAATTCACTTGCAATCCTCATCAACCACAGAGCTTCCTTGGCTGCCTCTGCAAGAACCATGTACTCCGCTTCTGTGGTTGACAAAGCTACTACCTGTTGAAGACCAGACCTCGAGCTTATCGTATTTCCACTTGCCTGGAATACATACCGATAATTGATCTTCTTCTATCCAGATCTGCTGCATAATCACTGTCACAGCAGCCTCTGATATTGAAATCCTTTTATTTTGTGAATGTAAGCTTGAAATCTGTTGTGTTCTTTATGTACCGTAACACCCACTTAACTGCTATCTAATGTTCTTTGCAAGGAGAACTCATGAATCGACTCACTAGCCCTACTGCATAGGCTATATCTGGACGAGTCCCAACCATTGAGTACATTAGACTGCTGACATCACTTGCATAAGGTATTTCCCTCATTTCTGTCTCATCTTCCTCCTTAGCCTTAATTTTTGTACTAGATAACTTGAAGTGTGTTCCCATAGGAGTATGTACTGGTTTAGCCTCACTCATACTGAAATTTGTCAACACTTTTTCAAGATAATTTTGTTGAGATAACAAGAGAATACCTTTTGTTTTGTCTCTAGTGATATCCATGCCAAGTATCCTTTTTGGGTTTCCGAGATATTTCATCTCAAACTCTTTGCTTAACGCTTCCTTCAATCTGGAAATCTCTGTCATGTCTTTAGCCACCAGTAGCATGTCATCTACATAGAGTAATAGATAGACATATTCTTCTTCTTTAAGATGTTTGAAGTACACACACGAATCATTTTGACTCCGTTGGTACTTTTGAGACTTCATAAACTGATCAAACCTTAGGTTCCACTGTCTTGGAGATTGCTTTAGACCATATAGAGATTTTTGTAACGAACAGACCTGATCACCCCTTTCAAAACCTTGTGGCTGTTCCATAAGAATTTCCTCATCCAGTTTCCCGTGTAAAAAAGCAGTCTTTACATCTAACTGTTCTAGCTCAAGGTCTTTATGAACCACCATTGCTAACACCATCCTTATAGTTATATGCTTAACTACTGGTGCAAAAACTTCATGATAATCCACACCTTTAATCTGAGAGAAACCTTTTGCAACTAACCTAGCTTTAAATTTAGGTCCTTCCACTCCTGGTATTCCTGGTTTGAGTTTGAAAATCCATTTACAACCAATAGTTCTCATTCTTTCTGTTCTGTCCACAAGAATCCAAGTATGATTCTTGTGGAGTGATTCCATCTCTTTTTCTGTAGCAGCAATCCACTTCACCCTATCTTTACAGCTTATAACTTCCTCATAGGTTTGAGGTTCTTTCGTGTTAATGAGTTGAGACATATTGAGAGCATATGCAGCAACATTTCCATCATCAAACCTACTGGGTGGTCTAATGTTCACTCTCCTTTCTCTGTCTCTAGCAAGTTGATAGTTACTTAGCTCATGCTCACTGGTCTCTCCCTCAGATTCTTCTTCTGAATTCACCTCTAAGATAGCTCCTTAGTCTGTATGAGCTCCACCTTCATATGTGGTTTCAGTAGTAGGTTTAAAAGATTCTCTATTTTCCAGTTGCATTAGGCAGAATGAATGTTACTTTCTTCCCTTGCTTCTTGGAGCTTTCCTCATCTGATTCAGACAATTTTCTTATGTCCTTGTAAAGAACCTCTTCACAGAAAGTCACATCTCGACTGACCACACATTTTCTGTCTTCACTGCTCCAAATCCTGTAGCCCTTAACTCCTTGAGGGTATCCCATAAATATACCTTTCTTAGCTCTAGGCTTTAATTTCCATTGGTCAACATAAAAGTAAACCAAGCAGCCAAATCTCCTTAGATAAGCATATTCTAGTTTTCTGCAGCTCCAAACTTCTTCTGGAATTTGAAAGCCTAGTGGTGATGAGGGTGTTCTATTCACTGTAGAAGAAGCTACTGCCCATAATGATTCCCCTAAACTAGTTTCACCCAATAAGTTTCTTTACCTTCTCAAGCACAATTCTATTTAATCTTTTAGCCACTACGTTTTGCTGGGGAGTATAAGGACACGTTTTATGTCTTATAATCCCCTTTTGTTTGCAGGAGTCATTAAAAATTTGTTGCAATATTCCAAACCATTGTCTGTTCTTAATGCCTTCAACTTCTTTCCACTTTGATTTTTAACTAGTGCAAGCCATTCAACAAACTTGGAGAAAGCTTCGTCTTTTGTCTTTTTAGGAAATAAAGCCAAGCCTTTCTTGAATAATCATCTACAAAAGATATGTAGTATTGACACTTTGACATACTTGGTGTCACATTTGGAGAGCCCCAAAGGTCAGAATGCACATACTCTAATATCTCCTTTGAAGTATGTTTTCCAGTCTTGAAAGATGACTTGTGAGCTTTTCCCAAAATACAGTCTTCACACTGCTTTAATTCTGCAATCTCACCACCTCTGATTAATTCTTTCTTGACTAGCAAATTCAATACCTTCTCACTTGTATGACACAGTGTGCTATGCCATAAAGCGGTTGTGTCCACTGCTTGTGCAGCTGCATTTACCTACTCAAGTTCTGCTTTTCCATCTAGGAAATAAAGTGTATCTCTGTAATTACCAGCAAGAACTTCCCTGTCTTCTTTATAAACTTGAATTCTATAATTTTTGGACTTACACCAACACCCAAGTGTTTCCAGCTGTCCCAGGGATATTAGGTTTCTTCTTGAAGTAGCTGAATATCTGACTCTTGACAGCACAATCTCAGTCCCATTGTAGTTCACAATTTTGACTTTCCCTATTGCTGTGATTTCACAGTAGGTGTCGTTACCCATCAAGATTTTTCCTCCTTTCATCTCTTCTACATCAAACATCATATCCCTTCTGAATGTTATATGATAAGAACATCCTGAATCCAAGATCCAAGCATCATTGGGGTGTTGTTCCGAGGCTATCAGCATCAAAGGTTCAGCCCATTGAGCTAGAGCAATGCCTGCTTCCCCTCCCCCCTATGACCTATGCTTGCTTGGTTCTTCTTAGGACATTCTCTTTTCAGGTGCTCTTCACTACCACAAATCCAGCAAGCCCTTTTCTTTTGCTTAGACTTGCTTCTTGAGTTTGATTTTCCTTTCAGTTGAGTCCTCTTCTCAGTTCTTCCTCTGGTTTGTACAAACAACCCTTCCTCAACCGACTTCTTTAATACTCCCTTTTGGTTCAGCTCTAGTTCAATAAAATAAGCTGACATGATGATTTCTTTAGGAGTGATAAAGTCTTTGTCTTTACTACTATACTTTAGGGTATGCACCATGTTATCAAACCTCTTAGGTAGACTGTTCCTGAGGATAGCAGCCGTATCTTCTTCACTCATTTCCACTTTTAGGCTAGACAAATCTGATATTAGCTTGTTGAAGGTATCCAGATTCTGATCCAGGTTTTTATCATCCTCCATCTTAAAGCTAAAGAATCTCTGCTTTAGATGAAACCTGTGAGGTAGCGTCTTGACCTGATATGTGTTTTCAAGGGCTGTCCACATATCGTAAGCAGTTTGTTCCTTCATAACTTTTCTAATTACAATATCAGCAAGACTATGACTTAAGAGATTTCTCACTCTTCTGTCTTTCTCTAGCCATTTAGGGTTTTACTTTGCTGCTAATAACTGAACCATCTTCAGTTATTCCATCTGATTCAACACTTGGTGGTGGTTGAAGCACATATTCAAAACCCAAAATTTCCAGCTGAGCAAGCATCTTGTGTTTCCATAAAGCAAAGTCACCTTCTCCATCAAAATTTTCTACCTCAAATCTCCCCTGTGTTGGTTCCATCTTTGAGATCTTATGAGTACACAAGTCTCACACCTCAGACACAAACACAGATTTTACAAAACCTGTCACCAAAAAAACACACAAAGCACCAGTCACAAGCCATAACACAAGAGTTTTCAAAGATACTATTCCTTAACCTTTGTTTTCCTTAAAGCTTGCACCTTTCTGAACAATAGAACAATAACTCTTTAGATCTGTTGAAAACCTTTGCAGATCTACTCCTTCTTAAGTTAAAAAAAAAAGAATTAACACTCTAACCTCGCTCTGATTCCACTGTTAGGTCTAACTTTGAGTGTTTTAACGTTTGTTTACCAGATTTGATCTTGAAAGGTTTTCTACTCACATGCTCTGTTCATTGTGTTTTGCAGGTTTGATGGACGTTGAGCAAGAAAAATAAAGACACAGAGATATACGAGTTCCTAGGATCAACGTGATCCTAGTACGTCTCGGTGAACCTGAAAACTGGTCCACTAGAAGATTCAGAGAAGCAAATTACACTTGAATAAACTCACTCCAAGCTCAAGTCTCTCACCTTACAAAGATTAGCTCCCAAGAAAGAAGAAGGAAAACAATGAAGAAGACAAAGTCTCACTCACCCACTGTAAGTTCTCTCACCCTCTCTCTATGTTATTCTCTCTCTAAGAATACGCGAAAATAGTTCCTTGCCTTTTTCTGTCACTGCCTCTCACTTCTACTTAACCACACTGTCGCCGACTTGCAGGCACTACAAGACAATCGTACCTTACACATATTCGAAGTGTGTTGTTCTGTGACAAACGTAGAGCCTTTAATGTCGTTTCTTTCCAAAGTTTTGAAACTGGGCAGACAATCACATGGGCCTGACCATTTCTTCACCGGCCCAACCTCCAGACAAAGCCCACATGTCTGAAGCTTATCACCAAAACGACAGCTTTAGTTTGGATCAACGTTGTTATTGTTGATTTATCTCAATTTTTTTTTTAATTTTCTTCGATCAATTTTCCACTCTAGCCATATGCTTAGGTTGCTGATTTCATTTAAATTTTCTTAATTCATATTTCGTTAATCATTTAGCTCATAGTTAGAAGAATGTAAATGGTGTATTGTTAGCAAATCGATCCATTCAAGAGTATTATATTTGTGATAATGAAAAAAATATTATTTTATATAAAAAATTCATTAATTTTTTTGATCCGCGGTCGACCTTATCAATATACCTTCAAGGTCTTACCACTCAAATCGATAACTTAGCCTATTGGGCAAAGCGATCGATCACAAAGACTGAATTGACTTTATTCTTGAAGGTATTCCATATGATTACAAATATGTAGTGAATCAAATTAAGGCCCGTGACACGTCTTCGTCTCTGACTGAAATGCATGAATCCTTAATCATGAAGCTAAACTGCTCTCGGCCACCACCCAAGTTAGTCATTACCGATAACGTCAATCACTGGTAAAAAAATTTCCATTACTTTCTTACATTTTAATTATGATTAAGATCGTATCCAATTTTACGTTAAACTTAATGCTTTCACAATAAAAGAAAATATGAAACTCCAATATATGATCTCCAATATTAATGCAAATTAGAAGTTGGTAAAGAGATATACTTTATGCATATGGGAATGGTATTGCATTGACTCACAAACTTATTCATGTCACAAATCCATAGACTACCCCACAAAATTCAAAATGAAATTATTCTCTACACGAGTAATTTTCACATAAATTTCAAACGTGAAAGACGGTAAGACCTTGATTGTTTCTAGATTATCAAATAATTTTTGGTGTTTGTTTTTCCAAATTTTATTTTATATTCCATATAAAATTTTTCCACAAATGATTTCCTAAAGTGTAGGAAATTAATTTTTCAAATTGAGCAATTTTAAAGAAAAACTAAAATACCAAATAATTTAAGATTGTGAAAAACCATTAATTGCAAATTTTTTTTTTGTTTTTGTTATAGTTTATGAAAAAACTCATTTTTATCCCCTAAATAAACCTTTCTAATAATTAGTTTTCCTAGGAAATAAGGAAACTAGGTTTTCTGTATTTTAACAATTTTCAAAAGAAAAACAAAAATCCCAATAATTTGGATTTCTCATTAAAACACAACCCCTTTTTTTCTTTCAACGATATAAAAAAGAAATATATTAAGAATGATGAAATTACATAAAGCAGCATAAAAATAAGATATCCTTAAAATTGTGCCGACGAAAATTTCCAAAATCCCCTAACAGTTATTAACACATCAATTAATATCTACTGTGCACACTACCACAATCGAATGGTATGTTGATGTAGCACTTTAGGATCGAATCCTCAAAGAATTTAGAATGGCTACATTAGGAATGCAAGTCTCTATTTAATCTAAGTAATTAAGGATTAAGAGTTTACTTCTAGCAACCTAAGTTATTCAAGCAAAGTAGACAAGAAGCGAGGCAAAACGATTTTAAACTAAATAAGAACTTAAACAAGACTAGGCATTAGAACTAACCAAAACAAGACATAAACAATGTAAGATACTACTCAAATTCAAGACTAAATAAGGCAAGCAAACACTAATCAAGATTAAACGGTTCTTAAAATGATAATTAAAGACGAGACTTCAGGTTTAGGTTCGATTCGGGTGATTACTAATCAATCCAAGATATCAATCACACTACTAATCTTTTATAGTCTTAGGTCACTAATGTAAATTAGGCCACTTTCATGATCCTAATCTTACACTAATCAAGTAATTAGCAAAGATTCTCATCCGAAATCGCAAGACTAATATGCATTAATTCCAAGCCTAACTAACCACTTAGCACTGAATCATCTATTTCCATAGGCTAGGAACACTTAGCACTGTCTAAGTTCTCTCGGGAATTTTATCGAACACCTTTCGGGCATGAAACTTCCTAACATCTAGTTTTGGCTTGATTAAGGGTAATCTAACATTAAAACCACTTAGAAAGTAAGGATCTATAGATATTAAGTCATAAACATCTTGAATAAACTCCTAATCATCCTAATCTACTAAACCCAAAGGCCCTTACGAGACTACTCACTAATCATGTTGAAAACACAAAGATCTACAAAGATAATGTGTTTAATCATCATGAAACTTGAATGAGTAGGGAAGCTTAAGAAGATAATGAAACCAAATGCATTAAAAACTCAAGATTCATACAAGTGCTAAACATGGCTAAAGAGATTCAAAAACAAGCTTAAGATCTTCACAATTATATAGTAAAATGACCGAACTGGGTCAACCCGGGACAAACCAGGTTTTGACCCAAAAAAACTTGTTTTGTTGTGCTCTGCAGCAGTCAGTAGGTTCTCTAGGCAGGTGGACGCTGGTCCACATCGGCTGACAGTATCACAGTGTAGTTACCCGCTGTTTTCCGGATTTTGGGTTAGCTTCTTTTCCGCATCAGATTGGTATGCCTCCACCAAATCAGTTATAATATTTGCTATGTAGCTTTGATTTGCTTGAAATCATGCCATTGGAAAGCTAAATCAATTTCCTATAACTTTCATGAAGAGCTCAGGAGATGATTCTCAATGAAAGACCTTCATCCGAGTCGATCATTGAGGCAATTCGAACTGATTCTGCATCATAATTTTTCTTCTTTGCATCAAAGTCTCTATCAAAGCCTCCAATCTCCATTTCGCCTAGTAAAAGTCACCAAAACCATTGCAAGTGCAAAGAAACATGCCTAAACTCCTAAGATGCTAGACAATGATTAAAAGAGACTCAAACTAATACGAAAGTATTTAAACTAACTAAGAAATGTGTTTAAAACCAAGAAAACAACCTCTAAAACTATGGAATTCTCATGAATATCAACTCTCCTGAACTTATCCTTTGCTTGTCCGCAAGCAAACTAGAAAGAGATAATCCAAGAAGAGAGGTTGAAGGCGGGGAATCAAAACCAGAAAACCCAAAAACAATGCCCTTAAATATGACTAAACGGTGCAAGAAACAAGCATCTACTCTTTTGTACTTTGCCATGACTAATTCAATTCAAACTTCTACCCTAAACTCCGAAACCAAATAGAATTCAAGCAATGAAACCAAAGCATCTTTTTCACATTCGTTAAAGTTTCAAGTGCGGTCTCGCTAAGGGAATTCAAATCGTTCTCAATCAGTTTGGGTGAAGGCCTTTTAAGGTGGTTTCTAAAGAGTATTTCTTTGGTGGTTTAATCTCAAAGAACAAGGGTGCTAGACAAATGCAAAATCTATCTAAGACCGAGAACAATTTATGCATACAAAATAATAATTCTCGTTGTTCTTCCCGTCTTATGATACAAAATATAACTTCTACCCCTTTGAAACAATCTTTTCAACCCCCTTTTCAATCCCAAACTTCAAATCTCATGATCAAAACCCTTTTTTATCTTTTGGTAACCTCCTAGGGAAGAACTATTTTTTTCTTAATTTTGAGCTCCTTTTCTATCTCTTTTCTTGTTTTTCTTTATTCCATATCTTTTCTTTTTCTTTTTTTTTCTTTCTTCTTTTTGGTTTCTTATTTTTACGGGAAACTAACATAATCTTTTGCACTTAGAGACTTAGAGCATTTTTCTTTTAACTTTTCATTCCCTAGGGACCTTTTCTTTTAGACTAGTGATCCAACTTTTTTTCAAACCCTTATCAATCTCTCCAAACCCCAATATCTAATCTAACCACTTATTTCTTTCATTCCCAACCTAATCGCTAGCCTCGTAATGTTCCAAGAGCTAGCTAAAACGAGAGGCATTCCTTTGTCGTTTTCAATACTCTCAAGATTTTTCAAATTATAGAACAACAACAACAAAATGCCTCACTCAACAATCAATCGATGGTATGAAAGAAATGGTAAGGGTTAAGGGTAAGGGAACCATTCCAAAAGTTAGAATGGTCATTCGAGTTAGCAAAAGTGTGGTAAAGTGAATAAGAAAACCCGAATGTTATATCATGAGAATGTATTTAAACTCATTAAGTGAGAAGATTAGATTCAAATTAAGTCCAAATTCATAGAGATGCTTTGAGAATCATGAAAGTTTCACAAAGGTAGGTGATTTCGAAGTATGAATGAACTAAACATGGCTTTTCCATTTTTTCAAAGAAGTTACAAGCAACAAATAATCATGATCAAGGGTATTGATCTCAATTCTAAGTTCAAATTTTACAAGGTAATATCATCATTATCCCCTATGCATATGCAAAAGCAACCTAGATGCTACTAGGCTTAATCCTAAAGGCAATGAAAATGCAAAGCTACATGAATTTTTTTTTTTAATGCAAATGATAGAATACATGAGACTAAAATCATTAAAAAATGATAATAGGAACACAAAACACCAAGTCAAAAAACACAAATCCCTCTCCCGAACTTGAATTACACCGTCTCGGTGTAATAGAAGCCAAAGAGAAGGAGGAAACAAACAAAAAAAGAGAAACTAAGTGGTATATACAATGGAAAAAGGGACCACACCTTGGCCCTAGTCGTGATCCTTAGGGAGTTGGAGATGAGGATTTTTGGAACTCCTTGAGAGGCCAATAGAATTGGTGGAAAGAGTGTTGAAAGAGCGTGTTCCACCTTGGAGGTTGATGGTGATGACCCTTGAGAGGAACTCTTGAACCTTTCCTTGGTTACTTTGAAACCTGGGGTGAAGCTTGGGTTTAACGCTTGTAAAAGGTTTTGAAGTTCCCTTACACTTCACCTTGTATTCAATTTCGCCATCTATGAGTATTAAAGGGTGTAAGCGCATAGTGTTCGAAGATATAACAAGGGTGGTAGGGTGGGTTTTTATCATCTCTCTCTTATTCTTTTCAATAACCTCCTTAACATTCCCCATCTTCACATTTTTAGCACCTCTTTCATGCTCATCAAACAAGTAGCGTAGACATTCACCATTAAAGATTTCTTCATCTAGTTTTGGAACCTCTCTATTCCTCATATTCTCAACTTTGGCCTCTTCTTGTTGATCCTTCAAATTCATATGCTCTTTCTTGCTTTTTACTTCTTCATTATTGATTGTTCCACAAAAACTTTTAGAGGAAGGTTTGATTGGATAAGAGACCTTGGCATTCACGTGGAGAAAAGTCGCTCTTTTGTTCGGAAAGTCGATGTTTGCTCCAACGGTGTCGAGAAAGGGAGTTCCTAGGATGAGAGGAAGCTTGTGGGTTTCTTTCATCTGCACTACCATCAAATCCGTAGGGACTATGCAATTGCCAACCTTGAGTGGGTAGTCTTCAATTATACCAAATAGAGACTTCGAAGAAGCATCTCCAAACATGATGAAAGAAAAGTGTTGCTTCATATCACTAATCCCGAAGCTCTTTACCATCTCAAGTGAAACCATCATCAATCTCCAAATCATCAAGAGAGCAAGTTATGGAGAATTTACTCGGATTTCCAAGCTTGCGAATAGTCTTGGGTTCAAGTCGTTTTATGCTTGGCGTTTCAAACACTTCCTTAATCTCTTCAACTTTTTCTGGTTTGCAAGTATGGCTTTTATGACTCTTTGTATGTTGGCACTTGAGACAAATCATTGAGATAAGGCAATGGAACTCCAACTCTATTCATATTGGCCTTGAATCTTGAGAGTATCTTCTTTTGAGCTTTGGTAAGAACTCTACCGGGAAATGGAAGTGGAGGCTCATAAGGAAGAGGCTCAAGGCTAGGGATTTCCTTCTTTTCAACCTTCTTTTTCACCACATTCGCTTCCTAAACCTTTTCCTTACTACCCTTCTCAACTTCCAATTTTCTAGCAACCACCAACTCTACAACCTTAGGAACATAAAGAACTCTAGAGATCTCCTCGATTGCCTTTTCATTCTCATCAACCAATGGTACCTCACTTGATAGAATCATGTTACAATACTCCTTGGAGTTAGCTTCAGATTTATCCGGCAACGTTCCCGGTTGTTTACTAGAAAAAGATGCTCTTTGAGCTATTTGATTATCCATATGCTTCATCTTGGAGTTGAGGGCCTCAAAATTTGCATTAAGCTCATTTTATGAGCAATCCACCTTATTGTATATTTCAGCCATATTCTTCTTCATTTCAACGGTCCCACTAGCTTGCCCCACTAACAATTGCTGAAGCATTCCCTTCATATCAAAGTCATGAGGAGAAGGATGAATAGAAGAACTTCTTTGGTTCGTGAATTGAGGTTTAGTTTGGAAGTTCCCTTGTGCAAAGCCTTATCCTTGAGGCTTCATAGGAGGATAAGAGAGATCTTGTTGGTTTCCCATATTTGTGTTTTGATAAGATTGATTAGGATGATTACAATAGTTTGGGTTGTAAGCTCCTTGATAACCACCAACAAAGTTCACCTCACATTGACCCTCTTGACAAGCTTCATTACCAATCTCTTGATGTCCTTGGTTACCAACAAATTCTTCTACATAGTTAATCAGTTTTTTAGTAGCTTGCAAGACTTTATCCATCTTCTCATTCAAAGCCTTCATCTCTTTCCTTCTTTGGTCCTCATAATCACCACTCGCCCTTGGAGCTCTATCATAGTCTTCCCCGTAGTTTCTGTCGCTTTGAGCTAGATTCTCTACAAGGGACACCCATTCTTCAACATCTTTACCCAAGAAATTACCGTTACTTTCCGTGTCAAGAAACATTCAAAACTTGGGTATAACTCCTCTATTTAAGGTACTCAAAAGTGATGCATTAAAGAACCCATGATGAGGGCACTTGGTGGTGTAACCCTTAAAGCCCTTCAAGCTTCTCTAAAGTTTTCACCATTTTTTTAAGTAAAGCTTGAGATCTCATTCCTCAATCTAGCGGTTCTTGATGTAGAAAGCTTGGTTAAGAAAGCTTTCTTACACTCATCCCATGAGTTGATGGAGTTACTAGGGAGGTTCTTCTCCCATTGGTGTGCCTTATCCCCAATAGAGAATAGGAACAGGCGGAATTTAAAAGCATCTTCCGAGACTCCATTGATCTTTACCGTCCCACACGACGTGTCAAAGTGGTCTAGTTGATCCAATGGGTACTCTATTGGTAGACCATGGAACTTTGATCCTTGGATCATGTTAATTAGGCTCGCCTTGATCTCAAAGTTGTTGTTCCCAATCGGCGGAGGCCTAATATTGTTCCTATTACCATGTACATTCGCTGAATCATAAGCTCCAATAACCCTAGCGAGTCTAGGTCCGTGGTGAAGAACTTGCTCACCATTGTCTCCATGACCATTTCCATTATGGTCTTGGTTACCACCACCAATGTTTGGGTCTTGATTCATCATACCCAACCGCTCAAGATGTGCTAACCGTTCTCGTTTACGCCTTGATCTAGTGTTTTCTCTTTCCAACGAGCGAATGTCATCCAAGTTCTCTTTTCCTTGGCTTCTCAAGTTCATGCACCTATAAGAAAGAAGAAAACCAAGCCAAGACAACAAAATAACAAAGAAAATAAAGGCTTAGTCTCAAATAGATTAGAAATCCTAATGGTTGTTGCTAAATTCCCCGGCAACGGCGCCAAATTGATTAACACATCAATTAATACCTAATGTGCACATTACCACACTAGGAATACAAGTCTCTATTTAATCTAAGTAATTAAGGATTAAGAGTTTACTTTGAGCAACCTAAGTGATTCAAACAAAGTAGACAAGAAGCGAGGCGAAACAATTATAAACTAAATAAGAACCTAAACAAGACTAGGCATTAGAACTAACCAAAGAAAGAAATAAACAATGCAAGATACTGCTCAAATTCAAGACTAAATAAGGCAAGCAAACACTAATCAAGATCAAACGGTTCTTAAAACAATAATTAAAGACGAGATTAGGCCGCTTCCATGATCTTAATCCTACACTAATCAAGTAATTAGCAAGGATTTTCATCTGAAATAACAAGACTAATCCTACATTAATTGGAAGCCTAACTAACCACTTAGCACCCGAATCATATATTTCCATAGGCTAGGTACACTTAGCACTCTCTAAGTTCTCTCGGAAATTTCATCGAACACCTTTCGGGCATGAAATTTCCTAACATCTAGTTTTATCTTGATCATGACTAATCTAGCATTAAAACACATGGAGAGTAAGGATCTATAGATCTTAAGTGTTAAGCATCTTGAATAAACTCCTAATCCCCCAAATCTACTAAACCCAAATGCCCTAAAGAGACTACTCACTAATCATGTTGAAAACACAAAGATCTACAAAGATAATGTGTTTAATCATTATGAATCTTGAAAGATTAGAGAAAATGAAACCAAATGCTTTAAAAACTCAAGATTTCATACAAGTGCTAAATGTGGCTAAAGAGATTCTAAAACAAGCTTATGATCCTCACAAATTAGGTAAAATTCACTTATATAGTAAAAAGGCCGAACTGGGTCAACCCGGTACAAACCGAGTTTTGATCCAGAAAAACTTGTTTTGTTGTGCTTTGCAGTGGTCAGTAGGTTCTCCTAGGCAGGTGGCCGCTGGTCCACATCGGGTGGCAGTATCCCGGTGTAGTTACTCGCTGTATTTCTGGAATTTGGGTTAGCTTCTTTTCCGCATCAGATTGATATGCCTCCACCAAATCGGTCATAACCTTTGCTCTGTAGCTTCTATTTGCTTGAAAATTACCGCCATTGGAAAACTAACTTATTTCCTATAACTTTCATGAAGAGATCGGAAGATGATTCTCAATGAAAGACCTTTATCCGAGTCGATCATTGAGGCACTTCAGATTGATTCTGCATCATAAATTTTCTTCTTTGCATCAAAGTCTCTATCAAAGCCTCCAATCTCCATTTCACCTAGTAAAAGGCACCAAAACCATTGCAAGTGCAAAGAAACATGCCTAAACTCCTAAGATGCAAGACAATGATTAAAAGAGACTCAAACTAATGCGAAAGTATTAAAACTAACTAATAATTGTGTTTAAAACCAAGAAAACAACCTCTAAAACTATGCAATTATCATGAATATCAAACAGCCCTAAAGTGGATAAAATTTTGGAAAACCTTAGAAAAATACAAACCAAAACCGCTAAAGCCAAATTTTTAAAATTATTTTTATAATTATCCAAAATCCAATAACAAAAATCCAATGAAAACTAAAAACATTCATGGCCTGATTTTTCCTAAACATTTTACATACACACAATTTGTTTTGAAAAATATTGTGAATTTTTTTATTGGTTACATATCTTTCTATATAAAAGTGAAAACTTCTTATATTTCTACATGCAAAATTTTCTCTCTGTGAATATGAGAACTTTGTCTCTTATATGGAAAAGTTGATATCTAACGAATGCGAATATTCACTATATTTGCAAAACCAAAATGTATGTATGCAAAATGTTAAGCAATAAACCAGCCCATGTATAAAGTTTTAAACATACACTGCAAAAATATAACAAATAATAACCAAAAAAATGAAAAGAGTAAAAACTATATAAAATCTAAAAGTCAAAATTATTTTTCAGAAACGACATTATTCATGGACTAATCTAAATTTCAAACATGTAAGACGTTTAATTTGTAGATTTTTGTTATTTAAATATAATTAAAGTTTTTGGAAAGAAAAAGAAAATAAAAATGAATAAAATAAATTATCTTGTTTGTAGGAGAACTATAAATCTAATGAATTAAATTGGAAATCAAAGCAGATTTTGTTCTTTTATGGACATCTAAAAAAGCCTATTTTCAATAAACCTCTCACTCATGATTTAATGAAATTTTCAAAATTGGATTTATAATTCCTTTCTCACAAAATTTTATATTCAAAAAAAGAAAAGAAAATATTTGTTACTCATTTACACAAAAACAAAAGCCGGTGATCACATTGACATGTAATAGGGTTTTTTTTATCATCATAATTTTTTATCATCATAATATTTAATCAGCACCTCGAGACAAATCGAACAATATGAGACAACCTTTTTTTTTTTTTATCGGGAGAATGACATTCACAATCAGTAATAGCTTCGACGTTGAGGTCAAAAGACTCGTTTAAATAGGTTTTGCAAAGGAAGCATTTATGTATGACTTCATTGTCGAGGTTGTTGCCAGTGATGAATGCGACTTTCTTGATAACAAAAATGAAAATGTCTCAAATTTTACGATTTTCTCGATTTTCTGGTCAACAAGGTTGATAATAGAATTATGGTTACGCTTCAATGTTGCCACCAATTTCATCTTGGTAATTTGTTTTCGTGTAAATGAGTAACATATATTTTTTATTTAATTTTAAGTGATTTTTTGTGAGAAAATTAATATAAATCCAACTTTTTAAAATAAAAAAATCACCAATTAAGTATCTTAAAAATTAGTTTTCTCACAATGTAGAAAAAATAATTGGTATTACGAGGATGTAGCAACTCTTCTATAGATATTGTATAGGTTGACTCATTTCCTTTGTATAGGTTAGGGAAAAACAAATATATTAACATGATTTTTTTTTTGGAACTAGTAAAAAACTTTGAAAAATTACAAAAAAAAAAACGATAAATAATATAGACAATATAATGTCTTAGTCAAATCACTTATAGAGTGAGACACTCTAGAAAAGCTTTGGATTCATGGGTAAAAGACTAAGTAAATAAGATGAGTTAGGTGGACGCGATAAGAAAGTAGATCCAGTCCATATTTGAACCATAAGGATTAAGAACTTGCCATGAGTTGACAGTCCATTAGCTACTAAAATTAGGAGTCTTAGTAACTTGGACAACAACGAAGGATTGAAGAGAAGTGAGAGTATAGTTAATGTAAGGACATAGTTGACATCTATTAAGGTCTTGGTTATGGATATAAATGGTTGGACCCAAATGAATGGATTCTCTCCAAAATTTTGAAAGAGAAGGTGTTTAAAGCAGGAAGATTTCTGAATTTACCAAAGTTATAGAACATGGAGTAATGACATAACAATACTGAATGTTAATTCTTACTCGAGGGAATTATAAAACTAGCATATCTCCATCCCATAAAAATGTAAAATAGACATATGAGATAACCAAAAGTGTTTAACGTCACTATATATAAATATGTTATGAGGAAAAAAAAATATATGTTAGAATTTTATATGAATTTAATGTGTAGATTTTTCACTCTTTCGTTAGCAAATATTCTGAATCAGCTTCTTATTCTACAAAAATCTAATCATCAGCATTGTAATATGAATTTCGACGACCTCTTGCATACATCCATCGACCTTGTTTTACTTTGATATAGTTTTTCTTTTACGCTGAATTTTATTAAAGAGTGTAATACCATCAGATAGAGTAAAAAAATTTTTAAGTATGTAAAACAGGGCAGAGATAGCAGTAAAAAATAAAGACCATTATAGCCATTAGACAATATAATGGGGCAGACCAAAGTAAAAGGTAAGAAGAGACAATGAAGCTGAGGGTGTGGGGGAGCTATAGGTTAAGCTGCAATTGCTTCTTCCAGCCACAAGGGACTTCCAGTAGCGATGTAGCTTTGGTATCAATGATCTCGAGTGAAACTTGGGGCAATGCGTTGGGTTACTCTGTTACTCACCACGTCCGATGCATTCAAAGACCATCTTTCTAGTGCACCTAATCCATTTCTGATATTTGCCGTGATAAGGCATACCAGAGGATGGCGATGGGGGGTGAAGTATGGTGTTTATTGCTAATTGAGAGGAGTATTCGAAGATGACCCTTTGGTATCGCAATCTGGTGAGGCAATCCACCGCCCAAAGGAAACTCAATATCTCTGTTTCAAGTGCAATTTTGGTGAAGTATGGTGTCTATTGCTAATTGAGAGGAGGATTCGAAGATGACCTTTTGGTGTTACAATGTGGTGAGGCAATCCACCGCCCAAATGAAACTCAATATCTATGTTTCTAGTGCAGTTTTGCCGTTGGTGAAAGCATTACGGCCGTGCATTAAAGCTGAGCCATTGTGATCTCTAATGAGCAAAGCTGCACCGGTAGGTCGATTGACATTGATCCAGGATGATGCAATGTTACATTTGATGAACGTAGTCGGAGGTTTTATCCAAGGCCTAGGGGTATTTGCAGTTTGGACTCTGGTCTGTTCCTCTTGTTTATCCCATATTGCAACCAAGTTCCAGAGATCCGATTCTTCTTTCACCTTGATGAAAATATTCTGAATCAGCTTCTTCTTCTACAAAAATCTAATCATCAGCATTGCAATATGACTTTTGACGACCTCTTGCATACATCCATCGATCTTGTTCTACTCTCATACAATTTAGGCATATCATCTTTGTTTTTTATTTTGTATTAAAAGTTGAACCAATACTATTAGTCGAAACATGCCATCACATTTTTTTTTAAATCACAAAAGAGACTCTTAGCAAAACAAAAGCGAACGTGTCAGGTTTTGGACCTCATTATTTACAAGTGTTTTTTACATTTTGTTACTGATTATATTGGTCCAACTTTTAATGCAAAGAACAAGATGTAATGTCCAAACTGTAGGAAAGTAGAATATCGATGGATGTATGTAAGAGGTCGTCTAAATTTAAGATTATGATGTTGATGATTTAGAAGAGAAGACTTAATTCTCATTATGTGAAAGATTACAATATATATAGTTGATACATAAACATCACTAGGGATTTAATATTTACACTTATAGCATTTCCTTATCTATACTCTACACACCCCCTCAAGATGGAGGGGCTTGAGACACTCCAATCTTGTTGTAGAGCTCGTTGAACCGTTGTTTTGGTAGTGGTTTCGTTAGAATATCGGCGAGTTGATCCTTAGTGGAGACATGAGCAACTCGCAAAACACCGGATTGTACGTTGTCACAAATGAAGTGATAGTCTAGAGCAAGATGCTTCATTCGTGAATGGAAGACCGGATTGGCGCATAGATAAGTGACACCAAAATTGTCACAGTAAACAACAGGTGGAGACAAGAGATTAACACCGAGTTCGGTTAGCAATGAACAGATCCAACGAAGTTCAGTGGCTGTATTGGCTACTTCAGTTGAAGAACGTGGTACGCTTTTTTGCTTCTTAGATGACCAAGCAATTGGAGTGGCACCAAGATAGATGATATATGCATTGGTAGACACAAATCATCACAATCACATGCCCAATCGGCGTTGGAGAAGGCGTGTAACGTCAAAGGATTCCTAACTCGAAGTAAAATTCCATGAGAAACCGTACCCGCTAGATATCGTAGGACTCGTTTAACGTCTTGCCAATGTATGTCAGTGGGAGAGTGCATAAACTGTGACAATTGATTGACCACATAGGCTATATCTGGCCTTGTAAATGCGAGATATTGCAAGCTTACAAGAACCATTCGATACTCTGTTGGATTGTCTAGTGGAGAACCCATCCGTAGGGACAGTTTTGGAGCATATGCCATTGGTGTAAAAACTCGTTTTGCGTCCAGCATGTTCGTCTTGGATAGGAGGTCAATGATGTACTTCTTTTGCATTAGATGCATACCTTGTGTTGTTCTCGTTGCCTCTATGCCAAGAAAGAAAGTCAATGCGGTTGGTTCTTTTAAAGCTTGTAATGAGAGACGTGTTGTTGCCAGTGAAGATGATATTGTCAACATACACCAATACATAGATAACATCAACACATCGTAGATAGATAAACACCGAAGTATCCGCAAGGGAATTTGAAAAACCTAGGAGAAGCATATAGCTTTTCAGTTCTTGGTACCACGCCCTCAGGGCTTGTTTCAGACCATAAAGTGCTTTTTTGAGTCGACACACATGGTGAGGGCGGTCCTTATCAACGAAACCTAGCGGTTGTGTGACATATACTTCATCTGTGAATGTACCTTGCCAAAAAACATTATTGACATCAAGTTGTTTTTGGTGTTGGAGATGCGAAAAGGGTTGTGGAGGTGTTTGGGGTGAATGGCCACTCGTACAGCTCGTTCTTAGTTCTCCCTTGGAGCAATTGGGCCCCCATTCTAAGATCTTTCACCTAAAAATGAGCCAGAAAGAATTCAACAGACACTTTATTAGAGTTGCACAAACGATAGACAGAGATAAAATTTTTAGCAATGCTGGGGACATAAAGCACATCGGTTAAGGTAAGATTTTTAGTGGTGGTAGGGAGAAAAGTAGAACCCGTATGCGTGATTTGGAGGCCAGATCCATCAGCTATGGTGACTTCTTCACCACCATTGTAAAGTTGATAGAAAGATAGGTTGTTCAAATCGGTGGTGAGGTGGTGCGTTGCACCCGAGTTGAGCAACCAATTGTTTGGACCGGACGATGAAGTAGCCGCCATATGAGCTCGTGGTTTCCATGAAGTTTGAGGAGAGGAGGAGTTGTAGCTACCACCAGAGTTTTGTTAACCACCGGAACCTTGAAGTTGAGAGCAACGACGTGCACTATGGCCATAAACTCTACAGATTTGACATTTCCCTTGATATCCTCGCGGCGATGAGTTCTGATGTCGCAGTTGAAATTGTTGTTGTTTCCAAGTCGGATGAGTGCGATGGGTGGTGCCACCGTGATTGTTGTTAGCACGGTTATTTTTGCTTCGAACGTTTGCAACATTTACATTGGAAGCCGTGGAAGGTAGGTAGCAACAATTGACTTCAGTTTGACCTCATAATGGAGCAGCTTCTCAAGATTTTCAGGGAGGGATGGTGTAGTCTCACGGCCTTCAAGCTGGTCTGTGATTCGCTTATACTCATCAGTGAGGCCATCAAACACACGTTCAATTTGTTCCTCATGATCCATTGGCTTGCCCAGATGAGCTAGCTTGTCAAAACAAGTAGTTAAGCCTTGAAAATATTTCGTGATCGATTTATCACCTTTTGTCCATTGTTTGATTTCCTGTCGCAGCAGTTGGATGTGAGCACGACTCAGAGCAACATAGATTGATGAGAGTGTAGACCAGATTTCAGCCGAGGTATTGGTAGTAGAGAGTAGCGGTTGAACCGAGAATGATATAGCACCAAGTAAGGCACTATAGATGAGTCGATCCTGACGTTTCCAGACCTTAAACGCCGAAATTTCAGTGGTTACGCCTGCAACAGGGAGTGTTGGTGGAGGAACGTTGGCTGTGCCGTCAACAAAGCCGGTAAGATCATATCCATTGAGAAGAGCCCAAACTTGACGTCCCCACATCAAGAAATTCGAGCCAGTGAGTTTTGTCACGTTTGACATGTTAATGTTGAGCAGACTTGGAGTGTTAGAAAGCACAATGGTTTCGGATGATGAGGTTGACATGGAAGTGTGTGTGGAGAAGAAGACTACAACGGCGATGAAAAAAAAAATTTAGGTTTTAGAGACCGAATGCTCTGATACCATTTAGAAGAGAAGACTTAATTCTCATTATGTGAAAGATTACAATATATATAGTTGATATATAAACATCACTAGGGATTTAATATTTACACTTATAGCCTTTCCTTATCTATACTCTACAGATGATAGGATTGTAAAGAAGGGGAAGCTGATGTTGGAATATTTTTCAACGAAGGAGTTTACAACTATACACCTTAAGCTCATCTAGCTATTTTGACATATTATATTTATGGTCATAACATCTTTATATATTCTCTTTTTAAACATCTTTTTTTTTTGTTGAAATGTTAAATTAATTATTGATTAAAAAAAAAATATTTACAAGAGTTTAGCCAATGCTAGTACAAATTTAGATAATTCAAACACTTGGAAAAACCTAAACGGCAAAGCAAAACAGTAGAAGAGACATATAGCCAAGAGTTAAGGTGGAAGGTTCCAAAGTGATGACCAACGGGAGTGAAGTGTGTCGTATTTTCTTCCCGATTTGTACTGGAGGCTAAGGATGCGATCTGTTATGTCCCTCTCAATAATACCAATCAGCCGTTGGTAGTGATGGTGGCCTCAGTTATTGATGCGTCTTTTACGTTCCCGCTAAACATGGTAGACCGTTGTCTAGAAGATCATTCGGAGGAGAGCTACATCATTGTAAGGGGAATTCTGTTCAAGGAGGACTCGAAGAGTGTCCAATTAGTCCAGAGTTGTGAGCCTTCAGACGAGAGGAGAGGAGAGCATAAGACTGACTAAATAGAATATGTATACAAACACGTGAAAAACAAGTGGTTTCTTGTTTTATCACGTTCAGCGCGTAGAGAACATGGCTGAGCCTGTCCCAATAGCCACATCATATGGCATGTTGAGAGACGATCTTTGATGGCAAGCCAAGTAATAAACAAGTAACGCGGAACTGCTTGAGGAAATCAAACTAACCGAGACCAAGAAGCCTTTGGAGTTATGGTGCAAATAATATTCCAAGTGCATTTTGAAGAGAACATTGGCCGGAAATCTGTCTCTTTGTAAAGACACAAGACAATATCATGACTTGTAGATGGAGATGGTGGGGTGATATGGTTTAAAATTTCGACAATTGCTCGAAAAGCCGAGCCCCTAGCCCTTCTCAAGTTCCATTGGCGTTTGGTTGATCACCACATCTCAAAAGCATTCTTGTCCATACCAAGGTGTTGCGGCCAAAATATCACACGACGTCAGTAAGACGACCCAACCCATATTATCCCACAATTATATTGTTGATTTACCATTTTTGATGTTAACCCTCATAAGCGAAGCTGCAAGCGATCTCAAGTTAACGAGTTTTTTCCAGATCCAGGAACCAAGAGTACCTGGACGAACACTCCGAAAATAAGCTTTGGAGAACAGATAACAGCGAGACCAAACGACCCAAAGAGAGCCCGATCCGTGAACAATCGCCATATCAGTGTAAGCGAAAAGACACCGGGATGAGTCACATAACCTTCGAATCCCCAAACCGCCTTCTTCTTTAGGTTTGCATACATCCTCCCAAGCTACCTTAGTTTTTTTTGTGATCCGTGGATGAACCTGACCAAAGAAAAGCATTGCACATACTGCCAAAAAATAGCATCTTACATTATTATGTGTGCTAGGGTTTTTTTTTCAACTTGATGTTTCAATTTATTTTCCTCCACTAAGTGTCTTACTTTCAATAACTATGGAAGCGGTTTGGTCTCTTAGTCGCAACAAAAGACAAGCCAATTCAGAACAATTCAACATTAGAGTGGATGTTTATTTTGCAACTCTATGGACTCCATGAGGTCTAAGAGAGGAAGAATATGTCGAAATCCTGTCAAATTGAACTACAAATTAGATCAAACAAATTCCACCTTATGTAGCCCAATTTGTGAAATGAAAGGGTTGTCGACCGAACATAAGTCACCAACAAAGAATGAAGTTTAGGTGAAATCTCATACTGAATGTGCACGCTTAGAAAAGTTAGTCTCGTATTGCAACCATAAATCGCTTAAATTTGGAGATTAACCTTAAATCTCACATACCTTTAACTGACTCGAACCCTAAAACCTACCTGAAAAACCAAAAAATAAACGAATCGATTCAATCCCAAAAACATGTAAAAAACCATAAAACCATATATATGATTACCTTCCAATGTCGGCTTCGTTCTGGAGCAATTGACGAGGATCCCTGAACAACAAAAACGAGAATTACTCTGTAGCTGGTAGAGCGTCAGATTAGGGATTAAGGTTTGGATAGGAAAAATCAGAATTCGAGAGGGAGAGTAAGAGTTTGGGAGGAGAAAGGGCTAGATCAATTTTGCCTTAGAAACATTTTGTGAACCACACATTTTTATTATTTTTTATTTTACAATTATTCTTTTTTTACAAATGCAGGTTTTGTATAGCGGTTTGATGTTGTATGTGCTATTAAATAACATGTATAAATCAGAAAATTAGCAAGTGACACTTTTTTTAGTATGACGAACAAATTGATAGCGTTTACTAATAAACAAACGCTATCTTAAAATCATGGTTTATTCAACCATAACATAAACACCTAAAAGGCTATATTCTTCTGCTAAGAATACTCAATATCTTGTATTGGCTCTCTTGGAATCCTAGACCTCCTTCCCTTTTATGTTAAGTAACATTATATTTTGCATGCTTTTCAGTGTTTCCCTCCTTAATCCATATTGATTCCTACTAAAAATAATTCAAATCTAAGATCTTACTCTTTCTTATTGCTTTAGGTAATGTACATAATGTCATTACATAAGTGGAAAATTTTCTAGAGCTACCGTCTTTAGCGGTTTCCTTCTTTAGATAAATCTCAAACTTAGAAGTAAGATGGTTTTGAACAGAATTTTGAAAATATTTTCCTTAAAAGCAAACTACTTTTATGATTAATCTAAAAAAGTAAACACAAATGTCAAACATCTACGTAATTTTCTTTAATTTTTTATGCTTGAAGTTTGAGTTTACGATTGACAATATAATTTTTATTTAATCACCAAAATTATGATATTATTTGAAAAATGTTATACCAGTAGAAGTGGGCAAACCTGGCAAACAAAGAATTGAACTCCTGGAGAAGTAAGAAAACATGATTCAATGCACACTTGTCAGTTTATGATTGGTTTAGTTTTTTTAACAAGAAAAATCTAATTATATCACAAACAATATTATTAATTTATTCTTTAGATACCCATGTGTGGGTATCTGATGGATGTGCTCTAATACCGCATTACTTAATAACTTATTAGAAAAAAAAAATGAAAACATGTGTTAATAAACTAAGATCATAAGAGTCAAAACACAAACGGATATAATCCAAAGTCTTCATCAAATATTTCCATCCCAAATCATAACAAAATCAAAACGAAGTCCAACAATATCAAATCTTATCTTTCTTCGAATTATTTGTTCGTTTGCAATTGATTGCCTACTGAGTTCTATAAACAAACAAAAAGACAAGAAAACTAGTAGATACTTATTTAAAATGTATAGCTTACAAAAATATCAAAACACTGATACTTCAAAATATATAATAATAAATATTTTCGTATTTTAATCCAGAAACACAATTTCTTCCATTACTTTCTTACACTAAATTGTGGTGAAACTTTTATCCAATTATGAGTTAAATCAACGCTTCTAAAAACTAGAAAATTCCAATATTCATCCAAGAATGAAGTATATATACTTAGGACATAAAATGTGTATTATGATATTAAGTATTAACCAAAAGAAAAATATGTATGAAAGACTTATCTTTAACAGAGTGTCCTCCTTATGTATCTTTACCATCTTTGTAAACATTGGTTAAGAGTTTTTTTTCCTATTCTTATTCTCTGATTTTTTGGCGACATAATCAGACTTAAACACTTCTTCACCTGCAAACATGAGTAAAACAATCACTAGCCAAACTGTACCCAATGTCACAAAAATCACTCTAATCAGATCTTCATATTGGAACAATAAATTTTAAATTATAGAGAAAGCAAAAAAAAAGTATTTGATTTAAACCCTATACTTAACATATATTGATATAACTTGCAACCATTAGAACTAATGGATATTTTCCTAAACTTGGTCTCCTTAAATTACAAAGGGTAGAAACTAGACTCCGCTCTAATGGGATGAGGAGGGGCCATGGGCCCACAACTTATGTCAAATATTAATAAAAAAATGAAACAAAAAGACATTAAAAAATTATGTTAAAACATGCCTAAACATTTAGTTTGATTTGAGCTTAAATTAAATTCAGATGGGCCTGCTAAAGGTGTATGCTTGAGAGGCTTCTAGTTATGATCGGGTTTGTATGTATAATGCCCGTATGCATCACTATAAATATTAATAGCCACTGGTTTCACAACCTCGATAACTTAATCTACTCTCTCTCTTTTCTTTCTCGCCGCCGCCCACCTTATCTTTTATGCTCTTACGATCGTACTCTTTTTTTTTTTTTTTTTTGTGGCGACATCATGTTTGGGTAGAACACTTCTTCACCCGCCAACATCAATGAAATAATCACCAAAATATGCCACCAAACTCTACTCAATGTTACAAGTAATACAAAAATCAATGCCACAAATCCTGCATATGGAATCTGTACGTGTATGCTCTTTTTGATGGCTCACACATCATATTGTCGCCTTTTAACACTTTCGATAGTGTCAAAACTCAAAATCCAGATTCCAGAATACACATTTTGAAAAGATGGGGCAAAGTCCATCATATCTACAATGCTTTCTCATAATGATCTCTCAGCAAATTCAACCGCTTGTGTCAAGGTCCTCCACATCGACAAGGATCTGAATACCGGAAATACTCTTGCGCCAACCTTCAAGGTATCACCACTCATATCGATCATCTTAGTCTATTGGGCACATCGATCGATCACAAATACCAAATCAACTATAGTCTTGAATTTCTTCTATATGATTACAAGTATGTAGTGAATCAGATTGAGGCCCGTGACACGTCTTCGACTCTGGTAGAAATTCATGAATCCATAATCATGAACCTAAAGTGCTCTCCGCCACAACCAAGTTAGTCATTGTCGACAACGTCAATCATTGGTACGCTTTTTTCCATTAGTTGCTTATATTAAATTATGACGAACATCATATCCAATTATACGTTAAAAATTAAAATCAATACTTTTACAGTATAGAAAAAAACATAAAACTGCAATATAAGATCTCCAATATTAAAACGGATTGGAAGTTGGAAGAGACGTATACTTTATGCATATGGGAATGGTATTGCATTAACTCACAAACTTATTCCCGTCACAAATTCATAAACTATCCCACAACATTCAAAATGAAATTCTCCCCTGTATGATTCTTTTCACATAAATTTCAAACGTGGAATACAATAAGACCTTGATTGTTTCTAAATACTCAATGAATTTTTGTGTTTGATTTTCCAAATTCTATTTTATTACCTATTACATATTTTCCGCAAATGGTTCCTAGAGTTTAGGATATCAATTCTTCAAAGCTCTTACCCAATTTTAAAGAAAACTAGAATCACAAATAGTTAAAGCCTTGATTAGTTGTGGATTATTGTTTTTTCCTGGCAAATCTCATTCATTAATATCAATCAAATATAAAGTCACTACATAAATTACATAAAAAAATTATTACATAAGCAGATATATGCGCCATATGCTGAAGATTGTTTAGAACAAACAAGTGAATTGACGATGATTTTTGTTGAAGTCTTACTCGCAAACGGATTATTAGTTGTGGATTATAGAATACTTTTTGGTTATAATTTTTGAAAAAATCATTTTTATACCATAAATAAACATTTTTAAGAGTAGTTTCCCTAGAAAATAAGAAATTTTGTTTTTCTGAATTTGTTTTTAAATCAAAGAAAAACCGAAATCCCAATATTTTGTGTTTCTCGTTATAACAACCCTGTTGACGTATGTAATTTATTATTTTTTAGTATACTATAGATGACAAAAACACACACACACACCTAAAATAAATATCCTTAAAAAATAAGCCGGCGAAAAATATGAAAATATATGGAAACAACAGCCCCAAAGTGGGTAACAATTTTGGAAAAATCTAGAAAAAATACAAACCAAAACCGCCAAATATTTTGAATATTTTGAATTATTCAAAATCCAAAAACCAAAAGACAAAAAAACTAATTTTAAAACTACAAACATTCATTGCCTGGTTTTTTCCTTAACGTTTTATACAAACATTTTGTTTTGCAAATATTATGAATTTCCCTTAGCTAGAAATCAATTTGTTCTATATAAACTGGGTTGCCACATTATTCTCCCTTGCACTTCTTGTTTTTTCAGCTTTCCTAAACGAAATTTTCGGCTCTTTAAAATTCACCAAAAATAAAAGCTTTCTCTTAAAAAAACAACACCAAGTTAATTTTTTTTACCTAAATTACTACACATCCAATTAAATCGATAAAAAAACTGGTAACTACTAAATCCGGTTTGGCTTAATCCAAATATAACCAAACTTAACCCGATTTTGACCCCATTGTGATCACGTTGTCACATTATTCGCCTTGTATTTGTTGCTTTCTCAACTTTACTACACAAACTTTTTGCCTTTTCAAAAAACAAAAAAAAAATCTCTTTAACAGACTACACCAATTTATTTTCTATCTAAATTACTTCACCCGGATTGAATCGATCAATAAACCGGTAATTACATAATTTGGTTTCGCTTAATCCGATTTTTACCAAATTTAACCTATTTTCTCACCACCAATCTCCTTTTACCAAACTGAAAGAGAGACAATTCCAATTTTCAGTAACAATTTCAAAACAAACAAAAAAACTGACGACTCATTGTTATTAGAGCTTGACGCGAGAGAATGAATTATCTGAGTGCTTGTGTCAAAGGGAGTCAAAGCGTTCGGTTGGATTACAAGAGAGAACGAAACCATAAAGAGTTCTTCTTTCCTTTAAAATTTAAAATTACCTAGTTTAAATTCTAAAAGAAAGATATTTACTTTCCTTTAGAAGGCTAATTAATAGATTTCTTACCTTCTTTTGACCAATGAAATATTGACTGATGTTCATGTATACATATCCAACAAAAAATACTAATGTTCTCATGTACAGACAATTATTTACTTACAGAGTCAAAACAAATCCAACTCTTTGTCTCTCAAAGTCATATAACTCACCTTGTTGGGAGGGAGAAAAAGATGAATTTGTTTTGACTCCGTAACTAAATAACGGTGTGTACAAGAGAACATTAATATTTTTTGTTGAATATTTATATATGAACATCAGTCAATATTTCACAGGTGAACAAAAAGTAAGAAACATATTAATTAGCCTTCTATAGGAAAGTAACTTACTTTTAAAATTTAGATTAGGTAATTTTAAATTTTGAAGGAAAATAGATCTCTATTTTGTTTCGTTGTCTCTAGTAATTTGACCCAACGATTTGACTCCTTTTGACAAAACCAATCATGTAGTTCATTCTCTAGTCGTCAAGTTCCAATAATAATGAGTAGTCGTTAGCTTTTTGTTTATTTAGGAATTGTTACTGAAAACCGGAATTGTCTCTCTTCTCGGTTATTCTATTAAAACTTGTTTGCTTTGATCTTGCAAGTCACCATGGAGGAAGCTGTTGATGAACAATTTCGATAATTTTAAAAACTTTTCTTGGTGTATAAAAATAAAATTGGTGTAGTTTTGTAAAGAATAATCTTTTATAGGTGGTTTTTAAATAAACAAAAATTTCATGTAGAAAAGCTGAGAAAACAACAATTATAAGGGATAATAATGCTGCAATCCATATAAATTTGAAAAGTCCTCATATTTCTAAATGTAAACTTTTAAATTTTTGAATACGAGAACAAGTAATAATCTACAATGCTCTTAATGATAAGAATCTAAGCATTCACACTCTCTTTTATTCCATCCTACTCCTCTTTTGCATTGGTCCCATTTATGGATGCTAGGGGTATTAATCTACAATGTTCTTAATGATAAGAATCTAAGCAATCACACTCTCTTTTATTCTTTATTCCATCCTACTCATCGTTTGCATGGGTCTCACTTATGGATGCTAGGGGGCAAAAAAAGAACTGGGGGTTGAGAATATTTAATTTAAAAAAAACAAAAAATATTATTAATTATGTCGAATTTGAAAAAAAAAACAAAAATAAAAATAAAAATTTGACCAATCAAAAATCTCCCCTCACTCTCGATTTCAAGCTCCCCGTCGTTCCCTGTCCGCTTCTCCGCTTTACTCGTCGTATCTCGCCGGTGACCACTGTTGAAAGCGATTAATCTAACTTGAGGTTAGTTTATCATAAAATGGTGATTTAGCTTAAATTTTGTAGCTTTAGCTTAAATCCAAAAAGTAATTGGGGCGATTTTGTTTCTGTACGTGAGGATTTCAATTGAAAAGGAAGATGGGCAAGCTATTCGGAATGTCCTGGATGGACATAAAGTAATGCGGTTTTTGTTTTTTTTTTAGGGGACAATGAGAAACCGATCCACCACAGTAATACATTTCTCTATTGGAGGATATACCGGTGTTGATTTCCGATGGAATTCAAAAGAAAATCGTACGTACGCGATAACGTCTAGGCATCATCTAATGAGGAGATAACGTATAAAGGGTTACTGGATAGGATATGCAGGAAGATAAGGGTAGATCCAAATCAGACAAACCTGAAATTGAGTACCTTCCGGTGCTATTGAATGGCGGTATTCCTATAGATATTTTTGATGATGAAGATTTTTATGGTTATATAACGGCTGTTGATAAAAAGCTATGTAGAAATGTTTTGCATGTAGAGACAACAAGTACTTAAACCATTATCTAGAAAAAAAAAAGAACATGTTTATACAACTCATCACTAATTGCATAAAAACTTAAGAAAAATTATTGAAATTATAATACATAAATGTCATAGTCTCATACATAGAAATAAATATACGTTACAAAAATATGAGACCAATAGAAGTAATAGAATTCGTTATAATTAGCCTTAAAACTTTTTGTTTAACAAAATTAACACCTGAGAGTTCGGATTGAAGTCTCGCAATGAGTGAAGTCTCTTAATAAATAATTACCACAAAATCATAAAACTGGTTTAAGAAAGAATATAACACACTGAGATATAAAACTCATACATAAACAACAACAATAACTAATATACTTGAAAAAATATAAAATCTCAAAAATACAAAATAGATAAGATACAAATACATTTTTAAAAAGGTTAATGCAAGAGACTTCACAAGCGAAGTCTCGGGTCAGACTTCATTTGTGAAGTCTCAAGAATATAAGTTAAATACCTATTAAGTTAAGAAAAATAATTATGCGATAAAACAGTTCAAACTTATACAATATCAAAAGCCATACGTAACACACATATTAGGAAAAGAAAATAAAAATAACTAATTAAAAATAAGATAATTTCAGTTTTTACTAGAATTATCATATAAAACTTCTTAGACGTAGTCTCACACCAGACTTCTCAGATGAAGTCTAATGAGCGATCCAGAGGAGACACTTCGGTCGTGAAGTCTAAACAGGGGTCTAGTTTTGCAATTGACCATAGTTTGACTCTTCCAGGAGACTTCAATGTGGGATCTAATTTTGCAATTGACCACATCTTCGACCTTTTCAAGAGACTTCATCTCGGAAGTCTCATTGGTATGAGATTTCATCTAAGAAGTCTCATTGGTATGAAACTTCATCGTTAAAGTCTTATATGTAACGAGACTTCAACGATGAAATCTCCATGCTGTTTGAGACTGCAAAATAAAGTCTCTCCAAAAATTAGAGTCTAGTTTTGCAATTGACCACGTTTGATTTGCATGAGACTTCATCTGAGAAAATAGAAAACAACCTCAAACAGACGGGCATATCCGTCAGTACCCCGTCGGGAACAACCCTAACCGACGGGTTACCGACAAACAACGTCCGTTGGTTCTAGCTCATCGGGAATATTCTCGACGAATTACCAATGGAGAATTACGTCGGTACACCCCTCGGGAATCCATCAAAAATTCCTGACGAGAAACCGAGAATTTCTAGATGGATTTTTCCAAATATTACCCAATGGTTCCCTGACGGATTAGGCTGATGGACATATAATATAAGATATACTTCCAAATATCACCCTTCTTCCGAGCATTTTTTATCACTACCTTAGCTACCCCGTCGTGAATTTGTTTAATCTTTTTGTTGGTGTTCCTACATCACTGTTAAGTAATCGGGAATCAAGCCATCTCTAGCCGCCTGTTAGATAAAAACTAAAATTGAATTAAATTTTTATAAGGGAAATATGATAATACATTTGAAAACTCACAAGTTGTTTTCCGTGGGTATAGAAGCTTGTTGCCCCCGTGTTGTGCGTTACGATCCATTTTCCATTTCTATCGCTTTTCCAGTTCTTGGTTGCCGATATCACCTTTGTCTCGGGTTGCGCCCAATAGAGTTGCAATCCTTCGAATGCTTTTTTCGTTTATCCCCCTCAGTGTTTTTTTGGCAATACACTTTTGCTTCCACTCGTTAACCGTGTGGGAATATTGATACGCTGCTTCCTTGTCGAACTCCCGAGTCCCGACATATCTCACTTGTTAATTCTGGCTCCCAATTGAAGTCTTGCTACAAGATTAAAAACACAGAATATTAAAAGTATATCAAATTTAGTAATTATTAAAAATATATGCAAAATCCGTGTTGATAATACAGCAAACTGTTTGAACCACATGTTTTGTTCCTCTCGTGGCGTTGACGAGTATTTCACGTATGATGTTTGGAGGAGTCTTAACATCATGCAAAACATTGATTTGCTTATGTCCTTTCCCAATTCATTAAACCTACCAAAAGGTTAATCAAGAATTAAACATTAATATCAAACAAAAAAATAAAGTTTAAGACAATTACCATGTAGAATTCCAGATGTACTCGGGATTGAGCTTTTGGATTCCCTTAAATGGGACTCAAACTCTCCCTCTTGTTTCCTGAAACCGTGGTTTGCGACACCATTTACATCTTCTGCGGTTTTCGTCTTTTCTCCAGTATATCATACAATTGTCGATGCACACATCTATTATCTGATACGGTAAACCAAGACCAACAACTAGTTTTTAAATTTCGTAATATGATCCTGGTGAAATATTATCTTCAGGCAAGACGTCTTCCACAAAATCAGTTATCACGTCCACACAATCCTCGGCCAAATTTTAAGTCATCAATCTACTTGTCGATGATAAAGGAGAATGGCCCTCTCTACATCTTTTGTAAAGCGGTTGCTTAGCTGAGTCCAGAAAACCTTTGTGCTTCTAAAGTAGGTTCCTCTATCCTATCTCCATCATCACCGGTCGACGCATATTTTTCCTAACGCATCGTTCACCATCTAAACTGTAACGACACTAAAATATACTTCCGTTCTAGGTACTTCTAACCTATCAACAACATATGGTTCGCTAGTACTAGCATTATCCGGTCTTTTCACTTGGAGAAACCAAATCTTATAACCCGTCATAAACCCATTGCAATAAAAGTGATTGCACACTAAATCAATTCTAATATTATGAGAATTCCGACAAATAGAACATGGACGTTTTAACTTACAGGTTTTCTTTGCTTCTGGTTGCTTACAGACTAATTCCATAAATTGGCAATGCCTTGTGCGTATTCGTCTCTTAGTAAGTTTGAATCCAGATCCATCACCGGTTCATCCATCCATGATCTATAATAAGGAGAAGAAGACATTTTTTACAATGTTTTTCTATTTCATAGAAAGAAAGAATTTAATTAGAATGAGTGTGTTGTTGGAGTATGATGCAGATTTATAAACGGCGTCCGTCAGGATTTTTAAAAATTCAAACGTCTATAAAACAAATATAACACCGGTAACATCAAACTAACGAATTCTTGATGGATTGTACTGACAGACAATCTCCACTGGTAATTTTTTAGGAATCTTCTTATATTACCGACGGACCTCTATTTGTTGGTAATTTCCCACGGACTACTGACGGCTACCGACAGCTTTAATTCTCATTATTTCATTGGGATTCCATCTGTAATCGCCCTGTTTTCTTGTAGTGTGTTTTCAATGGTTCTAGACTTCATCTAAGAAGTCTCCATAATAGTCAATGTTTGAAAATTTTGGTCATATGCTAAAGTAAACACTTTTTCACGGAGACTTCTCAGTTGAAGTCTCGACAAAAAATATTTGTTACGATCAATTTTAAACTAACCCTCCTTTTTAGGAGACTTCTCAAATGATAACGATGTCTCAATAAAAATTCAAACTTATTGTCAATTGTAAAATTAACTTCTTGTACGCAAACTTCAAAGGTGAAGTCTCAACACCATTTTTTGTTTTCAAAGGACAGCTAGACACTTCATCAGAAAAAAAAAATCAATTGAAAAACTAATCCCCAATTGACCATTGAGACTCCCCAGTCTGCCTTCTGGAAAATTGGTGAAAAGCAAGAAAAGATTACCTAGATTCGGTTAGAGTTTGTTTTCTGCTTCGTCGACGGCCAAGACCTGCTTACGCCACCAATACCTAAGAAACCGTGTCGTTATTATGCATAGATCTTAGTAAATCCCCATATCTAAGGATGCTGAATTTTGGAAACGAGGTTTTAGAGTTTAATGGTTGAAATTGGAGAGGAGATCAACGATAATGTAGCTTTTAGCTCAATCGCAAAGCTTTAACATCTCTAAATTTGTTTTTTTGTATTTAGAGCTCAATTTTGGTTGGTAATGAATATATGTGTTTGAAAAGTAAGAACGTAAGAGTGAAAAGGTAAATGAATATAATCCAAAGTTTGATTTTTGGTGAATTATAACCTAAAGTCTTTTACAAATATTTTTATCCCAAATCATAATAATATCCAAATGAAGTCCAACAATATCAAATCTTAACAAAAAAAACTTATCTTTCCTCTAATTATTTTGTTGGTTTGCAATTGATTGCTTATTGAGTTCTACAAACAAACAAAAAACACAAGAAAAGTAGTAGCTAGGTTATTTAAAATGTATAAACTTACAAAAATATCAAAACATTGATACTTGAAAATATACAATAATAAATATTACTCTAATTTAATCCATAAACACAATTTCTTCCATTACATGCGTACACCAATTGTAGTGAAAATTGTATTCAATCACGCGTTAAAATCAACGCTTCCACAATAGAAGACACTAGAGAATTCCAATATTTGTCCAAAACAAAGTATATGTACTAAGTACTTAATTACTAAAATATGTATTAAGATTTTAAGTATTAACCAAAAGAAATATGTATGAAGGACTTAACTATAATTAGCAGATCCCTAGGGTAACTTTACAATAGTTGTAAACATTGTTTAAGAGTTAATGCAGTCTCTTTTTAGCCTCGCCACTGTCCACCCTTGTTGTTTTTTTTCCTATTCTTATTCTCTCATTTTCTGGGGACATCATGTCAGATTCAAACACTTTTTCGCCTGCATGCAAACATCAGTAAAGCAATTACTAGCCAAAGTGTACTTAATGTCACAAAAAATCACTCTAAGCATATTTCATATTTTGGAATGATAAATTTTTTAAATTATAGAGAGAACAAAAAACAAACCTATTTTATTGAAACCTTACAACCTACACTTAGCATATATTGATGTAAATTGCAACCATTAGAACCAACAGATTTCCTAAAATTAGTCTCCTAAAAGTAATAAAGACTACAAAGGCTAAAAACTAGACTCGACTCTAAGGGAAGAGAGGTATTTGAGGCCCATGCCTCATGCCCATATTAAGACTTGAACAAAAAAACCTAAACAACAACAAAAAAAATTATGCTGAAAGAGGCGTGAAAAAGTAGTTTGATTTGGGCTTAAAAAAAATTCAGACGGGTCTGCAAGAAATGTATGCTTGTATGCTTGAAAACCTTTTAGTTAAGGTTGGCCAGTGTGTATAATGCACTGAATTTTATAAGGCCGTATTTGCCCGTATGTATCATTATATATATATTAGTAATCATTGGTTTCATAACCTCGATAACCTAATCTACTCTTTTTTTTTTTTTGCCGCCTACCCTAGTCTTTATGCTTTCACCCTTCTTCTTTTTCTTAATTCTTTCTTTATGTGGTAACATCATGCTTGGCTCAAACACTTCTTCGCCCACCAACATCAATGAAAAAATAATCAAAAACACCACCAAACTCTACTCAATGTTACTAGTGTTACAAAAACCATTGCCACAAAATACTGCATATGAAATCTCTACTTGTATGCTCTTTTTGATGGCTCACATATCATATTGTCACCCACAAACATTGTCGATAGTATCCAAACTCAAAATCAGAATACACACTCTGGAAAAGATTGTAAAAGCCATCTACAATGCTTTCTCAGAACAATCTCTCAGCAGATCCAACCACTTGTCTCAAGTGCCTCCACATCGCCAAGCCTTCGTCTCTAGCTGAAATTCATGATTCATTAATCATGAAGCTAATTTGATCTCGGGCACCCCCAAGTTAGGCACTATCAACATCGTCAATCATTGGTACGTTTTTTCCATTATTTGCTTAAATTAAATTATGATGAAGATCGTATCCAATGTTACGTTAAAATCAATGCTTTCACAATAAAAAGAAATAGAAAACTCCAATAGAAGATTTCCAATATTAATGTGGATTAGATGTTTGTAGAGAGATATACTTTATGTATATGGGAATGATATTGGATTGACTCACAAACTTATTCCCATCACCGAGCCATAGACTACACCACAACATTCAAAAATGAAATTCTCCCTTACACGAGTAATTTTCACATAAATTTCAAATGTGAAAGACGGTAAGACCTTGATTGTTTCTAGATTCTCAAATGATTTTTGGTGTTTGTTTTTCTAAATTCTTATTTTTTATTTATTATTCAGGATTTTCCACAATTGGTTTTCCTAAAGTTTAGGTAATCAAGTTTTCAAAGCTCTTATCCAATTTTAAAGAAAAACTAAAATCCTAAATAATTGAAGCCTTGATTAATTGTACATTATAGAATGGTTTTTTGTTATAGGTTATGGATAATCTTATTTTTATCCCCTAAATGAATTTTTAAAGTACTTTCCCTAGGAAAAAGAGACTATTTTTCTGTATTTTTAACAATTTTCAAAGAAAAACCGAAACCCCAATCATTGGGGTTCTCGTTAAAACACAACTCTTTTTTCTTTAATATACTGTATTAAAAAGGAGAAATAAATTAAAAATGATTGAATTACATACGTCAGCTTAAAAGAAGATATCCTTAAAAACTATGCCGGCAGAAAATATCAAAATCCTCGTAAACAACAGCTCTAAAGTGGATACTTTGGAAAACCCTAGAAAAATACAAACAAACCGCCAAAACCAAATTTTCAAAAATATTTCTATAATCATCCAAAATCCAAAAATCTAATAAGTTTATGCTGTGAACAAATAGGTTTAGAGAATTGTGATGATTGTATTATTCATGAGTATAAACGTATATATATAGAGAATACAAATTAGGTTTTAGGTTGAGAATCATATAATCTATAATCTTTTAAAACATTTTAATGGGCCCATAATAGGCATCCATAATATTCATAACATTTTCAAAACTACAAACATTCCTTGCCTGATTTTTCCTTTTCATTTTGCATACATACATTTAAAAAAAAAAATATAGTGAATTTTTCCATTGGTTACATATCTTTCAATATAAAGTTAAAAGCTTTCATATTTCTACTTACAGAATTTTCTCTTTGTGATTATGAGAATTTTTCTCTTTTGGATAGAAAAATTGATATCTAATTAATGCAAATATTCATAATATTTACAAAAACAAAATGTATGTATGCAAAATGTCAAGGAAAAAACCAGCCCATGTATGTTTGTAGTTTTAAATATATACTGCAAAAATATAAATTATACAAACCAAAAAAACTGAAAAGAGTAAAAACCAACATCCAAAAGTAAAACCATTTTAGGAATAACAAATATTCGAAGATGGAAGGACGTTTAGCTTAATTTGTAGGAGTTTTTTCTATATATCTAATTATAATATTTTTGTTTTTTGGAAAGAAATGAAAAGAAAAATGAATAAAAGAAATTCTCTGGTTTGTAGGAGAACTATAAACTTAACAACTTGAATGGGCAATTATAGCCTTTTTTTTTTTTTTTTTTTGTGGACATCTTAAATAGCCAATTTTCTAAAACCTTTAACTCATGATTTAATGAATTTTTCAAATTTTGATTTTTAATTCCTTTCTCACAAAACTTTCCATTAAAAAAATAAAATAAAATATTTGTTACTCACTTACACACAAAAAGAAATTACCAAGATGAAATTGTTGGTCACACTGACGCGTAACAGAGTTTCTATCATCATCCTTATTATTCAGCTGCTCAAGACAAATCAGACAAATTTTTTTTTTTATCTGGGAAATCGCATTTATCATCAGCAATAGTTTTGACGTTGAAATCAAAGACTCGTTTGCAAATGGTTTGCCCGAATTTGTAACTAATGCAAAAGACACACTTATGACTTCATTGTTGAAGTTGTTGTTAATGATGAATGGGACTCTCTCGATAACAAAATTGAAATTTTCTCAAATTTTATGATTTTTCTCGATTTGCTGCTTAATAATTGATAACAGAATTATATTTACGCTTCAATATTACCACCAGTTTCATCTTGGTAATTTTTTTCGTGTAAATGAGTCACATATAGTTTTTACTTTTATTTAGTGAAACTTTTTGTGAGAAAACAAATAGAAATCCATTTTTTTAAAAATTATAATATAACCATTTAAATATATTAAAAATTAGTTTTCTCTCAATGTACAAAAAATAATTGAAATTCTGAGGATGTGGTAACTCTTCTTTAGATATTGTATACGTTAACTCTTTTCCTTTCTATAGGTTATGGAAAAACAAAGTTATAAACATGATTTTTTATATATTGAAAACAGTAAAAATGCTAGAAATATTACCAAATATCGATATATAATATAGACAATATAATGTCTTGGTCAAATCACCCCTAGCGTGAGTGACTCTAGAAAAGCTTTGGATTCGTGGATAAAATACTAAGTAAAATAAGCCGAGTTAGGTGGACGAGATGGGAAAGTAGATCCAGTCTACATTTCAACCAGAAGGATTAAGGACTTGCCATGAGTTGACAGTCCATTAGCTACTAAAGTTAGGACTCTCAGTAACTTGAAAAAAATCGTAGGGTTGAACAGAAGTGAGAGTATAGTTGATATATCATGGTTTTTACCCGTTTTTAGTCATGATATATGTCTTGTTTTCAGAGTCCTTCTAGTGTTTTTAAAGTCTTTTTGAGTCTTTCCAGGTTTTGGCACGTTTGGAGCATAATTGGAGATATTGGAGCATTCTGGAGCTTTTTGGCATTCTTTGAATAACTTCCCACCGTTGGATTGAGCTCAAATTTGGATACAAGACAGATCTTTGGATTAGCTTTCATTTGGAAGTGGTTTGAGGTCATTCTAACGGTGCGATCAAAAGTTATGCCAGTTTTCGTGAAGACAATCCAGTCTGGCGAGCACAGAGTCCTGGTATCGACCGACACCAACCAGTATCGATCGATACCGACTGCAGGAAAGGAAAACACGTGATTTTACAAGTCTGAAGAGTCTGCAACTTGGCCCAGAAGATTCTATTATTTACAATTAAGCCCAGAACGTGTTTTAGCATTATATTTAGGGTTTTTAGCCACTTTGAGAAGGAGACTGGATTTTATTCTAATACTTTGAGAGAGATTGGTTCCGGGTTTAGTGGGAGACAATTATGAACCCTTGTTTACCTCTTGATTTATTCTATGCAATTCTATTCAATTATGATTTCTGTTTCATTTATCATGTCTGAGTAGATTCTTTGTTTAGGTTTAGGCTTATTCAAAGGTGTTTTGATGAATGTTAGGTTGATCTGAATTGATAGGAGAGATTCAATAGAGTTCTTCATCTAGACTTGTGATTACTGATGATTCTAGCTTCATTACCTAGAATCTGATCTTAGGTTGTTTGATTGGCACGAAAGTGTGATTGATTGCCTGAACTAGTGTTAGATGAGCAAAAGACCTATTCGCAAAGAAATTTGGTTTAGGATTTTGTGAACAATTGAACCTGATCATTAATGCTTGTTTGAATTCATAGGATTTGCAAAAAAATTTGAAATTCTAGGTTTAGGCATAGATAATCTTCGTAGCGACGGTTGGTTGATTTTACAATTGTGTTTCAAGTTCAAGAACAGTGCTTAATATCCTCCTGACATTTTATTTGATCTGCAATTCTGATTTACCGGAGAATTTCCCTAGGCTTAGCGTTTTTCCTCCATTGATTTCACAACTTTTATATTCTGCTGTTTATTTCCTGCATCACTTTGTTCGCTTAGCTTAATTCGAGTCTTAATATCTATTGAATGAATTCTTGAGTCTTTGTGGTTCGACCCCTAACATACTGCAGCTACTGCTTAATAACTTTTAGGGTATTATATTTGAGCATATCAATAGTCAATGTATGGACATAGTTGACATCCTTAAGGTTTAATTTTGGTTTCATGGATATTAATGGTTGAACCCAAATGAATGGATTCCCTATAAAATTTTGAGAGAGAAGATGTTAAAGCACGAAGATTTCTGATTTTACCAAAATTATAGAACATGGATTAATGACATAACAGTATTGAATGTTAATTCTTACTCGAGGGAATTATGAAACCGGCACATCTCCATCTCATAAACATGTAAAATACACATATGATAACAAAAGATGTTTAAGAACGCTATATAAAGATGTTGTGAGGATAAAAAAAATATGTTAAAATTTTAGATGAACTTAATGTGTAGATGTTTTACGCTTTCACTAGAAGATATTCCGAATCAGCTTCTTCTTCTACAGAAATTTAATTATCAGCATTGTAATATGAATTTTGATGACCTCTTGTATACATCCATCGATTTTGTTCTACTTTCATACATCTTATGCATAGTTTTTTTGTATTAAAAGTTGAACCAATATTATCCGTAGAAACATGTCAACAAAAAAAATTAATCACAAATGAGACTATTGGCAAAACAAAAGCGAACAAGTCGCTTTTGAACCTCATCACTGACATGTTTTTTATTTACATTTTTATATTGGTCCAACCTTTAATGCAAATAACAAGATGTAATGTCCAAACTGTAGGAAAGTAGAATAAGGTCGATGTATGTATGCAAATTGTTTCTAAATTTAGATTACTATGTTGATGATAAGATTGCTAAAGAAGGGGAAGCTGATGTTGGAATATTTTCCAATGACGAGGTCACAAATATACACCTTAAGTTCATCTAATTTTTTACCATCAATTTTTATCATCATAATTTTTTTATATATTCTGTTTTTAAACACGTCTTGTTATGCCATTTGTGTATCTTATAGGTTTATGGGATGGAGCTGTGCCCGTTTCATAATTTTCTCTAGAGAAAGATTTTACATTTATTTTTACGTCATTACTCCATGTTCTTTACTTTTGGCAAACTCAAAACTCTTCATGTCTCTCTTACAAAATTTTGTAAGAACACATTCATTTGAGTCCATGTCCTAATAAGTTCTACTCATAAATAAAGACAACAAAAGTAATAACTAGTTAGTAAATAAAATGTATAACCTTACAGAAAAAAATTAAAACATTGATACTTGAAAATATATAACAACTACGTATTACTGTAATAAAATGCATAATCGCTTTGCCTTCCATTTATTTTCTTAATTAAGTCAGATTATGGTGATGATTGTATCCAATTATGCTTTAAAAACAACTCCGATATTTTTCTAAGATGTAAAGTATGTGTATTAACAACTTATTACCAAAATATTTGTATTAAGCTATTTAATAGTAATTGGTAAATCTCTAGTCTCCCTCCTTATACGTCTCTATATATACTTGTAAACATTGGTTAAGACTTCGTACAATATTTTCTCTTAGGCGCCACTCACCCTAGCCGTTTTTGGGTCTTCTCCTCTTCTTCTTCTTCTCTCCTTTTCTAGCGTCGTTATGCCAGGCTGAAACACTTTTCCTGCTAAAATAAGTGAAAGAAACGCCAACCAAACTCAACTTAATGGTACAAAAATCTCTCCCATGCACTAATTAATTTATGTCGAATTTTAAATCAAATTTCGCCACTATACCGTTTAATGTGCTATCATTTAGTGAATGAACAAACTCCTAAAAAACTTCCACATTATGAAGATAGTATGAACAAACTCCTAAACAGATTAATAGGAAGATATTAAAGTTACACTCTTTTTAGTGAATTCAATATCCAACTTTTGCAAAAATGAATTCAATTTAGATTTGCAAGGAAATGAATAAGGAAATCGAATATTACTTAAGATAAGTGAATACCATATCCAAGTACAAATATGAAATCAAATGAAATTAGAAGTACAAAGAAACTACTTTCCGGAACGGACAGATGGAACAACATATGGTCCGGTCTGGTCCAGTTAATGCAGCCACACATTGGCTATTGCATATCTCCCTAAGTACTCGCTACATGGTTTAGCTTTTTAAAAAGGGTTTATATACCTAATGAAAATAATTAATTTCCTAATAATTTTTTTAAAACGTTAACTCAGATAGATTAATGTACAAAGAGAACTAGTGAGTTTCCGTTTTTTGGAATATACTTATAAATATAGATCATATTAGGATTGGTGAAATATCGAAATAGAAACACATTTTCTTTCATGCATGACACTAATGTTAACTCCTATTTTTACTGATTTATTTATGTCTTTTTGTAACTATTCTTGTGTTCTTTTATCCGAGAACAAGATAGTTTTGAGTTTTTTTTTTTGTATTTTATTAGAAAATGGACTTGAAAAGAGAAGGGATTTGGAGCTAAAATGGGCTTCCTTAAGATTAAATGGACTTTCAGAGGAACAAACAAGCTTCGAGAAGATCAAACGAGCTTCAGGATGAAGGAAGCAGAGCTCGAAGCCACATACCGATCGGTTAGGGCAAGGAATGATTGGTTGAAGAAGCCTCATGGACCGATCGGTTATGCTTCTGCACCAATCGGTTGGCAAGCATTTGTCAAGTTTGCATTTTTTCGTTTTCAGAAGTTTTACATTTTTCTCTACTCCCTAAACACTATATAAAATGGGCTCGACCCTCAGTTGTAAATCATCCAAGCCATTGAGCAATAAACTCACATTAAATACTCTTCTTCTAGTTTTATGTTACTATTAAGAGTTTTTTCTTTAGTTTAATAGTAGATCTAGTAGTAAGGCTATGAGTTTTTCATAGTCGTGCTACTCTTTCTCTACTTTGCTAGATATGATTCTATGTTAGGTTTTAGGGTTCTTGTTAGGTAGTTTAAAGTATGTAATTATGTATGATATGAGAATGATGTTTAGATCCTTTGCCTTGGTTGATTTTAATGCTTACTCTTGACTGACCGCTGAGTATGCCATTAGATGTTTCTCGACACGTGACTGTGCAATGGAACGTTGGATTGTAGCCTAGGTGAGGAAAGCATTCCTAGACAAATGACATTGTTAGGGATCTTTGTGAACCTATCAATCCCGTACTTAATGCTTGCTTGGATTTTGATATTAAGGTGACATTTCTATTAGGATTGTTTGCATAGTAGCTATCACTAAGGAATTAGGGTAACTAATGATTATGATTGACTTCTAGGATAATTTATAATGCTTTCTCTTATGCATGTATATTACTTGTTAGAATTGCTTTAGGGTTCTCTGTGCCTAATTTACCTAATTGTTCATATTAGGTTGTTAGAAAATACAAAATCCTATTTAATTTCCTTAACCAAATTTTAGTTATTATAATCCCTAGTGTAGTCGTTTTGGTCTCTCTGGATCGATCCCTAAATACTATAGCGGTGTATCGTACACTTACGATGATATTTGGTGTAAAACTTACATCAGAACAAATTTTTGGCGTCGTTGCCAGGGACCAAACACAAGTGCCTTTGGATTCATAGTTAGAATTTTATCTAGGGTTTTATTTTCTTGTTTTATTTGTGAATTTTGTGAATATATTTGTTACTAACACTAACATCTCTTGTTTTCTTTGATTTCATCAAAAAAGAAAAACATTGTGACATCTGAAGTCACATGTTTTTGGCCTTAGATTGCTTATGAATCAGGTGCTAAACGCAGAAGATGTGAATTCAAGGAAAGCCAACAGATCAATTACACACCATGACCAATCGGTTACGAAGCATCCATAAACTGATCGGTTTCACACCAGCACTGACCGTTGACGTCAGGTACGTTTTCTAAAATCGGTTTAATCTGGTCAATTCGCATGAATTAGAACAGACTAAACTGATTTGATGCCTTACAAACTAACCATCCTTCTTCTTCCTCTTGATCCCACCACCAATTTTTGTCCCAAAAACTCAAAATTTTCAAAATCTCATATATCTTTTGATTTCAAACCATTTTCTTTGATTCACTTTCTTGTTGGTTGGGATGTTGAGGAATGATGCTTAGGTTGCTAGTGAATCGATTTGATGGTTAGAATTTGATAGTTTTGAATTTTTAAGTGAAATTTTTGAATTTTTGAAAAAATGGTGTGTGGTGGAATTCAAGTTTTTGAGCTTGCGTGATGATTAAGATGATTGATCTTGAATTATTCATGATTTTAGAGGAAGAATTTGATGATTTTGGTGATTAGTTTCAATTAATTTGGATTTATTTTGAATTTAGGGCATTAATTTGTCTTAATTCAGAAATTTTTATTTTAATTGATTTTAATTCATTTAGAAATATTTAGGAAATCCATACTCTGTTATATTATTTAAAGAATTTACAGAATTTTTTTTAGAAGGTTTTTTGTTTCTTAAAATTATCTGTAAAATTCTTGAAATCACGATAGGAGTCATGTTTTTTTTTTTTTTTTTTTTTTTTTTTTGCTTTTGCAGATATGGCTCTAAAAATATGAGGAAAGAGCTCGTGACAAGCTAGGTCTCACGCACAAGGAGTAGGGATTCTCATCACATCGAGATGAGTGATTTTGATGTCGCCTGCAGAAAACAGATGGAAAGCTGCCAACTCCATCCCACGAGATTTCTTCAGGATCAGATCCATGAGGAGTTAGGTTTCAAGGAAGAGGTCCACAGGATGCTGGGAATGATTGGATTTGGTACATTTCACACCAAATCATGGGATCTGTACGAGAAGCCGGCGAACGATTTCTGGTTTCTGTAGAGGTGCCATATCCTACAGGCGTCGGGGTGGCCCCCATAGTGATGAAAAACATTCATGAGGTTCCTGTTGCTGCTGGAGGTGATAACAAAGATGGAAACGTTGCTGAGAATGTTTGCCAACCAATCGGTGTTGGAAACCAACCAATCGGTTTTGAAGATGTTATATAACCGATCGGTGCACATCAACAACTGATCGATTTCGGAGGACTTGAGCAACCGATCGATTTGCGTGTTGCTGTTGAGCCAGATAGGGCTATTTTGGGAGCCCTATTCTCCTAATCAGTTCTATGCTGGTAGAACCGCCATCCATCTGCCTTTGCCTCACAAGACTACTACATCAAGGCTTTAATGATTGCATTGGTGAAGCAATCAGTTTTGAATGGTCTTGTTCATAAAAATCCAATGGAGCAGGTGCAGAACTTCGAATATCTTTGTGGCACGCAAAAGGCGAATGGTGTTTCTCGAGACTATCAATTTTTCACATTGTTCAAGTTTTCCTTGGGAGACAAAGGTGCGAGATAGACAAGACTTCCAGAGCCAGAGTCCATCACCACGTGGGAGCAGTGTCATGACCTATTCATCAATCGCTTCTACCCGAAGTTCAAGACTACTCAGTTAAGAAACAAGATCTTCACGTTCTTATAGACGAGTGAATATGAAAAGCTTAAAGAGAAACTTGATCTTCTTCTAAAGCTTCATAGAGAGGAGTTAGGTGATGAGCAAGGCGCTGATATTGATGATGGGAGGAAACATGCTGGTTTCGAAGGCTACAACAACGGGGAAAGCGGGTTTCAAGGATCCACTCAACAAAACCCCCCGGAGAGCAAACTTGAGAGGATGATGCTTTAGCTGATGGAGAGTCACAAAGAAAGAGCTAAAATCATCAATGCCAAGGTAGATGGATGTACACTTCTCTTAATGAGAAGATTGAAGCTGTGAGTACTCGTGTCTGGTTTTTGGACACTCAAATCGCCCAAGTTGCTTCCAGTGCTCAGGTGCCTCCAAGGAAGTAGTAGGGGAACCCTAGGGATCAGGCACAACCAATCGGTGCAGCCTTATCACCAATCGGTTCATAAGGACCGCCAAAACTGATCGGTGCAACACTATAACTGATCGGTTGGTTTCCTACAACTGGGATAAAACGGTTGAGCTTGAATCCAAAACATCAAGAGGTGATTCGGAAGATATTCAGAAGGTCCAAAGTGTTCAAGAGCATCCACGCGTGTAGAAGCCTAAGAAGGGATAACTTTTGAAGTGGCTACAAAGGATCTAGTTAATATCAAGGAGGTGTTCAAATGTGTTATGATGGGTGAGAAAGGCGTGGATGAGCTTAAGAAGAAGTTAAAGAAAGAGCGTCCAAACTTGAAGATACCAGCTAGTTTGTGCTACCATCCAAGACCCTCCTTGTTCTCTCACTTTCGCGAATGCGTCCACCACATCTCCACAAGGCTTTATTTAGAGCCTGGATGTTCGAGTTGGGAATTTCTGGAATCCTACCGATTTTCATGTTGTGGAGATGAGCAAAGGTATTTTACAACGAAATCCCTAGCAGTGAAGACATTCAACATGCCTCATGTCCCACTACAGACCATGAGAAGAAATTAGATGCCATAACAAAAGAAGATATTGGTGATAAGAATGAGATCAAAGTGATCCTCGATGGAGATACTCATTCTTCAATAATAACATCCAAGAAGATCAAGAGAAGAGACAAGAAAAAGATTGAGAGGGTGATTGGAGACTCTCGTGTCATCTTGGTACCACGAAAAATGAGTAGGCGAAACCATAGTGTATACGATGCGGTGTAAAGAGACATCAAGGCCTTTCTCTAAAATTAAAGTCATCCTCACTCTGAAATTCAAAGAGAAAGGCCAAGAAGCAATGGAGGGCATGATCAAAAAGAATCAACAGCAGTCAGACACCAAACCGGCCCACACCAGGCATCAAACAGGCCAGGCCACGACGGCTCAGACGAGTGAGCCTTGGATTCGCCAATCGATCAGTTTTCAGGTTTGACCAAACAGTTCTGGGTAGGTTAGTAACAGATCAGTTGCAGCTGTTGCAGCGATCGGTTTGCGTTTCGTTTGAAATCTCCTTATCCTCTGTATTTTTGTTTTTCTAGGATCTTTTTCTTGAACATTTTCACCTGCCTTCCTCCATTCTATTTTACACTAAGACGTAATTCAAGTCTAGGGAGGGTACGAATGTACCATTTTCTGATATATTTGGTGAAATTTTTTATTTTTAATCAAGTTATTTTCAGTAATTTTAGGGGACAATGAGCTTTTTCAGGAACTTACTTGGGGATGACTTTCTAACGACTTATTCAGGACTATGTCAGAAGCAGAGCAGAAATTTGGAACGATCATGAGCAGACACAATATTCAGAAAAGTCCATATCCTTTTGAAACTTGAACAATTTGAGTTTAGTCTAGTAAACATTGAACATGCATTTAGTATAACTCACTTAGGGGCTTAGTAACCATGCTATTGATAGATATTCGAAGCTGCCTTGTTTTTACCACTCTCTTTGACCTCCGAATAATTTAGATCATACCATACCTTATACCCTAAAACCCCTTTTTGTTCAAACCCCATGCATTCTTCTGATCATCGCCATATGTGCATATATGTGCATAAACTATGGAGTATACAAACCGACATAGCTAACTTTTCACTAGGATTAGGGGTGTTAGACGTAAGATTTTGGGGTGATTAGAAAAGTCTCTGTAGGATTAAGACTTGTTGACATATTTTTAGGACTTGTTAGAGAATGCTAGAAAAATGTTTAGAAAATTGTTTTGCTGCTTAAATTTGTATGACAGAGCTGGTTCTACTGTTCCCTTTAATAATAAAAAAAAAGAGAAGAAAAATTCAGAATTTTATTGTAAAATCATCAAAAAAATTTCTTAGTATTTTCTTTGGGATTGTGTCTGGTTTTTAGGAAAATGAAGTAGTCTTAGTGAAAGAAAGGTTATGTATGCATCAATTGGTCAGTGTCTCACTGTGATTATGCATAATGATTTGAATCCTAGATATTCGGATAAAGCCATAAACACTTGAGTCACCCTAAATGTTTCCTTTACCAAGACCCTATCATGTTTGATATCCTCTCTGTGAGAATGTACACATGTTACAAGGCTAAGTTCATTGACTTCGAGATTTCTTTGAGATCTCGGGATTCAAAGTATTGGATATGGACAAGTTCATGGTTAAGTAAATAAAGTAGGTTTTGCTCTGACAAATTTTGATGCAGTTCGCGGGAAGAAGACTCTCTGTAAGTATTTCTAGCTTCTATCCTTCTAACCATTTCTCCGGACTCGAGTTTTTATTGTTCTTTACTTGAGGACAATCAAAGATTCAAGTCAAGGGAAATGTGTTAACTCTTATTTTTACTGATTTATTTAGGTCTATTTAAGACTATTCTTGCGTCTTTTAACCGAGAACAAGATAGTTTTGAGTATTTTTGTATTTTATTAGGAAATGGGCTTGAATAAGAGAAGGGATTTGGAGATAAAATGGGCTTCCAAAAGATTAAATGGACTTCCAGAGGAACAAACAGATTCCAGAATATCAAATGGGCTTGAAGATGGACCAGAAGAAAGAAGAGCTCGGAGCTGCATACCGGTCGGTTAGGGCAAGGACCAATCAGTTCGAGAAGCCTCGTGGATCGATCGGTTATGCCTCTGCACTGATCAGTTGGCGAGCATTTGTCAAGTTTCCATTTTTCCGCTTTCGAAAGTTTTACATTTTTTTCTACTCCCTAAACACTATATAAAAGAGGCTCGACCCTCAGTTGTAAATCTTCCAAGCCACTGAGCAATAAACTAACATTAAATACTCTTCTTCTAGTTTTATGTTACTTTTAAGAGTTTTGTCTTTAGTTTAGTAGTAAGGCTATGAGTTCTTCATAGTCCTGCTACTCTGTCTCTACCTTCCTAGATATTTCTCTGTTAGGTTTTAGGGTTCTTGTTAGGTAGTTTAAAGTATGTAACTATGTATGATATGAGAATGATGGTTAGATCCTTTGCCTTGGTTGATTTTAATGCTTACTCTTGACTGACCGCTGAGTATGCCATTAAATGTTTCTCGACACGTGACTGTGCAATAGAACGTTGGATTGTAGCCTAGGTGAGCAAAGTATTCTTAAACAAATGACATTGTTAGGGATCTTTGTGAACCTATCAATCCCGTAGTTAATGTTTGTTTGGATTTTGATAGTAAAGTGACATTTCTATTAGGATTGTTTGGATAGTAGTTATCACTAAGGAATTACGGTAACTAATGATTATGATTAATTTCTAGGATAGGGTTCTTTGTGCCTAATTTACCTATTTTTGTTCATATTAGGTTGTTAGAAAATACAAAATCCTATTTAATTTCCCTAACCAAATTTTAGTTATTATAATCTCTAGTGTAGTCGTTTTAGTCTTTGTGGATCGATCCCTTTAGTACTATAGTGGTGTATCGTACACTTGCGATAATATTAGGAATAAAACTTACATCACAACAACTAACGACAGAAACATAAACATGGCTATATTTAGTACCAAAATGGCTACCATCTTTGTTGTTTCAGCTTTAATGTATGATTCAGTGTTCACTTTTACGGTCGAAATAAAGAGAAACAAATTTTTTTGGATACATATCTTCTTATGATAACTTCAAAACTTCGAAATGAGTACTGGATATCATCACTTATTATGATGTTGAAATGAAACTATCTTTGATTTTTGTTTCCATGACGTTGCTCAAAAGGGAAGAGTGCATCATGTGTTGATTCAGTAAATTTCTGATTAAGACTAAATCGCCGTACAAATTTAAATAAAGTTTTAAATAGAAAGTAATCTACAGATTCATAATGTAACATGGTTTGCTTTTTGGGCAACGCAAACTGTAGCATGATTAACTGTCCGTTATTTTTTCGAAAATTGGTATTGGAATCTCTTATAATGGCATAAATACTAAATGAGGGTTTGAGTAAAAATGATCTATAAATCGCCGGAGAATCGAATCCACAGTGAGTCTTTCTTAACTCACCTTATTTTAATCGACTTGTAACTACCTTGGATTCGATCAAGTTACGCTGTTGCTGTCTGTTCATTCTATTTAGGCCCTAAAACTTTAGGGTTTGCGTCTCGTGATGCGAATTACTGGAATCTTTGATTACTCAAATACTCTTATGCTTTCCGACTAAATATTTGGTGAAGATGAATGTTTTAACGACTAGATGAAAGAATCTACGGCTAAGTGTTCCTGAACTTGACTTAAACTGCCAAGATTTCCCTGATGAAGACGAAGAAGTGTTCATCTACCACATATTTCTCAAATTTCACGGCAGATTACCCTTATGTAAGTTTTAAATTGTTTTTGTGCCATTTTTTAACCATTTTTCTTTGAATAAAAAGTTATATATATTATCTACAAACAAATTGAATTGACATTATATAGAGAACAAAAGAAAATAAACTAATAAAATAAGTCAAGGCAGTGAATGCTTGCCTAAACTATGGACTATGGCCCATTAAAAACAATTAAGACAATTGAGGGCACCAAACCAAATCAGCTAAGAATGAATATCATTGAAAGAAACAATATCGAATATACATATAATGTTACGGTGTCAGTTGACCACCTTTCCTTCAACGTGGGTAGCCCTGGGCGATTAGGCTAGGAAGACAAATTTTACATAGAAGGTATATCAAAGGCCTCCGTTATCGCATATGACCCATACAGGCTCATAAAAAATAGCATCTTACATTTTTAAGTGTGCTAGTGAGGTTTTTTTAACTTGATGTTTCAATTTACTTCCCTCAACTTATGTGTCTTAATTTCAATAACTATGGAAGTGGTTTGGCCTCTTAGTCGCAACAAAATACTAACCAATTCAGAACAATGCAACAGTAAAGTGGATGTTCATTTTGCAACTCTATGGGCTCCATGAGGGCTAAGAGAGGAAGACTATGTCGAAATCCTATCAAAATGAACTAAAAATTAGATAAAACAAATTCCACATTCTGTAGCCCAATCTGTGATATGAAAGGGTGGCCGACCGAACATAAGTCGCCTACAAAGAATGAAGTTTAGGTGAAATCTCCTACTGAATGTGCGGATCCATTCATGTGAGAAGGGTATGTACGCTTACAATATCGACATCAATGAGACACTGAAATTTCACCATAATTGCTTTCTCAAAACTTGTATATTATTAAATTTGCTCACTACAAAAACGTGTATTTTAGCACCGTAAAAACGATTATCTACCGATGCAATAACAATTATAAAAGCGTTCTATCATTGACCACGATAATAGATCTGACACATTAGATAGCGTTATTTGTGCATGATATTGTTTGTCTATATAACATAGAGTTTGTTGCCTGCAATAGTTTCAAATACAATAACAATTCTCTTATGTTATTTATTTTGTATATAACAGCGTTACACAATTGTTATATATATAATATAGCATTCGTATTATGTTATATGTTTTTCTTGCCCATTTCACATGTTTTAGATTTATGAGCTATTATTTCATGAATATATAAAATTTGGTGAAAATTCAAAATTAACAAACTAAAGACAACTTTCTTAATATAAATAGTTTACAAAGACCAAGTCGTAAACAACAAATATAATCCAATATTCGAAGAAACTAAACCACACTACAATATCACAAGTTCATACACAACTTCACCACAAATTCAGTTAATAAGTCTATCATTAGGCTATGCCACAGTAGTACCTAAACCTTCAACAACAAATTCAACTTCTGAATTTGGTCTCCACATTTTTGCATCTCCAATCTTTGAAAATTCTACCCATACCTTGCTAGCATTAGGACCTAAGGGGACAAAATGGACCGTGTCTTCTGGATTAGTTGAACAAACTCTGCCTTTTGCAACGATTTGTCTAGAGTTATTGCAATCTAACATCATGCACCTATTCTTTGCACTTGATGTGGTGTTGTCGATGCTGCAACTTACACTCTATCACTCAAACACTTTCATCAAAAGTTCATCAAAAACAACTCTAATAGAACATTATATAAACATTCACAAATTAAATTGAAGCCATATAGGTACAAAAGTTTACCCTAGGTGATGATGCTTTTGGAGATGATCTTCTTGGAGGTATATTACTCTGTAGTATCTTCTGAATAGGCCAGGCGACAAACTCATGAAATGCATTACCCATCAAGAACATTTCACTACTAGGTCTCCACAAATAAGCGTCTTCTTTAACCACCTTCACAATTACATCAATTGGATCGAGAGGAATATTGTTGGCCAGTTCTTTCAGATCAGTTGAACACAAACGACCCTCAACAACTATAACATCCTCCAAATTCCAATCAAAGATGAGGATTCTATCAAGTGATGCCTAAGTCATTCATACTTATAGTATATATTAGAATAGATCATGCATAAATTTCTACAAGTTCATAATGATAAGAGTAAAATGAAAAACATTGTCGTTGAACCAACAATATGATTTTTAGTTGGGGATTCTATACCATTGTCAAAAATAATTTTATCACATGGCCATGCAATTTTAGTATCCACAGCTTGGCCAAATGATACAACCATTGTGGTTGGCCTTTAGACATATGCATCTTCTTTTAATACATGCATATTTGACAATGACAGCTGCTGCATTATGACCAAGTGGAATACGACCAACCTTGTTCATTGGTTCAGTCGAGCAGGATTCTCCTTCCCCGACAACAACATCATCCATTGAGAACAATTCAGTAGTTGACACCTAGTTACTACTTTGCTACCATAACTTTCATAGATCACTCTCGAAAATATGTAAATCGAAAACTAATTACTCACCAGCCAAATTTGTGTACTCCTTTGCAGAATGTGAACTTTAGAAGCCTAAAACTTGCATCTATTACAAAACTCTCTGCAAAATTGAAAGCATCTATTATAATTAGAAAACTAGTCGCTTATTACAACCATAACTCGCTTACCCTAAATTTCACTTACCTTTTGTTGAGTGTAAGTTTTACCCCAAATAAATAGTTCAGCTATACGATAACACCGATGTAGTACTTAGGGATCAAATCCACAAGGACCAAACAAATACACTATGAACTATAATAATTAAAACCTACATAAGACAAGAAATAAGAATTTTTCTTTTTCTTTTTTATAAATAAATAAATAAAAGCTAGGATAGAATATCGAGTTATAGAGAATCTCATAAGATTTTGTCTCGTCTCGAACTCAATCATAAATGCCAGTTACCCTAATTAATCTCTTAGCGATAACGTACTAAGCTCAAATACCTTAACAAAAACTCTCTTTTATTATTAAAATCATTAGCAAGCATTAAGTAAAGGATCAATATGTTCACAAGGCTTCCAACCAACTCTCGTTGCGCAGAGGTACCTTGCTCACCTATGCTAGATTCCAACACTTATACCAACTCTCGTTGTCTAGAATCATCTAAAGGTAATACATATACTCTCATCTCAGATAAGTGTTACTAATAACCTAGGTGAAAAACCCTAATATCATTCACAATCAAAAATGCATGTAAACTTTATCTAAAACATCCTAATGGATACCCTAAATTCCTAGTAGAGATTTACTCAAGCATAATTGCAGAAGATAATCAAGACAAAGATGAATACATAATTGATTTGCAAAATAAACTACAAAAAGCAAAAACAAAACTCTGAAAATATTTTCAATGACATCTTCAAAGTGTTTCCGCATTAAAAGCTAGATGATTTGAGACTTGGGGTCGAACCCCTTATTTATAGTACTAAGGAAGCCCTAAATTTTGAGTAAAGGAAGCTTCCAGCAGGCTGCAACTGATTGGTTCTTGTGATCTTCTCAACTGATCGGTGGAAAATGCAACCAATCGGTTGTCGTCTCCGAGTTTCTTCTCTTCTTGTCCACTTGAAGCCTGTTTTAAGCCTATTACTCTTTATTTCTTCCACTAAGCCCATATTACTGCAAAACACTACAATGATACTAAAACTATCTTGTTCTCTGTAAAAAGACACAAGATTAGTTGTAAAAAGGACTCTAAAAGATAGTAAGAATATGTGTTAACACTTTTAAGTGACTCGAACCGTGAAAGTTGCCTAAAAATAAATGAATCGATTCAATCCCAAAAACATGTAAAAAACCTAAAAATTTAGGTATACCTTCCAATGTCTGCTTCGTTCTTGAGCAACTGACAAGAATCCCTCAGAAACAAAAATGAGAATTCCTCTGCACCTGGTAGAGAGTCAGATTAAGGATTAGAGTTTTGGACAGGAAAGTGAGAATTCTAGAGGGAGAGGAAGAGTTGGAGAGGAGAAAGCGCTAGATCTGTTATGCCTTAGAAAATTTTTGAACAACAAATTTTATTATTTTCTATTTTTATTATTTTTCTATCTTTTTTTACAAACACGGGCACTTAAATGATAAAAAATAATTTCAATGCAATTTCTTCTAAAGAAAATAAGATTATCCAAATATGAACTTTATAAATTAAAATTTCCAAAACTTTCATAAAATTTAAGCATATAATGTTGATTATGTTCTCAAATACCATAAACAGTCGCAGACTTTACTAGGCAATTCTGCAACCGTAATAAAATCTGAAATTTAAATTTAAAAAATGATAAAAAAATATTTCGATCAAAATTTTTGAAAGATAAATTATTTTAAATCAAAGCCAAAGATTTAAAAATAAAATTTCATAAAATTTCATAAAACTAAGCTATTTGATGTAAACCATGTGAGGCATAATAGGTTTAGAGGTTGTCAATGTGTAAGAATCCATGCATATATCTTTAGGGTTAGGCTTACATTGATATGTTTTTGATATAAAATGGTGGTCCTTCATATAGTTGTTATATTTTAGATATATTATACTATTTTGATGTCAAATGTTAATATTTGTTAACAAAAAGTGAAAAAAAAACATTCAAATTTTAGAGTTTAGGGCTTACACACTTCTCGGGTCTCGGGTGAAGTCTCACAGTATACTTCATGTATGAATTTTGTTACATTTTGTTAGCGTAGACTTCTTTGTAGTAGTCTCAAATTCGAATAAATCCAAAATTTCAAAATATTTGGCAAAAAATTTCGAAAAATTCATAAAATAATAGATTTTGCTAGGGAAGTCTGCTACTGTTTATGGTTTTTTGAAACATAATCAACCTTACATTCTTTAATTTAAAAAAAAGTTCTAAAATTTTAATTTATAAAGTTCATATTTGGAATAATCTAATTTTGTGTAGAAGAAATTGCATTAAAATTATTTTTTATTATTTTCCTAATTCAAATCTAAGGTTTAATCACGGTTCCAGACTTCGACCATGAATTTTGGAACCGTAATTAAATCTTAAATATAAATTAAAAAATGATAAAAATATATTTCGATCAAAATTTTTGAAAGAGAAATTATTTTAAATCAAAGCAAAAGGTTTAAAAATAAAATTTCTTAAAATTACATAAAACTAATTCATTTGATGTAAACCATGTGAGGCATAATAGGTTTAGAGGTTGCCAATGTGTAAGAATCCATGCATATATCTTTAGGGTTAGGGTTAGTTTGATATGGTTTTAATATAAAATGGTGATCTTTCATATAATTATTAGATTTTGGATATATTATACTATTTTGATGTCAAATATTAGTATTTGTTAACAAAAGTGAAAAAACATTGGAATTTTAGAGTTTAGGGCTTACAGACTTCTCGGGTCTTGGGTGAAGTCTCACAGTAGATTTCGTGTATGCATGAAATGTGTAACATTTTGTTTGCGTAGACTTCTCTGTAGAAGTCTAAAGTTCAAATAAATCCAAAACAAACTTTAAAATAATTGAAAGTTAGGTTCTTAAAAAGAGATTTAGATAGATAAATTCTCTATCTAGGGACAATTGTCCTGTGTCTTGTAGCTATCATATCAAACATCTCGAAGTCGCCCCTCAAATCTTCAACCTCTTCCATCGCTTGATTGATCAAAATGTCTGATAAGCTTTCTTCAGTTTCCAGCCAAGTGTCATCATCACCACCTGTGTGAATTAGATTAGTATTGTCGAGATCAATTACGATATGTTAAACTGTAGTGAATAACACACTTACGCGCGAACCGATTGATCCTCTATAATTCAAGCACCATGGTCACCGTTCCACCCTCCTGGTCCTAAAGCCATTCCAGAAGTTATAAGCGTGTTCGCCGGTTGCCACACACTTTAATATATTGTCCATATTATGATTAATGGTAGTAAATTACAATAATATGAGTTTCATCATGGTGTTGTTTTTGATTGGTTTAAACTTACATGGCATCTTTGATGTGAAACACACTCTTTGTATGTGCACGGCCATGTGGACTCTCTTGAAGGGGGCTGGTGCTGCAGATCATGCCCATAGTATCTACATCATAAATGTTCTCTTTCAGTTAAATAAAGTTACATGCATATAAATTATGGTTTAACAAATTTGCATGCATACCTATAGCCACGTTCGTTTTGATTTTGATGTCACGGAGTTGGGTCAAACTTAAAAATTCCAAGTAGTGTTTATCATTTAAAGGATTAATTTTTTATGATTCCAGTCTTTGTAGACAGAATTGAAAGTACGAAGCGAGACTTTGTTGCACGGAACCCTGCAAATCATGGCCGTACTACTACATTGGGATTTCAATCCAGTGCCCTTCATACTCCCCCAATCCAAAGAACGTTGGCACATGTACTGGAGTAATCATCAACTCCATATTTGTTCCCTGTATAAGAAAAAGCATCACCAAAGTATTGTATTGTCAGATCCATGTGACTGCATGTCTGCATGTAAAAACATAAAACCTAAGTGAATATCTCTTACCGCTTCATCTACTAATACGTAGGACCAGTAAGGACCTTCATTGAGAAAGGAGTAAGAGTAGGCACGAAGAATCTTGACTTTAAAACACCAATCGGTTTTGCTTTCATTGGCTCTTTCATTGGCTTCGGGTAGAAAGTTGTAAGCATCCATCGGGTTTTTTTTTATTTGTTGTGAGTTTTGTGTTGCAGAGATAAAAGTAGTGAAGAAACGACTTCGTCTATGGAGGTGGAGTAATTAATAGATGGGAAACTGAAAAGACGGACGTATCTTCTTTAAGACTATTCGTGACTTTTCAAAAAATAAAAAGATTCAGCGAATCTGGTTCTTTAATGTTTTGTTTTAAGAGTTACATACTTCTTCAGTGATGTCTGTATGCGAAGCTTGTAAGCGAAGTCTCCAAATGAAGTCTAAAAATGACAGACTATAGACTTCATGCACAAACTTCACACGCAGACTTCATCCAGAGACTTCATGCTCAGATTTCATGGTCATGCTCAATCATTATGTCTGTTCAATAATGGCTTTGAGACATCAGAAAGAGCAAATACGAAGTCATTATGAATGGACTCAAAACCCAAGGTGATTCAATGTATCTACTTAGTAATTTAATGTTTCATTGATCATTAGAATAAATTTAGGGTTTACAGACTTCTCTGGTGAAGTCTGCTAAGAGACTTCGTCTATGAAGTATGACAAACCGACTTATCAGACTTCGTTGCAGAAGTCTAATTTCAAAAACTATCAAAAAATTTTGAAAAATTTTGAAAACTTTCGAAAAATTTGGGTTAAATATTTTTGGGGCAAAAAAACAAAAAAGTTAAATTTACTAAACAAGAGATAAAACAGAAGTTGCAATAGTTTATTTGAGTTAAAAAAAAAAATATATATTTTTCACTCTCTTTGTCCTCCGAATCACCAAACGTGTCCAGAAATCTTCAAACGCCGACACTCTATCTCGTCTCGTACGATCGTTTCCGTCGTAAGTAATCGATATTCCTACCTGCAGGAAAACCTCAAACTCTATCTTTTAGGGTTTGCTCATCGCCGCCGTCGACAAAACGCTGATTCCCTCTTCTCACTCTTTCTGCGCACCGTCGCCGTGGACTAAGAATTCTCGCCGGAAAATCACCGTGTGACGACACCCTCTCTACGAGGACTCCCTATCTCTACTCTTTCTTTGAACTATTTCTTCTTTTTTTGTATATAATTCCATCTTTTATTTGATTCGCTGATCTGAGAATCGCAACCGTCTATTCACATCTACAATCTTTATTCATCTTCAATTTCTATTTCAGTTTAGTCTCTTCGTCTGTCCCTTTTCTGTTCTCGGATTTATAGTTAATAGAGTATTGGAGACTTCATAAAGGAAGTCTCCAACACAGACTTCATAAGGGAAGACTTCACCGGCGAAGTCTCGTACACTTTACAATTATCTAACTTCCCATTTTGTTTTGCTGTGACATAGGTTTGTAATATGGCTACAATGTGTTAAATAACTGAATATGAACCGAAGCAAGATATTCACCATATGCCAGACTTTCCACCCAGAAATTTCACCAAAGACGCTAAGCCACAGCCTGATAAAAGTATAGGCTTCTACAGCGGAACACCTAAGCTTCTTGAAGTTGTCAAGCATGCACTAACTCAAGCTGAATGGGATAGGATTTAGACTTCCCCTCTGGGTGTCTTCCTAATGTACCACGAACAACATATCGCATGGGCATCGAGGCTGGTCCACTATATGCTCGGTTTCCAACTTGTATGCTTCAAGAAATATGAGATTTGGAGTCTAGTTGGTGAAGTCCCAGTCATATTCTCTATTCACGAGTTTGAACACATGACCGGGCTCAACTGAAAATATATGGAAGATCTTATGACTCCGGAGCCTGAGGCTGAGATCATAGATGAGATGAAAGAGTTTTGGGTAAAGCTTGGAGTTGATGTGGCGGGTGGACCAAGCTATGAAGACTTGGTGTCAGCGTGTAGACGGTGTTCTCAGTGGGATCTAGAAGATCGCGTGAGGTAGGGCTATCCAGCCATCCTTTCCAGCTGCATTGATGCAAACCCTCACCATCAGGGCATCAATGTAAACCTTGCTAGGCTGGTGATGGATATGGAAAAGTTTGCTGCATACCCCTGGGGAAGAGTAGCTTTTAAGATTTTGATTTCTTCGGTGAAAGTTGCGGATATCACCATGACTTATCACATCAACGGGTTTGTCCAATTCTTGCAGCCATGGGTTTACTTTGCGCTACCAGACTTTGCAACAGAGGTTGGAGATCCTTTTCCCGGTAAACCAACGCCACCTCTGCTAGCTTACAAAGGATCAAGGGGGAGGAAAAACCTCAGAAATGGTATCCTAAAGAAGGCATATTATCAAAGCTCTAATCTATTATGATATTATCTGATCTCCCTCTATTCATTTTTATGTTTGTAGACCACCATCTGCAACTATGTCGAGAAAGAATTCGAGGAGATGTTCCCACGGTGGGATGATGATGAGGAGGATGAGAGAATTGTCAACATTGTGAAAGCAATGTTTGAACGATTGTCAAGGAATCCTTGGAAGTAGCAAAAAGAACACTGGCCATCTTTGGGTGTGTTGCCCTCAAAATTCAAGGAAAACAAGGTGAAGGTGAAGGTGAAGATGAAAGATGAGCCGTATGAGGGTATGTATTAGGGTATTAAGAGAGAGCTAGCAGCTCCTGATTGGTGCAGAATTTGAGAAGCACTTATGTGATGCGTTAAAGGATGTAGTTGATGCTCGACTCAACACGTTTGAGGCAGAGTTGAAGGGGCAGTTGCTTGAATTTGGTACGAAAATTGTCTTACTCACTGACAAAGTAGACAATCTGGCATCTGCTTTTGATAAGTTCATCAGCGGAGCTATGAAGAAAAAACCCGAAGAAGTGAAAGAGAATCCTCAGGAAAACCAGACTCAATTTGGTGACAAATCAAATACACCTGACGATGGGGTTAGTCTTCTTCCCCTTAACCCAAAGATTCTAAAAAAAATAAAATAAACCAGCTTAGTAAGAAGGATATTTTGGAGGATAAAGATGAGTCTATGAAGGAGAGGAAAAGTAAAAGAGTAGCTGGTAGGAGTAGTCAGTCACAAAAATGATGTGAATTATGGGGCTTGTTGGCTTATTTCAGAATCTTATGAAATTTATATTTTAATGATGTTTATTAGTGTGTCTGATCCATGTGAAATTGCAATATAACAAATTTTTTGAACTATATGGGCTTAATGTTTATCATGTTTGCTTCCAACTATGCAGAGTAGTGTTAATCATGGCAGTGAGTCAATTGTTGTGATGGTGGATACACCCAAAAAAGTAGATATGTAGTTCAATAAAGCAAAAAGAGCAAAACAGAGCTTGAAAGAGAAAGCAACATCGCTCATGGCTAAGAAAATGTATGATCAGCTAAAGATGAAACAAGGGTAGGTTGTTCGCCCTAGTACAAAGACTATAATTCCGGCTAAGCAGGTTGTACGCGGCAATGGCTATAACCCTTTTGTGTTCAATCAACAAGGACAGTAAAAACAAGCTGATTGACTTCTTGAAGACTTGTCCGTAAGTCGCACTCGTGAAGAGTTTTAAACCTAGCTTATGTGATTTGATTTTAAATATGTGTGTGACTTCATTTTGCAGAGAGACGAAGAAGAGGGACCCCACGAAAGACTTAGGCACATTCTGGTATCGCACGCTGCGGTCTCCCACAAAAATGGCTTTGGGACCTGGTGAAAATTCGTATAATAAGTCTGAGAGTGAAGTCTCAGATCAAAGTCTGAGAGTGAAGTCTCAGATCAAAATTTGAGAGTGAAATCTCAGATTGAAGTTTGAGAGTGAAGTCTAAACTTCATTTTGGACTATAATTTGAGACTTCATGCACAAATTTCAGTTTAAGACTTCATGCTCAGACTTCATGCTTAGACTTCATATGGAGACTTTTGTTTTTCTTATCATTAATTGTGAAGTTCTTTTACCATAACTAATTATTTTCTTACTGCAGCACATTGATGCTGGAATAAATCTACTGAGATAACGGTTCACGAAACATCCAAAAAGGTTTAGGGATGACATGATCTGCTTAATTGATTCAATCTTCATCACGTTGTGGAAGTCTAAGTACAAATATTTTCAAATCGTCTGCTGATGAAAACGGGTTAGGCAGAGTGCTACCTCCTAGGGCGTTAGATCTCTACATGGGAGAGCAACCTGATTTCGCAGATCTGACAAGTTGTGGGGTATAAATTTGGATGAAGTCTACACCTCCCCTAACATCAAGGATAGGCATTGGGTTGCGTTAATGATTCAGATTCATAGGAGACACATCGTTATTTAGGATAGTGATCTGACTATAAGTAAGGATGAGGAGATTGACGCTGCAGTATTTCCTATTAACGATATAATGGCTTATCTTATGAACATTCTAGCTCCTCCGGATCAAAAAGCTAAGCAATCATATGTTCCCTACACATACGAGTGGGTTCCACAAACGACAGTTCCTAAAAACTTTCAGACGACTGTGGAGTGTATTGCCTTAAGTACATCGGGTGTCATGAGCTTGCCATACCATTTCCTCCAAACCTCTTGTGTTTATAAGAGCATCAAGTTCATAAAGGAGAAGCTGGCAGTTGAAATATATGATGAGCTCGGCATAACGGGGATTGAGAAACGCAGTTACGAAGGATTGGACTTGTATGATGAACGCTGAGCTTCTCTTTTACACTTTCCGTATATTTTATACTGTTGTATGTTATTTGCCTCTTTCGGCTGCTATTGCGGAAATATTTTTGTCACCCAATGGAACAAGCCAAGAAGTTACTGTAACATTAAAAAATAGTTTGTCATATATGCTATGTTTGGATCCTTGATATTGTGAAATGCTGAGTTTGAACAACTATTTAGACTTAATGCAAAATTAAATAAGGATGACTTCCAATGTAGACTTTAGACCCATACTTCATTGCAGCAGTTTTTATGCGTTTGAGACTTCTCCTAGAGACTTCAATAGCAGACTTCACCGAGAGACTTCATGCGGGGACTATAGCGTCTAATTTGAGACTTTTCATTTAGACTTCAAAAGCAGACTTCACCAAGAGACTTCATGCGGGGACTATAGCGCCTAGTTTGAGACTACTCATGTAGATTTCAAGAGCAGACTTCACCTGGAGACTTCATGTGGAGTATAAACTCCTAGTTTAAGACTTCTGATTTAGACTTCAAGAGCTTACTTCACCTAGAGACTTATTTGCCAGTTAAAACATGTGTTTGAGACTTCTTCTTGAGACTTCAAGAGCAGACTTCATCTTGAGACTTCAAGAGCAGACTTCTACTATATCTATTCCCGATAAGAAGCATGCAAAACGAAGCAAACCTTTGTGAAACGTGACATCTTATCATTATTACACCCTTCAAAACACGCAACATACTTTTCTTTTCACTATTACTGAGTTGCCAAAATTTTCAATTTCATCTCTTATTATCTAAAAAAATATCTCAAGCTTCTCAAAAAATGTCGTACACAACAACCATCATCAAAAGAGGTTTGAGGAACCTCTTGAAAAATCTGCAGCCTCAATTCACGGCAGGTAATCTTTATACAGCTTCACCAAATTTTTTTTTAGATATTAAAGTACATGCAAGCTTCCAATTTCTTACCAAATTCTTTTAGGACCTGTGGCCGATGAAATATTTCATTGGGAGGGTGTGACCTTTGGCCCTCTTGGCACCTCTTATGAGGGAGGGGTTTTCAAAGTGACTATTCATTTTCCGTCAGAGTACCCGCTGATACCCCCACATGTAAGTTTTGATCATATTCCATTTACACAAATAGAACTTAGGGAAAGCACGCATGTTTATTAATTAGTAAAACACAAAGGGACACATAGGGAATGTTTAATTTCATTCATGGAATCTATTGCTCAATTTATTTCGTTCGTAAACGGCATTAGAATAAGTTCTTTTTATGTACTTGATTCTTTAAATATCGTGACGGTTCATATGGTTAATGTAGGTTGGTTTCAACACCGCGATCTACCACCCTAATGTCATGGATCGCAGGATTATCCTCCGAAAGATGCTCCTACCTGAATATTGGAGCCCTGTAAACAATATAACCATAGTATTAGAGGCTCTTATGAAGATGTTGACTGACCCAGAGTTGGGTGAAGGAGATAAGTTCGCTGAATCTATTGCTCAAATCTACATCACCGATCGAGACCATTTCAATGAGAAGGCACGACAAAAATGTCTGAATATTTTGCCGGAGGATCAAAGAGCACCTGATCCTTTCATTTCTTTATGTTAATTTCTTTTGAAACAAATTGGAACCTTTAATTTCTCTTATTATTTTTTATGTTAATTATCTTTAATTTCTCATACTAATTTTTTAAAAATTTTAATCCAAAACTCTAACCCCTAAACCCTAAGCTATTATCTATGATTGGAACATTTATTTTGTTAAATGAAATACAAAGTTAGAAACCCACAAAAATACAAAAAAAGAACTGGTCATAATTATATAAGTAAAAGTTTCAAAAGGAGACTTCAAAACTAGACTTCGCGTGGAGACTTCATATGGGGACCCAAACAACTAGTTAGAGACTTCTCCTAGAGACTTTACGAGTAGACTTCACCTGGAGACTTCATTTGCGTACTGAACTCCTAGTTAAAGACTTCTCAGAGAGACTTCTAGCGCGGACTTCTAGAGTAGACTTCACCTGATACTGAACTCCTAGTTAAAGATTTCTCTGGGAGACTTCAAGTATAGACTTCTACTGAAAACTTCATCTGCATACTGAACTCCTAGTTAAAGACTTCTCTAGGAGACTTCAAGAGTAGACTTTTACTTTTCCTCAACCTTGAAACTCTACGTAACATAAAAAATACAGTCCCCTATGCCCTGAGCCATTGAAATATACATTCATGGAATCAAAACCAAATATTTTAACTTACACAATTATCACGAGTATGTCTAGGTTGCCTGCATTTTGAACAACCATATTGCTTGTAAGCCTTCCGCGGTTTTGGAATAGTCTTTCTTGCGATTTCAAGCCAACTTTGCCACATTGACTTCTTCTGCCTTCTAGGAGGATGTTGGAATAGTGGAGGAAAAACCTTGACAAACTCGGGCTCTTTGATATCGACAGTTTTGGGGAAAATGTTATTTGCGTACGTCGAATACAAATATTCCTTTGTGTATGACGGGCATACGAGGGCGGCCACATCGATTTTAAGCTCTGGATCAGCAGCAATAACATGCGAGCGAAGTATTTTTTCAACATCATACACACCACATCCACATGTTCGATGTTGGAAATCAACGAGACAATCTCTATGTCCTCCCGTCACTTGAAATCGCTAACCGTCTATGTGTTTGACAGTCATTTGGTCAGCATAATGCTGACGAATAGTTAACAAATATTCAATTCCCTTGCTATGTTTTGTTGTAAGACTCGTAGCGTCTTCTCGCCTTTTAAAATACCATCTTCCTAGCTTCTCTCGTATGAATTCAAAGAAATAGTATGGAAAATCCTCGACCTGGCTTAAGTGCGGAGTTTATCGATTCAGCAATGTTGTTCATTTGTATGTTGTATCGTTCTCCTGGAAACTGAACGCGGACCCATAGATTCACATCTACGTTCACTAAGTAAGCTGCAAGCTCGGGCTTTGTCTCCCGTAAGGCGTCCATGTATCTGTTAAAATCATAATGCGTATATGCATATGCAACAACTCTCACCAAGTATATAAGATGTTTTCCCTTGTATTTCGTGATTATGTTATTTTGTAAGTGATAGTAACATATCCCTCTTGTTTTCCATGGCATAAAAGTTTCAATGTCATTCTTAATCGAGGTGTGTCTGTCGGACACTATGAACAAGGGAAATTGATCGGAGACACATCCACTCAACTTGGTGAAAAACCATTGCCATGATTCATCATTTTCAGAGTCTACAATAGCAAAAGCTAACAGGAATATTTGAAAATTCCCTTCCTGGCCACAAGTCACAAGTAGAACACCACCATACTTCCCCGGTAGATGACACCCATCAACCACCATAACTCTTCTAAGAAACTGAAAACCGGTAATAGAGGCTTTAAGAGCCATGAACAAATATTTGAATCTGTTTTGATCATCAACCACAAGATCAGTGATTGTTCCGTGATTGGCTAGCTCGATGCTATAGAGATAAGATGTTATCTGCTTATATCCATCTTCTGTTGTTCCCTTTACCAATTGTTGTGCAAATATTAAAGCTCTATAGGAAGTGGTATAATTCATATGCGTACCATATTTATTCTTGATTGCAGATCTAATCATCTTCGGCGTTACTCTATCCATTGTTCCCCATTATTCATAAAAAAGCTTAGCAATATATCTTGGAGAATGACGTTTGCGCAGAGAAATTCGGTCTGCCACATTGCAAGTATGATCTTTTTGTACAAGGTAACCCAAAACCTTTTTTGTTCGTTTTTGGCAGCCGCTCTAACCCTCTAATTGCATCCTTTCACACCGCAAATGTCTACAAACAACTTTTGTGTATACTTATGCACTTTGAACATGAATTTCAACATAATTGTCATCAATCGAAGCTCGGATACAAGCGCATCTTTTGTAGGAAAACTCCCAATCGTATAGATACCGTCTGACCATGTCATGTTGGATCTTGGGCCTTCACCAACAAAGCCACCTTCCGCACCAAGACACGTGTTATCATCATCATCATTTTCACTAACATCCTCATCCTTAACTTTCCCATACACAGTATAATCCTCAAGGTATTCGTCTTTAACCTCACCAGCATGAGATTCTTCTGCATCATCATCATCATCGTTGACGTTACCCTCACCACCATCAGATATATCCATATCTTCGTATTCCAACTCTTATGCATCGTCCTCAAGGTCTTCGTCAGCACTTTCACCAGCAACCTCATTGCCACTAGCCATACCAAAACGACTCAAGAAGCAAAGGCGTACATCATGCGTTTTAAATAACTCAACTAAAGACCGCACTTGTCTATCATTTGAGACATGCATATGTGGTGTAGAAGAATCTGTGTCTATTAGTTGCAACATTGAATCTGGCAACGAGTAAGTTAACTCGACGAAGTCGTTCTTGTCCAGCTCATAGTCTGCTTGTGTCATCTCAATGAGTTCACGGTGTGTACAAGAATCACTCAAGAATAACATTCTCCCTCCTTTGGGATTATCCACCTAAAAATGCCACTTAAAATCTCTCATCACCCATTCTCCATAGATATCAGGTACTTGAACCATTTTCTGAAAACATTTGAAACAAATGCAAACTATTAGTTTAACAGTAAACTTCAAAGGTGAAGTCTGTTGATAAATAATTATCTGAAATTCATAAAATTGATTTAAGATAGAATATAAGACATTGAGATGTGAAATTCATATACATAAACAACAAAAATAATTAATACACATAAAAAAAAATCTCAAAATACAAATTATATATGGTACAAATCCATTTTTAAAAAAGTTAGTTCAAGAGACTTCTCAAACGAAGTCTCTGGACAGACATCCTCTGTGAAGTCTAAAGTTTATAAGCTAAACACCTAATAAGTTAAGAAAAAGATACAAAAATAAATATGCGATTAAAATAGTTCAAATTTCTAAAACATCAAAAGCCATATGTAACACACATGTTAGGACAAGAAAATAAAAATAACTAATTACAAATAAGCTAAAATTGCATATTTACTAAAATTATCATTAGAGACTTCACAGGCGAAGTCTCTTAGTAAACTTCTTGGATGAAGTCTGCTTCGCTATCTAAAGGAGACTTCGTCCGAGAAGACTGAAGTAGGGTTCTAGTTTTGCAATTGACCAGAGTTTGACTTTTTTAGCAGATTTCATAGTCGAAGTCTCCACGTGGAGGAGACTTTGTCAGAGAAGTTTATACCAGTTTAGGGTCTAGTTTTGCAATTGACCACATTTTTGACTTTTTCAGTAGACTTCATTTAGGAAGACTCTTTGGTAAGAGACTTTGCCTATGAAGTCTATTACGTAATTAGACTTCCAAGATGAAGTCTTTTTGCCTTCAGAGACTTCTTCGGGGAAGTCTACCCATAAAGTAGAGTCTAGTTTTGCAATTGTCCATGTTTGACTTTTACATGAGACTTCGTCTGAGAAGTCTGTGTAGAAAAAGGTTACTTTTGCAATTGACCAAAATTTTTGCAAACAATAAACAGACGACTCATTGTTCGTAGAATTTGAAGATGAGAGAATGAATTATATGAGTGGTTGTGTCAAATGGAGTCAAAGTGTCTGGTTTGGATTGCAAGAGACAATGAAACCAGAAAGAGAGATCAAAGTCACAGAACTCTTGTTGGGAGGGAGAAAGAGATAGATTTGTTTCGACTCCGTAAGTAAATAATTGTGTATACATGAGAACATTAGTCTTTTTGTTGGATAATTAATAGATTTCTTACCTTCTTTTGACCATTAAAATATTGACTGATCTTCATCTAGAAATATCTAACAAAAAAGACTAATGTTCTCATGTACACAATTATTTACTAATGTAGTCGAAGCAAATCAATCTCTTTCTCCCTGCCAACAAAAGTTATGTGACTTTGATCTTTCTTTCCGGTTTCATTGCCTCTTGTAATCCTACATGACGCTTTGACTTCCTTTGACACAACCACTCATATAATTCATTCTCTCATCTTCAAATTCTACGAACAATGAGTCGTCTGTTTATTGTTTGTTTTGGAATTGTTACTGAAAACTCGATTTGTCTCTCTTGCCGGTTCTTATATAAAAATTTGTTTGCTTCGATCTTGTGAGTCACCATGGAGGAAGCTGATGATGAACAATTCCGATAATTTTTCTAATTCGGAGAGTCACATTCATTGTCAGCGATAGCTTCGTCGTGGAGGTCAAAAGCGACTCATTTGCATATTTTTTTTACCCAAATTTGTTAAACGCAAGCACTTATGACTTCATAGCAGAAGTTGTTGTTAATGATGAATGTGTCTCGCCCGATAGCAAAAATGAAATTGGCTCAATAAATTTTATTTATCTGAATATGCTGGTCAATAGTAGGAATTATACATGTCCCATATCTTTAATGGCCTTGAAACCAGCTTTTCCCGAGCAGCAAGTTCTCACAATGGGATTTCTCCCGTTGCAGATCCGACTAATGTAGCTAAAATGGTCATATAGAAAGCCAACAAACAAATAACATAAATAAAATGGTAGAAGAACATGATGTAGCAACCATCCAACTAGCTAATAGTATAAATATGTGTAACAACGACAGAAGCACCCGATGCAGCAACCATCCAACTAGCTAAAGCACCATCATTAAAGCACTCAAACAATGAGGTTTCTTACACCACGGGGTCCAAGTGATGGATAAATTGCTGGCTTTGTCAAAGTTGTAACAAGTTGATTGACTGGTGAAGGTACGAGAGGACCATTTAGAAACCAGCAGCTTATCCATCACTTGGACCTCATGGTGTAAGAAACCTCAATGTTTGACTACTTTAATGATGGTGCTTTAGATAGTTGGGTCATTGCTGCATCGGATTCTTCTGCCGTTGTTACACATATTTACACTATTAGCTAGTTGGATGGTTTCTGCACCGGGTGCTTCTGCCATTTTAGTTATGTTATTTGTTTGTTGGCTTTCTAAATGACCATTTAAGCTCCATCAATCGGATCTGCAACGGGGAAAATCACATTGTGAGAACTTGCGGCTCTGGATAAGCCGGTTTCGAGGTCATTCAAGATATGGGACATGTATAATCTGCTAGTTTGTTATTGTTAAAAGTGTAAATATTGTAGGATGAAGGTCTATAAATTTTTTTTTGAATAAAATTGAAGAGAAGTTTGAACATAGAAAATGCAATTTTACGAAGTATTCTTTTCTCATAGCCATATGTAAGCCAATATATATGTATATATATATATATATATATATATATGTATGTATATCTCATAATACTTGTTTATGTGAAGTTATGATCACATCAAAAATTGCAAAAGTGCAAGTCTGAGGTTTCACTTTAACTCCTTATTACATCAATTTGCATTAATATACATCAATATGCAATACACACTCTTTAGACAAACATTTTACTGATATCCTTGGTGTTATGCCAATATGCCATTGTTCTCAAAATGCAGAGATTTAATGGAGGTGATTTGAGAATTCTAATATTCGAAGCTGAAGAACAAGATAAAAACAATGTACAGAGAATCACACAAAATACTCCTATATGTTATGAATTGCATAACAAATATCTCCAAATAACCACTAAAATTTTATTGTTTAAATCACAAAAAAAAAAAGATCCTCTAAATCCACTGAATTAGCGGATTCCCCTCAAATTTTAAAATTCACCAAATCTTCCAAAATTCTCAAACCAATACACTCTCTTAGTAGAGGTGCAAACTTGGGCAGAATTTTGGGAGAAAGAGAGTTCGGGAATAGAATTATTTGTTAACCATTAAACCATTTAGACCATGCTTCCCCCTAATACCAAAGACTACTTTTATCTTTATATTAAAACAAAAGTAAAAAACGCTCTCATTCATATTCAGTACAGTTGATTCCCTCTCTACCCTTAATAAAACTATTTAATTAAAATTATATTCCATTTAGCTTTAATATATATATATATATATATATTAGTATATGTTCTTAAAATCTTACAAAAAATGTTAAATTTACATAAAATGTAAAAATTACAATAATGTAGGAGGAGATCAATGTAACATACATAGGTTATATGTCTTTTAACATTTGTTTCACTAATCTTAAATGTATATTTTCTATTTCTTTTCTTTGTGGTGTTTGTATCTTTTGACAAATTCGTTTAGACATTGCTTTGACTATTCATTTTGGCTAACATATTGTATCATTTATAGTTATATTTTTTGTCATTCATTTATTCATGTGCGGATAGCTACCTAGTTGGTAATATATGTTACTAATAAATAAGATCTAAAGAGTATAAAGAAATTACCCTCTTTTGGTTGTTTTGAAAGAACTAGAACACATATACAATGAAAAGAATCTTTTTTTCTTTATTAATGATCACTTAAACAATATTTACGGATCTGTTTAATCAGGTTTATACAGAGACTTGAAACTAACCAATCTCTAATCTATCCAATCTCGCGTACACAGAAACAACTATGCAAAAATCTTTGTTCACTCAACATAATTTCTCTTAGCTTTTTGCATATGATCTTCTGAAAATTTACAAAGACGGCCTACCTAAACTTGATGTTTAGGGCCTCAATATATAGGTTACAGCTATTAACCTAACTTGCATATTCTCAGAGATTTCCAAATCGTACAAAATCTTGTGAAATAAACTTTCTTTAGTCAATTGCAGTCTGCCACATCATCAGTAATCCTTGCACACTGCTTTCTGAGTATAACATTCATTTGTGTTCCACAAGTCGTGCTTGTTGCACCACATGTTCATGCTTTCAATCTTCCCCTTTTTATCAAACTGTCTCAACTCAAGCTCTAACGCTTCTTGTTACCCTTATGCCACAAGCACCTTAGAAAGAAATGACAAACAAGATATTTCCCAAACATACACCAACCAGATATAGTTAGGATAGAGATATAATCAGCAAAAACATATAAGTTTGTTACGGTGTTTCACAAGAACCAAAAAAATGAAAACGCTAAGTCTAACAATGTTCAGCCATAAAACCAGCTTATAACCAAAAGGCTCCCCTAACTCCTAGATACTAAGAAATTCAATCAAGCTAAATCATCCTTTTTTTCACGAGTCACATCATTGTAATTTCCCTTTCTTGAGTGCACATGTTAAATGAAAATAATGAAGCATTAAGAACATAAATAACAATTTAGAAACCTTACCCGTCAGTTTGTATTGCATGGTCTGAAGCATCTGAATCACCTCAGCAAGATCATCTGCAAACTTGGCACTAACAGATCTAATTGACACCTTACCAGATTGTTAGCAATTTTTAGGATCAAAGGCAAAAGCAAGAGGTGTAGCAGACAATGTGTCTCCTGTGATCGACATGACAATCAGTTAAAAGAGCAGGAGCTGATGAATCAAGTTGGGAAAGGTGAGTCTGAAGGTAGAACGCTCATCCATGAATGCTAGGGAAACGATGTAATTAACACCAACCTGTCTCGTAGTTAAATGACTCTGATTTGGCTACCATATAAACGAGTTTGCTGGTTCGGGCTTCAATGTTGTAATGTTAGTTTTGGGAAGCCAGTTATAACAACAAACATTGTACAGAACTGTTATAGACTGACTAAATAGAATGGACGACATGGTGGACCAATTGTACACGTATCCACTAGAAAAAAACAAGTGTAATATCATCCAACAAAGTAGACACATGAATCTTAGGCTTGGATAATGTAGAAGCAAGGCAGCCAAGGAGAAACATCTCATTGATGATATCTGGCGTAAATTCAAACATACTTCCACGAACATAAACCGAATTAAAACTTTCTCAACATTCCATATCACCAAGATTTGCATTGAATTCGTAGACTAACTCAAATACAAATGGATCAAAATTAATCATAGTGTTGACCATCCCAGCTAACTCAGTGAATTGTTGTGCACCCAAGGTTTGAGAACCGCTCAGAGGTAACAACTTCTAAGCAATAAACAGTCGTTTGGATAGCATATAACACCTTTAAGCCTCATGTGGCGAAGCAAATTGGTTGTAGGGATGGTGAACTGGCTTGCGAAGATTCGGATAGCGACGGTCAAGCTCATCAACAAAATTTCAAGTTAGCCTCACACCTAACAGCAAACGGCGGATAGGTTTCAGAGGATTCAGCAGCAAGAGGAGAGCAATTTGTTGGAGCAACAAAAGACGAAAGCGTCAAAGATCCAAAAGCAACAGACATCAGTGATGGAGGAGCCAAACGATCTAGAGCATAAATTGAGGCAGAGGGGGCATAAGTTGACACGGTCGAAAGAGTAGTTAGAGACTTTTCGCTTGTTGCACCTTTCGAGAGATATTCCCCTACGGCAGCATCCGTCACCATAAATAGAGATGGCACCGCTATAACATCTGAAATCTCAACTTAGATGGGAACATGATCATCATCCACAACGAAGTCTATAACAGAGGCATCAACAGATGGCGGATTGACACCTAATACTGGATAGTCAATCTCCTCATCGATCAAGTGAGACAAGGAACGACGGGCGGTTGACTTTGCGCGATGGGAGATAATTGTGCGGGTTGGAGGAGGACGCCAAGGATCTATTCACAGACTGTGGAGGAGGCAGTGGGAGTCTCAAACGAGCACACAAGAGACCAAGAGTCGTGATGATGGTCTTGGCGAGGGCACAATTTACTTCTTCAAAATAGTTTTATTGTTTGGACACATGAAAGGGCCAAAAACGAAACTAGGGTTTTTGGAAAATCCAAGCCCCCTATTATGCGAAAAAAAGAAGCACTACAAAAATATGACTATTGATTGCACACGAGCATAGCACGAAATTGGTAAATGCTATTGTAGAGGGTATACGGTGGTGGGGCACTATATCACAACATTATATCAATGATGTGCTGTTATTTCATTTAGCGTGAAACCAAAATTGGGTTTTGAAGCCCAATATCTGTTACGAAAAATTGGTCGCGAACACTTAGTGAAAAAAGAAGGAAAATTTTTGCCCACATTAGACTTAAGTAATTAAAAAAAAGCTTAAACAGGCAAAATAAAAAAAAATCGATTGTCTCGCTCTTTCGTTTTGTCTTTGTGCTTGAAAGTCCTAAACCTAAACCTCACCATCTGCTACTACGACGTCCTCTGTCACCACGAAGCTTGTCGCCAGACACAATCTCTGTCTCCATCGCCGAGAATTTCATAGGAAGTTTTGTCTCTTTCGATCTAGGTTTTCCTATTATAGCTCTGTCAGGTTTAGTAGCCACTCCGGACTTTGATATCCTTCTTCGCCCTCATCTATCCTCCTCTATTGCCTTTCTATGTCCTCTACAACAAGAAGAAACGCAAAAGGTACCTAATTTCACTAATTTGTCATGTTCATCGATAGCATTCTCTGGCCGATTAACTGACTTTGTATCTGGTTTGAAGGTAGAGATAACTAAGAAGCTCAAGAAGGAAAAGAAGCGAGATATTCATTGCCTCGAGGCCATTGGTTCTAGAGGTAAGATGCAATGTTCCCAATTTTAATTATCGAATTTGAGTTTCTGAGTTAGGTATATGCTTCAGATCTGTTAAACCCATTGTTAATTTTGAATTTAGAACCGTAACTACTTTCATTGCTATGTTTACTTTTTGATACAGAGCTGAAACCACAACATCAATCTACCGTAGCTTCTAAGGGTTAGTCATAGTAACCTAATTGTTAGTTGATGTGTCTGAGTTGTTGTGGAAATTTCTGTTTGATTTGTGATGTATATGTTTTCAAGCTCTCCTTTTCTTGTCTGTTTGAGCTAGTGTGGTTATGGTTTTATTAACCTGCATATGGGTGTTATAAGGTGAACACATATAATTGTGGACAATGCATGGGTGCATCTTTGCAAGTATACAGTTTAATTTGTATATTTAGTTAGGGTTTAAATGGGTGATGAGAGACTTCTAACAGTTTCTCATTGTTGTCTTTTTGCATCTCATACGACAGAGCTGATCTTGCATATGAGAGAGGTGCCTTCGATTTTGTTTCTGCTTTGTAGACATTGACATGGTAGTATGCCCATGTATAGACTGTCGTAATGTCGATCGTCATGAAACGAGCATTGTAGTGGATCATCTTGTAAGAAGGGGAATGGATGAGGCTTACAAAATGGAGAAGGAATGGTATCATCATGGAGAAGTGAAATCAGAGGGTGACGGTTAAAGAAAAATAAATCTGTGGAGCGATGAGATTGTTCGGTTATTCATGGCTGCTGAATGTTCAGTTGAAGATATGCTGAAAAACGTTGACTTATGCGATGTTGCTGAGGTTGTGGACAAGAGAGAAGATGAGTTTCTAGCAAAGCTAGCAGATGCCAAGACACCATTGTTTCCAAACTGTGCAACACATAACAAGCTATCGGCTATCGTGTCTTTGTATAGGCTGAAGACTCAGAATGGTTGGTCAGACAAAAGCTTCAATGAGCTGCTTGAAACATTGCCAGAACTGTTACACGTGGATAATGTTCTTCACACATCGTTGTATGATGTGAAGAAATATCTAAAGTCGTTCGATATAGGCTATCAGAAGATTCACGCGTGTTTAAATGACTGCTGCCTGTTTAGGAAGATGTACAAGAAGCTTGAGAGTTGTCCAAAATGCAAGGTTTCGAGATGGAAGAGGAACATGAACACTGGTGAAGTCAAGAAGGGTGTTCCACAGAAAGTATTACAATACTTTCCGATAATAACACGCCTTAAAAAGATGTTCAGGTCCGAGGAAATGGCAAAGGACTTACGGCTACATTCTAGCAACAAGAGCAGCAATGGAAAAATTCATCATCCAGTAGATTATGTGGTTTGAAAGAACATATACAACAAGTATACTTCTTTTGTCCATGAAGAAAGGAACATGCGGCTGGGACTTTCAACTGATGGATTCAATCCATTCAACATGAGGATTTCTAATTACAGTTGTTGGCGGTGTTGTTAGTTAACTACAACATGCCTCTTGACCTATGTCTGAAGAAAGAAAACATCATGCTTACCATGTTGATTCCTGGTCCGCACCAACCTGGAAACAATATAGATGTCTACCTTGAACCGCTTATAGAAGATCTTAACAATCTGTGGAAGAAGGGAGAGCAAACATATGACGCTTCAGCATAAGTACTTTCACGCTTCAGGCGATCCTTCTATGGACAATATGTGATTTCCCACATACGACAATCTTGCAGGCTGCAAAGTAAAAGGTAAGATAGCTTGTCCTTTATGTGGGAAACTCACTAACAGAAAGAGTGTGCCACCGACACATAGTTATCAGCGTAAGAAATCATGGTTTGATGGGAAACTAGATCATGGGAGCAAGGGTCGGATTCTGACTGGTCATAATATCTCCCAAATCCTGAAGAACTACAAGAATGAGTTTGAGAATGTTAAAAGAACTAGAAGGAGGATGGAGACAGTGAATCAGAGGAGGAGGAAGAAGAAGTAGTAAAAGACGAGGAGGAGTTATCAAGATGAAAGAAATGGTCCATATTTTTCAAACTGCCTTATTAGGAGGTATGTATATATTGTTAAGTTTATACAATCTTTCAAAATTGAGCAACTTGTCATTGATTGACTGAGTTTATTTTTATGCCTTTGTATTGTTCAAGAACTCTTGGGGAGGCATAACTTAGACGTAATGCATGTGGAGAAAAATGTGGCTTCAAGCATAGTCTTTACATTGTTGCACTGTGGAAAATCAAAGGATGGTCTCAATGCTTGGAAAGATCTGCAAGTTCTTGGTATTTAGAATGCATCCTCAAGTCATAGGAAAAAGGATATACCTTCTTGCAGCTCCTTGGTCATTGTCCAAGACAGAGAAAAAAATATATTGCAAGAGACTTGTTGACTTCAGAGGACTAGACAGGTACTGTTCAAACATATCTAGAGGCGTATCAATGGAGGTTTGCAAGGTATCATGGTGGAAATCAAATGATTATCACATTCTAATGTAGTAGCTTCTCCCGGTTGCGCTGAGAGGGTTATTGCCTACTGGTTCGAGGATAGCAATTACACGTTTATGTGCATGCTACAACAAGTTATGTCAGCGAGTTATCGATAGGGAGCAGATCTCAGTAGTGGAAACTGAGATAGTAGAAACTCTATGCATGATTGAAAGATTTTTTCCTTCAAGTTTCTTTGATATCATGGTGTACTTGACAGTACATTTAGGAAGGGAAGCTCGACTTTGTGGACCAGTCCATTTCCGCTGGATGTACCCCTTTGAAAGGTAGCTTCTAATGTCTTGTGTTTCTCAGAGCATTGATCTTTTACAAATTAGTGAATTTATGTGAATACTCATTGGTAACTGTGTGCAGGTACATGAAAGTTTTGAAAGACTTTGTAAGAAATCCTGCAAGACCCAAGGGTTGTATTGCTAAGGCGTATCATGGTGAAGAATCCATGCGGTTCTGCAGTGAATTCTTGAAAAAGGCCACAAGTGTGATGGAAAAACCTGAGAGAAATTTAGAGTACGAGAACAGCTCTATTCTAGAGGGTCGTCCAATATCCGCATCCACTCCAATTACACTTACTGAAACGGAGAAGAAAATAGCTCATCTTGTTGTCATACAAAATATGGCAATAGTGGATCATTATGTCGAGTAAGTGATATGTTGTATTTGTGATTTCAGAACTTATTTCCTTATACAATTTGATGTGATGTAATAGATTTCTTATCTTTTCTAGCATGCACCTACAATACATACAAGACAATAATGTGAGGTGTAATCGCGATGCTACGGTGTTATGGAGTATGCATACACAACATTTTGCAGCCGGGCTAAAAGAACATGCAAGTTTTAACTTAGCAAAAATTCTAAATTTAATGTTTATGTGTATGAGTTTAGATGTTGGCTTACACACTAACTTCTTTGTATTTCTTAGGTACCTCTTGATTTAGAAGTACATGAAGAAGGACTCAAGTGGTTGGCATATGGTCCACGTAGTAGTGCACGTTCATATACATGATACATAGTGAACGGGAAACAGTTTCACACATGTTTAGGCAAAGTCAGAATAGTGGTGTTTTCTATGAGGCGACAACGATGTGTAGATCTAGTGAAATAGACACTTCGCAGACGGTTGATTTGGTTTCTTACTATGGCAGAGTGATTAACATAATTCTGCTGGACTACAATGTCTTTTACATTCCTCTCTTCCGGTTTCAGTGGGCAGTCAGAGGTAATGGAGTCAAGGTGCCATATGGCTTCACACTTGTAAACCTCAACCAAAGCCAAATATCATTTGCAAGGTATCCATACATTTTAGCCTCTCAAGCCAAGCAAATTTTCTATTCAAGGGAAGATGAAACATAGAGTTGGTATGTCGTCATGAGAGGACCTTCAAGAAGATACAGCGGGGAAGATGATGAAGATGCAAATGCAGATGTTGGGCCATTGCCAATACATGTTAACATGGATATTGATGACTTAGATGAGGCAGTTCGGAATGCCAGAGCTGATTGTGAATGGATATTTGTCTTAAAGAGTAGTGTAGTAAATTTGTTTTGGGAATGAAACTAGCTTGGATTGAAATGGTTATTTTGTGAATGGAACTAGCTTGGTTTCTGAATTTTTGTATCTTTTGCAGTATGTGTCTGGTTTGATGTGTTAGTGTCTTGTTTGTTGTTTGTTGATTTTGTGTGCGGTTGAACTTGTGTTCAAACACACTTTTACTTTTTAGTTTCAGGTGAAACAAGATGGCTCGTACGATGTACCGAAAAGGAAAAAAGACAAAGCCAGCTGATGCAGAAGTGTAGGAGCAACCAGCTGCTGAAGAGAGAGCTATTGTTGATGATGAGGCAGATGTTACTAAAGGAAACCCTGCAGAAGAGAAAGATCAAGAATATTATAGAAATGAAGAAGAAGGACAGAAGGATGGTGTAGAAGAAGAAGCTGAATCGAGTAGAGGAATGAATGATGATGAGCCAGAGAATGTCCCTTGATATATCATGGTTTTTACCCGTTTTTAACCATGATATAAGTCCTTTTATTGAGTCTTTTGAGTATTTTTAGAGTCTTTCAGAGTCTTTTCAGGAATTAGGCGCAATTGGAGCTAAATTGGATTTATCGAAGCTTCTGAAGCAGTTCGGAGCTGAAGCAGTTCAGAGACTGAAGCTTAGTATCATCCGGAAGAAACACGACTGAAGATCCTAGTATCGATCGATACCATTTATGGTGTCGGTCGATACCGATAGCCAGAACGCACGTTCTTCAGAAGACCCAAAAAGAAACAGAAGATTTCCTTATTTTTACAATGAACTCCAAAGCGTGTTTGAGTTATAAAATTAGGTTTTTCAGCCTCTTAGAGGCAGACATTGATTCTTGGAGATAGAGTGTTTTTGCAATAGAGTTTTGGGAGAAGAACCTTGAACCCTCTTTGTATTCTTACTCTATTTTACTTTATGATATCTATTTTATTCATGATGTTTGTTTCATTCACCATGTCTGAGTAGATTCCTTGTTAGGTTTAGGGTTATTCAAAGGTATTTGATGAATTGTTAAATTAGATTTAATTGGTAGGAAAATCTATAGAAGTTCTTCACATAGACTTGAGATTAATGCTTATTCTAGCCTCGCGAACTAGAATCTGTTATTAGGTTGATTAATTGACACGAAGGTGTGATTAGTTTCCTGAACTAGTGTTTGGTGAGCAAAAGACCTACTCCAAAGAAATTTGGTTTAGGATTTTGTGAACAATTGAACCTGATCGTTAATGCTTGTTTAAATTCCTAGAATTTGCAAAGAAATTTGAAATTCTAGGTTTAGACATAGATAGTTTTCGCAACGACAGTTGGTTGATTTTACATCTGTGTTTCAAGTTCAAGAATAGTGCTTAATTTATTCCTGACTTTTTATTTGATTTACAATCCTGATTTACTTGCGAATTTCCCTAGGCCTAGCGTTTTTCTCACTGATCTTACTACTTGATTTTAATTGTTTTGTTATTTTTGATACATTTATTTTGCTTGGCTTAATTCAGATTCTGGAATTTACTGAGTGACAATCTTGAGTCTTTGTGGTTCGACCCCTAGAATACTACAGCTACTGCCTAGATACTTTAGGGTATTCTATTTGAGCATATCAAATTTTGGCGTCGTTGCCGGGGACTCTAATTTCACCATTAGATTTCAGTTTAGAATTTCGACTAAGTTGTCGAGCATCAATCGGCATCCTTCAGGTATCGATCGATACTCGTCTTAATTCTTGTTACTTACGCGATTTAATTTATGTGTTTCAAGTGTATGCAACATCGTGAGAGCAGAAGAAGCAAGAACAAGCAGTTGACCAATCTATATAATAAAGAGCTAGCTGATTTAGAGCGCACGATCAGAAAGCAAAAGAAACGAGCAGAGATGAACAATCCGATTGTACTCGCTCGTGATGAAGCTAGGGTTTTGAGAGATCAAGAAGGTCACTTATGTGACGAGCAAGGATAGAGGCTTGATGCAGAAGGAAACGTTGATGTCCCTGCACGGATAGCTAATGAGATGGTCCCACCGGCTGTGCGTGGGAATGTTGGGAATGCTCTGGTTAATCGCGCCAGAACGCTTGGGGAGTACAACAGACCCGATCAGTTCTACGCCAATCGATCTGCAATTCGTATCCCCACTTTTCAGAGAAATGACTTTGAGCTGAAGCTTGCATATTACACTCTTGTAGGCCAGCACCCTTTTCATGGTCTTTGATACGATCTTGGTAAGATCTCCCACGGAACACACTCTTGTTCGGTATCGAGTATGGATAGATCCTTGAATGAATCAAGGCGGGAAGTGTATGGCTGCGTCGAGAGCTATGGACTGCACTCGGTAAACCGGATTAGTAGGCTATCCACCTAAGGATCAATGCAACTCTTTGGTTAACCACCTTGGAGTTAGTGTGAACACAAGGCTAACCACCTAGTGATCGGAGGTGATCAGAGAGCTAACCACCCTAAGACCAAAAATGATTTTTTGGCTAACCACCAAAGAGATCGAAAAAAAAGTTCACAAAGGAACAAAGAGAAACTTCTTTAAGAAATGATATATAAAAAAATTGGATAATTATTCTCAAAGAGATTACATAGTTTATATAGGACTAGAATGTTAAGAGGTTTTTTTGTTTTTTGTAGAAAAGACTAAAAACAATGCATTGAAAATAACAAAGTCTAATTAAATCCAAAGACCATTGAATCTTGAAATAAAAGAAGGTTGAATGGTTGAATGCCCCTTAGCCTTCCATGCTAAAATGCCCCTTGGTGTGTGTGGCCTTGATTTCTGTTTTTAGGTGTATATTTCCAGCCATGGACCGACCAAAATATATATGTAAGTCTCTTGAGTTTGGACCGACCGAAATGTAAGCATAAATCATTGCCTCGTTAAAACCTCTACTTGAAAAACCCATTGAGACAAAACCGAGTAAAGGAAAAAGAGTACAACGACTTATCTTGCGGTCAACCTCAAGAAGAACTCACAAATGATATTGAGGTAAAGAAGCAAGGTGTAAGTCGGTCTTCTTCCTTGATATTAACTTCTCCAAGTATCTTTCGAACAGCTCCAGCAAGCTTCTGTGCCCTTGAACGCGTAATGGGACCTTTGGGAATGATCAATGCTTCTTCCGGAACTTCGTCCAAGGCTTGCGTACCCATGATCATATCAGTCTTTCTCACGAGCATCCCATGGATCACATCGAGAGGTTCGAAGATTTGGTCACTAGTATCAAGTACAATGGAGTGCCCAATGAGTTCTTTTTCTGTAAGCTCTTTCCATACTTTCTTGGTGGAGATGTGGCTTACTGGTTGTAGCAGTTGCCTCTTGGTTCTCTGACAACTTGGGAGGAGACTAAGAATGCATTCCTGAACAATTTCTATGATGATGCGAGATCCAAAGAGCTCAGGAACAAGATCTCCCAGTTTTCTCAGGGAGCAACTGAGGCATTCAAGGCTGCTTGGGTTCGATTTCGATCTTATCAGAGGGATTTTCCTCACCACGGCTTCTCACAAGTTCAGTTATTGGGTATCTTCTTTAGAGGGATCGATTGGAGGTATCAGATGGCTTTGGACACTGCAAGCAATGGGAATTTCAACATGAGGTATCCTGAAGACGCTTACATACTGATTGAGAACTTGGCGTCTAGCAACAACACCAAGAATGCCGACTACGAGCGAAAGAAGCAGAATGGGAACGTTGACGAACTGCAGAACGCTAAAGTACATGCGAAGCTGGATTCGGTTCACAACTTGTTGATGGGCAAGCAGCAGAAGGCAGTGCATTTTGCTGAAGAAGTCGAGAACATGAATGAAGGTGAAGCAGAGGATGTCAACTACATTGGTGGTAATGGATTTCAGAATTCGTCGTACAACCGCGGTTTCGCCAACAACTCTCAGAGAGGAGGTTTCAAGTCTGACTTTAAGTCCACGAATTTTGGAGCAAACTCCTTTGCTCATAAACCATTCCAAAACAGTGGGTACACTCGCACCTATCGAAATTCATCTTACCAGACACCACCTCCCAAAACTCAGGAAATCATTGTTGAATCCATGCTTGAGCAGATTCTTGATGGGTAGTAGAATATGACTGTCGATTTTAATGGGAAGATGGATGCCTTGTACACTGACCTGAATGGAAAAATCGAAGCTCTTAACATTCATCAGAAGAAGCTGGAAACTCAAGTTGCCCAGACTGCATAAACAGTTAAGAGATAGGATGGTTTCCTTCCAGGAAAAATGGTGAATCCAGGGGAACATGTTCATGCTATTACCTTGAGAAGTGGAAGAGAAGTCAGTCCAGGGGTGAAGAAAACCTATTCTCCGAAGCAACTCGTCGATCTTGCTGGAGACGACGACTATGAGATTCCAAGAATTACACCAGTATCGATCGATACTCATCCAGTGTCGGTCGATACCAACCTACATCGATCGACACTCGATCACGTTCCAATTACGATCGGAGACTGCTTGGTCCCGACTGATTTCATAGTCCTAGAGTACGACGCTGAACCAAGAGATCAACTGATTTTGGGCAGACCCTTTCGGGCCACAGCAGGCGCTCTGATTGGCTGCAAAAATGGGAGAATATCCCTAAACATTGGTGATCTGATCATGACCTTCAACATGGAAAAGATGATGAAAAAGCCAATCATTGATGGGCAAACATTCTTCATAGATACCTTTAGTGATATATCGGATGAGTACTTCATGCGGTTACACCCTGAGAATCCGTTGGAGAGAGCACTAGTTTGTTCAGCTGAAACAGAGATGGATTCCAGTGAAGTTGCTACTGGGTACGCCACGATCCTTGAAAACACCACTGAGGCATCGATCGACACCAGCTATTTCTACCCGAGGAACTGGTTGTCACTCCCACGCGATCTGATTCGTTCGGCGACTGGAGTGAGGAAAGAGCTCCTAAACTCGATCTTAAACCACTTCTAGCCAATCTGAGGTATGTTTTTCTTGGCCCTAACTCCACATATCCTGTGATTGTTAATTCTTCTTTAAACAACACAGAGGTCGCCTTACTGTTGAGCAAGCTGCGCAAGTATCGCAAAGCTCTCGCCTATTCTCTTGATGAAATTTCAGGTATATCACCAGATCTGTGCATGCATCAGATTCATCTGGAGGGCGAGTCAAAAGCTTCAATCGAACATCAGAGAAGGCTTAAATCTGAAGGAAGTTGTGAAGAAAGAGATCATGAAAATTCTAGAAGCAGGAATCATCTATGCCATCTCTGACAGCAGTTGGGTCAGTCCAGTTCATGTTGTACCTAAGAAAGGAGGATTCAGTGTGGTAAAGAACGAGAAAGATCAGCTGATTCCGACAAGAACGACCACTGGGCACCGCATGTGTATTGATTACAGAAAGTTGAATGCTGATACAAGGAAATATCACTTCCCATTGCCATTCATCAATCAAATGCTGGAAAGGTTGGCAAGTCACCCATACTACTGCTTCCTGGATGGATACTCAGGCTTCTTCCAGATCCCGATACATCTAGACGGTCAGGAGAAGACGACGTTCACATGTCCCTACGGCACGTTCGCTTACAGGAGAATGCCGTTTGGGTTATGTAATGCTCCAGCCACCTTCCAGAGATGTATGATGTCAATTTTCTCAGATATGATTGAGGAGTTCATGGAGGTGTTTATGGATGATTTTTCAGTTTACGGATCTTCATTCAAAGGGTGCCTAGACAACTTATGCAAGGTACTTCAGCGATGCAAAGAGAAACATCTAGTTCTGAACTGGGAAAAGTTTCACTTTATGGTCTAAGAGGACATCGTTTTGGGACACAAGGTTTCTAAGGCTGGAATCGAAGTTGATAAGGTTAAGATTCAGGTTATGACAAGCCTCCTGCCACCAACATCTGTGAAGGACATTCGGAGTTTCCTTGGTCACGCTAGATTCTATCGCAAATTTATTCAGGACTTCTCCAAGTTAGCCCATCCACTTACTGCTTTTCTCTGTAAGGATGTCACCTTTGATTTTACACCGGAGTGTCTCGTCGTATTCAAACAGATCAAGAAGGCGTTAGTTACTGCCCCTATTGTTTAACCACCTGATTGGAACCTCCCCTTTGAGATCATGTGCGACGCGAGTGATTTCGCAGTTGTATCAGTTCTGGGTCAGATGAAACCGTGCATATTGATGACTCTTTACCTGAGGAGAGAATCTACTTTATCGAAACTGGGATTCGACACAACTCTGCTATGACTCTGCCAGTGTAAAACGCAAGCATCGATCGACACCCCAGTAGTATCGATCGACACCCTCACGAGATCTTGCAATCTCCCCGTGTCCAAAATGTCAGCATCGATCGACACTCATCCAGTGTCGGTCGATACCAGCTATCTACTAGCGCTGTTTCGACTGCAGACTACTCTTCTGCTGCGGAATCTTTGGCTGTCACCACTCCTGCTGAGGCTTGGTATGCTGACATAACTAATTATCTTGCTGTAGAGTACGAACCAAAGCATCTCAAGAAGTATGCTAAGAAGAAGTTTATGCGAGATGTTAGACGTTTATTTTGGGATGAACCGTACTTGTACAAGCACTATTCTGATGGGATATACAAAAGATGTATTGCTGAGACTGAGGTGCCAGAAGTTCTGTATCACTGCCATGGATCTGAGTATGTCGGGCACTTCGCCACATTCAAGATAGTTTCCAAGGTTCTTCAAGCTGGTTTCTGGTGGCATGCACTGTTCAAGGAGGCTCATGCTTTTATCTCACGTTGCGATGTGTGTCAGAGACGAGGGAAGATCAGCAAGCGACATGAGATACCATAGAACTTCATCCTCGAAGTAGAAGTTTTCGATTGCTGGGGTATCGATTTTATGGGACCGTTCCCTCCATCGCGACAGAACAAGTACATCTTGGTCCCTGTCGATTACGTCTCCAAATGGGTGGAAGCGATTACTAGTCCTACCAATGACTCTTCCGTAGTTCTGAAACTGTTCAAGACCATTATCTTCCCATGATTTGGAGTACCTCGAGTTTTTATAAGTGATGGTGGCACTCACTTTATCAACAAGATCTTCGAAAAGCTGCTGAGGAAGTACGGCGTGCATCACCGTGTCGCCACACCTTATCATCCTCAGACAAGCGGACAGGTTGAGGTCTCCAACAGACAGATCAAAGAGATTTTGGAGAAGACGGTTGGCGCTACACAGAAAGACTAGGCAATGAAGCTCGACGATGCACTTTGGGCTTACCGGACCGAGTTCAAGACACCACTCGGCACCATGCCATTAAATTTGCTGTACGGGAAAGCGTGTCATCTTCCAGTTGAGATCGAGCACAAAGCAGCCTGGGCTACTAATTTGATGAATTTCGACATCAATTCTGCTGCTCAAAGGCTTTTGGTTCAACTTAATTAGCTGGATGAGATCAGACACCTCGCCTATGAAAACTCCAAGCTGTACAAGGAGAGGACTAAAGCCTATAACGAGAAGAAGATCCTTTCTCGCCACTTTGAACCGAATGACCAGGTACTTCTGTATAACTCTCGTTTACAATTATTTCCTGGGAAATTGCGTTCTCGTTGGTCAGATCCCTTCACAATCAAGGCAGTTCGTCCGCACGGTGCAGTCGTGTTGGTAAATGCTGAGGGAAAAGAGTTCACTATCAATGGACAGTGGGTGAAACACTATTGGGCAAAAGCCACCATTCCAGATGGCCACATACTGCCTCTGGCTAAACCACCAGCTGCCTGAATGATCCCAATGTCAAGCTAAAGACATTAAACAAGCGCTTGGTGGGAGGCAACCCACTGGTGAGTCTGTACATAAGTTTTTCCCTTCATTTTCATTTTTGTTTTTTGTCTTGTGTCTTCACGTGAACCAGGTTCAGATGACAAGCATCGATCAACACCCAGGTAGTATCGATCGATACCAAGACAAAAGAAAAATTGTGCTATCGTGACGCGAGCATCGATCGATACCACTTACGGTATCGGTCGATACCCAGCACCCAGGTAAGTTTTTCTATAAAACCCTTGGGTTTCTTCTTCATTCCTCCACTCCTCCATCGATCGATGCCACCGCTTCTTCCGATTCTCTCTCACCATTTCTTCGTTTCTTAACTGTTTTTCTCGATTTTAAATCCTATTCCACTCGGATTTTCGTCCCCATTGTCATCCTACCATTAACTCTTTCGATCTACAAGGTAATAAACTTGAAATCCTATCTCTTGGATTCATCGACAGGTTTAAAAAATTACGACTCTGTTTCCTCTATTTTATTTTCCTGTATCGTTTCCTTTCATGGACTGTTCTAGAGGAATGAGAACACAATGGATGGGATTGAATTAGTTTGTTTTGCGCTAATTTTTCTGAGCAATTAGATAATGTGTTGTGATGATTGAATTGGAATGAGATGCATCTATAGATATCTGTTGAGTTGCTCACTGCTACTATACAGTATCTGTATGATGATGCAGTGCTTTGTGTTGATTTTGTTTTGATCACAGATGGCTCCCCGCAAGAAGGCACGACATTCGGAAGCCTCTGGTTCCAACCCACCACGCCGCGAGTTTAATCTCCAGGACAAAGTGGAAGCTTTCGACGGATCATTCTGGCACGCCGGCGTTGTGACAGCCTACCTGACCAGAGATCGTTACAGAGTGCTGAAGGGAGGATTCACCAATGACACGGGTCCTCAGAGTTTTCTTGAGGTCCACGTCAGTGACCTGAGAGCTGCACCACACCGCTCACCATCTCCCCCTGCCCCTGCTATTACTGCTAGGCCTCCTTGGCCTAAGTTGGAAGGGAAGAGGATCATCACGAGCCGCGATTAGGCAGGTTTGCCCAAAGAGGAGACCGAGAGCGAGGCCTGCATCTATAGGCCTATCGCCGAAGAGTGGGACGACTATGACATGTTGTTCTACAACGAGTGGCAGCGTGTTGCTGTGGTCCCTACGCGTTTCATCGACCCTCACACCATGCGCCGTTTGGGTATCAACGTGGAGCTCTCCGCCATGCTCGATAAGATCGGTTTGGGGGCATTGTACTCGCAGCATTACGAACTCTATCCCGACCTTGTCCGCGAGTTCCTTGCGACTGCACGAGACTACTATAGAGACGAGGTCCACCGCGATGCTTTGGAAGGCACTCTGACCTTCCTGATCCGAGGCATCCGTTACAGGCTGCCAATCCCTGACCTCTGTGACATCTACGGTTTCGACCGTGATCTCAGGCAAGTAGCTTTGCCTACTCAGTTTCATGATGTGCAGGTCTTTTTGAGACACATCGGTCTTGGAACCAACCACTCCAAGACTACGACGGAGATGGACGTTCGCCACCCCACTCTTCGTTGCATCGTTTGCATTCTGAGCACCACTCTCCTCTGCAAGATGGAGCCGAACAAGTTGTGGATTATTGAGCTGGTCCTCCTCTACATGGCTGTCGGCGACCTCATTCCTAAGGATTGATATGAGTGGCCCGAGTTGAACCTCGCGGTCAACATGGGCATTGTCTTTACGCACCATTTAATCTCTCTGAAGACCAAGCCTTTCTCTGGACGCAACTACGGCATTGCACAGAAGACTGAGTCAGTACGTAGCAGCCTCCTCACTCCCATCTTCGAGCATTTTGGTATCTCCACCTCAGAGAGCTCGATTGTCACAGCTCGCTCTCTCATGGATGAGCAGCACATGCGTTGGCTGAAGCCAACTCGACGTTGGTGTCTCCCCACGACCGACGGCGAGCTCTTTGTGTATCTCCCCAACTGAACCCTGACCACCATTGAAGGCGATGCCTCCAAGCTGCGATTTGATCCATATCCCAGCTTGCTTTTGGTTTCTCCGGCTACACGTGTACGTGCTCCGCCATGCCTCCCATCTACTCCGACTGACGCTGATGCTACACCCGCAGCTGACTTTGCTGGAAGTCAGCCTTGCCGTTCACAGCGCCACCAGACACCTGCTCCTGCACCTTCTTTCCCTCCACGTCTGGATTTGCTGATGGAGACTGCCTCCTTTCAGAGGTACGTCGTGGAGAGCTTACAGAGCATTTGGGCCCCTGTATCTCGCTACCGCTTCATGTCATCTACGGACGCCCACTTTTCCACACTCGGCCCTTCATCCCGCTACGCTGTCTCTGACACTGATGATTCTGATGACTAGACTCTGTTTCCTGGGTTTCACGATTTCCCTTTCCCTGTTCTTTTTCTTTTGTTTGTCTTTCATTTCGAACTTTTAGGTCTCATTGTCAGTACTCTATCTGTGTTGAACTTGTGGCTATCTTATGATTATGTTGCTTCTAACTTGTGCTCTAGTGATCTAACAGTGCTTCATCAAACCTTTGGCTCTCTGGACCCGATTTTGGGCATCAGTTTCACGAAAAATTTATCTTAGTATCGATCAACACACTACTGGTATCGGTCGATACTAATCAAGCATCGGTCGATACCGGTTAAAACATCGATCAATACCCAATATCACACACGGTACCTTTGTGAAATCCTTCGGCCATTCTGTTCATTTGCTTCCTTTTGCCTGCTCTAGGCTAAATAACACTGGGGACAATGTTGTTTAAGTCTGGGGGAGGTAGTTACTTACATTGTGTTTGTTTTTCTTAGAATCAGTTATCTTTGAGTCAAATTTTGTTTTCTTGAGTCAAAACATGTTGGAGATTATGAACTTTTGCTTGAATCCATTGCTCTAACCTTGTTTTTAAGTAACCAGTGTTACAAAATCAGTTCTAGGATCGACTGATGAAAAATCCAAAGACTGACCAGTTGACTAGAAGACACCCATGTCTCCAGCAAATTTCTTCTAAATCCTGAGCCAAATTATGCACTTGACTCCTGAGGTTGGTGTTTACAGAACTTGATTCATCATTTATATCTGACAAAGGAACCCATGCGTTTGAAAATTTTGTTATACCTCTCCCTTGACACACGATGATACATAAAATGCATGAAAGATGAGATGATTTCCGCTGAGTAGAGGGCTAGGAACACTTCCTGTGATCCCATTGTTCTACTTGGATAAGGAATGATCACACAAAGGTCTGAAGCGAGGGGTAGGAACATTTCCTGAAACCCCGTTGTTCGCCTAAGACCTTTGATACTTTGAGAGGGGAGAACCGGGGATTCGGTGGCAATTACCATCAATACTCGCGTCTCAAACCTTGATTTGTATATGTGAAGCTAAATCCAAAATAAAGAGAGCATAAAAACACATAAGTCTGGGGGAGAGGAAAACAGTACCAAAATATGAAACTTGGGTGGTTCCTTGGTCATGATATCGCATGAGGAAGAATCTTGAAGGCTCTTGAACATCATCAACAGTTATGAAACGGCAATGAACGATTTAGTATGTTGATGTTGGAAGATAATGTGTGGAATCTGGGAAGTTCCGAATGTCTACGGAGAAGTACATGGTGGTTAGATCCGAAACTGATTAGGTGACATCTGGGAGCTTGGAAAAGGGGTCATTACAATACTTCAAGAACAGGTGAGTCTCCGTGTTTTCAAACCTCTTTCTCTAGTTTGGTTTTCTGTTTACTTGAGGGCACGCAAGGACTAAGTCTGGGGGAGTTGATATATCATAGTTTTTACCCGTTTTTAACCATGATATAAGTCCTTTTATTGAGTCTTTTGAGTATTTTTAGAGTCTTTTAGAGTCTTTTTAGGAATTAGGCGTAATTGGAGCTAAATTGGATTTATCGAACCTTTTGAAGCAGTTTGGATCTCAAGTAGTTCGGAGACTGAAGCTCAGTATCGATCGACACCCATGTAGTGTCGATCGACACCATCATCCGGAAGAAACACGACTGAAGATCTTAGTATTGATCGATACCATTTATGGTGTCGGTCGATACCGATAATCAGAACGCACGTTCTTCAGAAGACCTGAAAAGAAACAGAAGATTTCCTTATTTTTACAATGAACTCCAAAGCGTGTTTGAGATATAAAATTAGGTTTTTCAGCCTCTTAGAGGCATACATTGATTCTTGGAGATAGAGTGTTTTTGCAATAGAGTTTTGGGAGAAGAACCTTGAACCCTCTTTGTATTCTTACTCTATTTTACTTTATGATTTTTATTTTATTCATGTTGTTTGTTTCATTCACCATGTCTGAGTAGATTCCTTGTTAGGTTTAGGGTTATTCAAATGTATTTGATGAATTGTTAAATTAGATTTAATTGGTAGGAAAATCTATAGAAGTTCTTCACATAGACTTGAGATTAATGCTTATTCTAGCATCGCGAACTAGAATCTGTTATTAGGTTGATTAATTGACACGAATGTGTGATCAGTTTCATGAACTAGTGTTTGGTGAGCAAAATACCTACTCGCAAAGAAATTTGGTTTAGGATTTTGTGAACAATTGAACCTGATCGTTAATGCTTGTTTGAATTCCTAGAATTTGCAAAGAAATTTGGAATTCTAGGTTTAGACATAGATAGTTTTCGCAACGACAGTTGGTTGATTTTACATCTGTGTTTCAAGTTCAAGAACGGTACTTAATTTATTCCTGACTTTTTATTTGATTTACAATCCTGATTTACTTGCGAATTTCCCTAGGCCTAGCGTTTTCCTCACTGATCTTACTACTTGATTTTAATTGTTTTGTTATTTTTGATACATTTATTTTGCTTGGCTTAATTCACATTCTGGAATTTATTGAGTGACAATCTTGAGTCTTTGTGGTTCGACCCCTAGAATACTACAGCTACTGCTTAGATACTTTAGGGTATTATATTTGAGCATATCATCCCTGAAAATGACAAGGAACCAGTTGAACATTCACATAAGAGAAAGCGAGGACCAACAAAGATGAAACACATAGCCAAGGATCCAAGTATACATGAACAAGTGTACTTCAATGAATTTGGTGAACCGTGTGGTCCAAGGTCAGTGAAGTTGTCGTCATACCTAGGTCCCTTGGTGAGGGAACACGTTCCTTATACGATTGATGACTGGAGAAAGATTGGCGAAGAAGTGAGGAACATGGTGTGGAAATATATTCAGGTAATTTTATAGGTCATATATTTCTTATGGTTATAGTGTTTAAGTTTGTCTTTTCTGGTGATTGAATGCAGGAAAGGTTTGACTTGGTTTTAAAGTACCAAAAACTGTTGTGTTTAAGCAGATGGGCTGTATTTGGAGGTCTTCTAATTCTTGCATAGTCACACAAATCCAGAATGCTAAGATCATGAAGGAGAGGATGGATCTGAGACCCATGAATATTGCTCCGCTGGACTGGCACAAGTTTATCAACCTGAAAACTAGCTCATCGTTTAAGGTATGGACTGTCATTAGATTCTATGATTTTAGATTTTTTATTGGTTTTACCTATGCTCCTCAACTATAGGATGTGATTGATACATACAAGGAGAGAAGGAAGAATCAGATTCCTCACACATGTAGCCGTAAAGAAATTGTTAGGCTGACTGAAGAAATGGTAAGCCTACTTCTTGTCACTGTATTATTGAGTTCTCACAATGGAATTGGATTTGAATTTGTTTTTTCACAGAAACAAAGTAGTGAAGAATCATCTAAGGTGGCAAAGATGAAAGTGTGGGTCAAGTCGCATACCAGAAAGGATGGTACACCTGTGTATACAAATGCTGAGAAGATAGTAAGTTGATAATTTTCTGTTAACTTTACTACGTTTGATGACTTTATGTCTTGAATACAAAAGATGAGTATAGCTTTTTGTTTTGTCAGAGGAAGGCAAAAAGGCTGAAGCTTGGCAAAAGAGGCTGAAGCTTGTCTTAAATCATCAACGACGACAAATCCCAAGGAAGATCTACTCTCACAAATCTTAGGACCTGATAATCCAGGTCGGCTTAGGGCAATGGGTCGAGGGATGAATATGACCAAGCTAGCTTGTTACCAAGTCAGGAGCAAATATATGGCTCAAATGGAGGAAAAGCAGTTAAATCTGCAACAAGAGGTTGCTGATTTACAAACTTTATTTCACAAAATGGCTAACTCGGTAAGCCTTTAATATGATAAGCTTCTGAATTCATGACTCATACAAGATAAATTACCTTAATTAGATTCGGTTACATTGCTGGTTTTTTACTTAAACAATTTGACTAATGTTGGTCTTGTTTCTGTATGTAAACAAAAGATTGCCAGCTAAGTGTTTGCTGATTGATTGGTGTGGAACTGAGGACACTCTCGCTGAGGGCCGTATTCTTTCTGATGATCCGGAAGAATTTGTCAACGAAATTCCCCACCAATCCAGAAATTTTGGTTGAATCCGCCACCAATACTAAAGCATTTCTAAGGATACCTGCGCCGAACATGTTTAGTATGGACGAGGCTATAAGTCAGATTATAGCATGGCCTGCAGATTGTTGGGTTGCTTCACTTGATGGACAAGAGAATACGCCTAAGGTAATGGTATTGTTAGTGTTAGATTGTATGCCTTTGTCATTTTTATAGTTAACTCTGTCTTTTCTTAGTTTTTGGTTGACTATTGCATGGTATTGTGATTGTGTTTCATATAGCCCATGTGCAAGTTCAATGAAAAAACTTAGGCTAATGGATTGGGCTAAGAATGATGAAATTGTTGTTGAACGTCGTTGGGACTCTCGAGACCCAAAAACTCTGGTTAATGGTCTACCTCTCGGTCCAAACGCAGTTAAAGTGTTTGTGGATGTCGTACTTGCACCTCATGCGTTTCTTTGGAGGCCTACTACTGATGTGACACTTTGAAGTCTATTGTAGCATGGCCTGCAAATAGAGTTGACTTTAAACCAGAGAAAGAAGCAACAATTCAGAAAAGTTCTAGTCAGCATTGTCCATCAACTGCAAGGTCTTGTCATGAGCAATCTCCATCAACTACAAGGTCATCCCCTGAGAAATCTTAACCAGCAAAGAATTCTCCAAAGAAGTCGACATCAGTTCCTACTTCTCCAATGAATAACCCTACAACAAAACCAAGTTCTTCTCCTGAACTTCCTCCACCACCAAAAAAAATCTCCTCCAAAGAAAGCTAAGCACCTCCGCTTCTCCTCTACGGAAATCATTTGTATTTTCCATCAACTCTAGTCTAACTCAACAAAGCTTGATTTCTGAAATGGTTTATGGTATTGGCTGGTTATTTTGGAACTTATATTTTTACTGTCAGCCTCACAGCGTCATACCAGCAACGTTAAGGAGAATCAGAAGTGCAAGCTAATGGATATCACCAGTAAAAAACAGGTTGTTGCGGAACGCCGCTGGGCTTCAAACAACCAAGAACAAGTTGTCCACTTCGTTACCTTAGGACCAAATGCAGTTCGAGTTTGGGTTGATGTGGTGAAGATCAAAAGTGCAGCAGTGTGGAGGTCATCTTCTGAGATCGAGACTATGGAAGATGCACTTGGTACATCTATTGCATGGCCAGAGGACAAAGTGGTAATGTGCTGAACTAAAGTCTCAGGAATGGTCGGTTGAACGTGTTGCTCTTTAGTTCTTTTTTACTTTGATTCCAAGACATGGTTGCTATGTGTGTTGTTAAGGCTTCGGTGTGTGTTGCTACTTTGGTTATGTGTAATGTACTTGTGGCTTTTGTTAATAATGGATAATCTTTGGTTTCAATATTTTTCTTAATATGATTATTCATGTAACAAATAGAATCGGAAATATGCATGAACAAAAAAATGCAATTAGAAAAGTCAATAGCTCAACGATTTGCTCACATTGAAAGCAACCAAGATCCAATATGGCTAACAAACAACAAAATAGTAGAGCCACTAGAACAAATGAAATGGCAAGATTCTAGTGCCACAATACAATTTAAAATAACTCACTATTAAAGCTACTATAAAATAAAAAATGGCAATAAAAAGATGTTATTATAGCATGTCTAATTGCAATTATATTAGCGCTATTATATATAACCATATAATATCAGGCCAAGTTTACGCTATTGTAGGGTTGGGGTCTAAGATAGCTCTTTATATAATAGCCAACATTAAACGTTGTAATAGGTGTATTATAGCGTTTTCACGACGCTAACAATATGCATTTTTCTTGTAGTGAAGCGTCTCTTATTTATCTCCTTTCCCACTTTTGAGTGCAAGTTTTACCCCAAATAAATACCGCAAGTGTATGATAACACAATTGTGGTACTTAGGGATTGAAACCACAAGGACCATAACAAATACACTATGGATTATAATAATTAAAACTTAACTAGGGCAACAAATAAGATTTTTGTTTTCTTTTCTTTTTAATAAATAAAATAATTAAAAACCAAAGATAGAAATATGGGTTATAGAGAATCTCCTAAGATATCTAAATTAGTAAACATGCAATATATGTGAGAAAACATTAAATCTCGTCTCAAAAAACTCAATCATAGATGTTAGTTACCCTAATCTCTTTGCAATAACGTACTTAGCATGAAAACCCTGACCAAAAAAATCTCTTTTATTACCAAGATCAATAGCTAGCATTAAGTAAAGAATCATATGTTCACAAGACTTCCACCAACTCTCTTGTGCAGAGCTACCTTGCTCACCTAGGCTAGATTCCGACAGTTCCCAACTCTCGTTGCGTAGAGCTATGTAAAGGTAGTACCTAGGCTCTCATCTCAAATAAGGATTACTAACAACCTAGGCGAAGAACACTAATATCATTCTCAATCAAAAACATGCATAGTAACTTTATCTAAAATATCCTAATAGAAACTCTAAAAACCCAACAAAACTTTATTAAAGCATAATTGTAAAAGATAAGCAAGAAAGATGAAAACTTTATTGAATTACAAAATAAACTACAATAAACTAAAATAAAACTATGGAAAATATTTACAATGATCTCTTAAACTGTTTTTGCGTTCAGAGGTGGATGATTTAAGAATAGGCGTCGAGCCCCCTATATATAGTGTTAGCAAAGCCATAAAGTTCGAGAAAAGGAAGATTCTATAAGGCGGGAACCGATCGGTGGAGAGTCCCATCTTCAACCGGTTGGCTGGGTGACAACCGATCGGTTGAATGGCCTTACCTTTTGTTCATACCGTTAGATTCCCTTGAAAAAAACATGCAAATGAAAGCTAACATCCTCCTAATAACTAATAGTATGTAAATGTATTAATTTACTCTCAATCGACTCGATTTATAATACTATCGGAGTTATCTTGTGTCCAAATATGAAGAAGATCCGTAGGTGGAAAGTCTTCCATCGGAGACCAGATTTCTGACACTTTTACGCGATCCTAAATCTCCAATCATCCAAAGTGATTCAAAAAGTCTCCATTACTCCAAAATTTCTCAAACCTATCAAGACTCAAGAAAATACTAAAAGACACTAAAAACACTCTTAAACTCAAGAAAAAAAAAACTCAAAATGTATATCAAACAATTGTTAAAAGCTGGTAAAAATAGGGGTTAACACATTTCCTAGACTTGAATATTTGCTTATCCTCAAGCAAGAACAACAAAAACTCGAACCCGTAAAAATGGTTTGAAAAACATGAGCTCACAAATCTTTGGGAACATAACTTACAACGGGTCTTCCTTCCGCAAACTGCATCAAAACCAAGACAGAGCAAAACCTATTTGTTGTACTTAACCATGAGTGTAGCAATAACCCATACTCTGAATCCCGAGATCACAAAGAACTCTCGAAATCAATGAACTTAACCTTTCAACATTCAGTTAGAAAGTGTGTGCACTCTCACAAAGGGAATAAGAGCATGCTATGTTCTTGGTAAAGAAAGCATTTAAGGTGACTCATGTGTATAGGGTTATCCTAACAATCGAGGATGTAAATCATTATGCATAATGACAATGATACACAGACCAATTGATGTGATCCTTATGGAATGGATCGAACTGCCCTAGGATGACTTTGTGGAGTTTGTGTGTTTTCAGATGTGGAATGGCTTGGAGTCACCGAATGGATTGGTTTGCGGAAGTATGAACGTCTTGGGATGGCTCCAAAGGTGCGGATTTGATATGTGGAAGGATTGAACGATGGAACACGAACAAGGAAAATGAATGATCCAACGAACGAACAATCGGATCGGACGGACGAACGTGAGGTGATCGAACGGATGGTGAAGGAATTGTTCGAACGGCGAACTAGTGATACGAACGAGGAACGAATGAACGGCGAACGAGTGAATGAAAACGAACGAGCAAAAGTGGAAGATGAACAATGATAGCTTGGCTTAGACAAGGATACAAGATCTGATTGCCTTAGACAAGAGCTTACTTTCGTGCAAGGATAAAAATCTGAATACACTAAGCAAGTGTTTGATTAAAAAAAAAGATGTTTGATAAGTGTTTACAAAGGGGAGGACGAAAATATAAAGGAAAATAAGAAGACAAGTCTTGGAAACACACCCAAGATTGCCTTGGAAACAAACAGAATTAAAAACAGAGTTTGAACTTGAAAGATAACTCTTCCCCTTCTAAAATTCGAATTATCCTTTTGGGCTGTGCTGGAATCAACAAAATGGGTGATTTGAAAGTAAACCAAATGCCTCATTAAAAACCTTACTTTGGAAAACCCATCGGGACAAAACCAAAGATAAGGGAAAAAGAGTACAAATGGATCACTTACCCATTTGTTAATTTTCTTGGACTTGTATCAAAACCAATGAGGTTTGAATGACACCTTTTCCATCCTGATCCAAGAGGTCTGATTGCTTCCAAAAATGATTAAGCATTCCTCCTATCGATTCACTAAGTATTTTGGCTCCAGAACGAGTCATTGGTCCTTTTGGTGCAGCTAAAGCATCCTCAGCTTCAAGCTCATCCTCAGCTACAAGCTTATTCCCCTCTGGTCCATGCTCCACGTCCTTAGTGCTATCCATGATCACATCACCAATTGATGCATACATAGCCTTCCTTTCATTAAGACCATCATATATATTTTAAAACCCGATACAAACCCGAAAGTATCCTAAAACTTTTCATGATGCATTTTTTCAATAAAATTTAGAATTTTCATGTTCCTTGTTTCTCCTTTCCTCACAATATTCGTTTTTTTTTTATGAGGGGAGGTGGAACTGGTTTTGTCTTACAAAATCAAGCATGAAAACAAAATTCATTACATCTTTTAGCATTCCCTAAGAAAGCTCTAAAATTTGTCAAGAAGACTTAATCATACAGAAGCTTACTAATCATCCCAAATTTGTCTAACATCCTTAATTTTAATGAAAGGTTAGCTATGTCGGTCTGTATACTATGTAGTTTATGCACATGAATGCACTTAATGGCAATGAATACAATAATGCATGGGTATGAGTAAATGGTTAGGGCGTAAGGTGTGGTACTAGACTAAAAACGAGCCTAGCTATTCCGACATCAGAAGAGTGGCAAAGCAAGTCATATCTCTGAATGTCTAATCCATAGCATGATTACCAAGTCTCTAAGTGAGATCAATTAAGTCTGTATTCGATGTTCCACTAGATAAGGCTAAGTTCAAATCGTTCAAGTTTCAGAGTAATATGGACTTTCTTGATTATTGTGTCTGCTCTGGTTATTCCAAACTTCAGCTACTTCTAACACGGTCCTAACTATGTTGTTGGAAGGTCGTCCTAAAGCAAGTCCTTTGAAAAATGCTCATAATCCCCTGAAATTTACTAAAAAAGACTCAGTTAATAATTTTGAAAGTTTCACCACAAGAACCATAATGGTACATCTGTACCCTCCCCTAGACATGAACTACACCAACCCGATGTATAAAGAAAGAAGAAGGGTAGGTGAAAACTTCAAAGAAAAAACAAAAGAGAAAAAAAAATGAAACAACGTGCAAGGGAATAAGGGGTTCGGATCTAAGATCGAATCGATCGGTTCATGGTGCATACCCTAATGATTAGTTGAACCCAGAACCGATTGGTTGAACCCAAAACCGATCGGTTGGCGCTGCAGAGTCGTCTTGTCCTTGCTGGTGTTTGGTGCGCTTAAGTCTGAAGTCATCAGGATGCTAACTGTCGGAGCTGGAATAAGTGCAAGAAGCAGGACTTGTAACGGAGGGTGGATTGAATAGGTTGAGATTAGGCAGAGCTATCGTGAACAACTCAATCTTATCCTCTATGTCGATGACCTCATCCTTAAAGCTCAGCTCCTCTAAGATTCCGTCCTTAAGGAATCGAATATGATGGAGTCTGCAGCTCTCCATCCGCTCTCTGCAGGCGATGTCTGAATCGCTCTTCTCTGGGTGATGGGCATCCATACTCTTTGGGTCTGAAGCCCTACTAGGGATGTCAAACGGGCCGATTGCGCGCAGTTCTTACCCAATAAGTATCTTAGTGGGGCGGGTATATACGATAATATTGATGCCCAAAAAAAGCTGGCCTAGAGGTCCACGCTCAAACGGTTTGCGGTTTAAATGGGTTTTATGGTAGCAGGTTTGCGGGTTGGTGGGTCACCCGCAAAGGCGAATCAGATTCTTAGTTGTGTCTCAATCGGAGGCTCGTTACTTACTTCGCCGAAGCTCTCTTGCGGCGGATCTATCATCTCTCTCTCTATCGCAGAGTTCGTTGTTGAGCTGCTTATTCATCTTATGGTTCAGATCAATACACTTAGTTCAATTGCTCGTTCAGATCGACACTTTTACTCTAGTGCAAGGTTCATATTGACAGTTTGGGTTTGATTGCTAGCTCGTCCTAAACTGCTTCTTCATCTTATCCACTTTGCATTGTTTCAGGTAATAACACTATGAAAGCATCTTCTGCTTGATTTCATCTTGAACTAAACATGTTTTGCAGATTATGTTTTCTCCTAATAGTGTTTCCCTCTAACTGGTATTCATTCTTTTGTGTTATGCAAAATGATTTTTCCAGATAACACACTTCTTCTAGATATCGGTCAAAACAATGAGTTTCTTCTAAATTTCAACATTTTGGAGTATTATTACTTAGTAACATATATATTTGGCACTTGCAGTATTCTTTTGGATTAAAATCATGCTTTCATAAAGATTTCAATCTCGTAGTCATCAAACTCTATATACGGTAAAAAAAATTATTTATAACCTTCATTATGTTTGTAATAAGTATTATGGAAGAAAAGTATTAAAAATGTGAGCATGTATATATCATGTATGGTATGTGCAGCCTAGGAGCTTTAATATTATGCAGCTACATAACTCTCCCTTACGCCCTCGTTACTCAGGTAACTTTTCAACCTTAGTTTTCTATCCAAATGATATCTTGAAGAAGAACTTTAAACTTTTTGTTCTTTTCTGGATTAAAGAACTTTATATGAGGCTAAAGGAGCAAGAGCAGCATATACAAGCAATATAACCAATGACAACAATTAGAGAATTTCCTGATCTTGTGAATGCTAACGAATTGAGAACTTGCTTCAAAGACGATAACTTTCGCAATGAGATTACAATTTTAGGCCAATAAAACAGCAGGTCGGCCCGTTAACCCGCTGAATTATGTGTGTTGGGCATATAAAATAATATTATGTTTGCGGTCTTAATGGACCGGTCCGCAAAGATCCCATAAAAATAAATGCCCATGGCGGAGCAGGCCAGATGGACGCGGGCAAGCCTTATGCCCTACCTTGTCGCAAACTCTCGCCCCGTGTTTTTGGAGCCATATCTGCAAAAATAAAAGTAAACAAATGAAATTTTATCTGGATTTGTAGAAAATTTACAAATGAATTTCATAAATAGAAAAATATCTCAAAAACATTTTGTAAATTCCTAAAAGAATTCTAAACAAATGTTAGAATTCCAAAAATGCTCAAAATGAATTAAATCAATTTTTGTGTAAAAATGTTAATGCAAAAAAACTAAATAAAATCCAAATTAATTAAAATTAATTATCTAACATAACTTTTTCTTGCTCTAAAATTAATGATTACCCTTGATTAATCATCCTAAACACATTTCAAGCTCAAAATTTTGAAATCAATATTCACCATTTCTAAAAATTCCAAATTCTCATTCAAAAATCTTAAACTATCAAAATCTAACCACCAAATCCGTTCTCTAACCTCCTAAACATCATTTCCTATCCAATAACCAAGTCAAACATGCAAGAAATTGACGTCTCAAATTCCTCCATGGTCATTCATCAAAATCAGACCGAAAAACTTAATCTTGAGGCACTTACATTTGTAGATCGAGTTTGGGACTAGGAAAAACGAAATGAGCCTGAAAAACGAGATGGTCTTGAAAATTCAAGTGGAAAGCACCCAAAACTAACTGAAATCGGTTTAGATTTGAGAGAGTTATGAGAGATTAAAGGTTTTGAGGATTTGTAAAAATGGTGGGAGTGTTGTGAGGAAGAAGGAGATGAAGTCGTATTCAGGGTGTCCAACTAGTTTAATCTTATTCAATTCGACTGAATTGAGCGGATTAAACCAATTTTTGACAATCGATCGATGATGACCATCGACATATTGGTTGGCGAGATCTTCAGAACCGATTGGTGCAACAGCTACACTGATATGTTGGCTTTCCTTAAATTCGCATCTTCTACATTTGTCACATGATTCAAAAGCATTCAAAAGCCAAAAATATGAGAATTCGGATGTCACCATTTTTTCTTTTCTTTTTTTGGTCACGAACTTGAGATTTTATCAACCAATAAAAGGTACAAGTGATGCCTTTGCAAGAGAATTCGCAACAACATTATTCAAACGTGGAATGAAAGAAAACAAAATATGCGAAAAAGACTTAATAATCTCTCGATTCTCTTCTAAGACTCCAAAGATATCATTATGCAACTCTTCTTAATTCAAAAGATGAACAAGAGTGAGTGAATCCGAGAACACATGCACATTATCCAAACGCTTAGATTGTAAAACCAATATAGCTTCTCGAATAGCCCAAGCTTCCGCTGGTAAGGCTGAGCCCACATGTTGTCTCGTCGAGGAGGTGGAAAGCTCAAAAAGAGATTGCCTACCGCATATTATACAAGCAACACCACACATATTTGTTGTAGCATGCCAAGTAGCATCAACAAAACAGGTAAACCGAGTCGAGATCGTTCTAGTGCGCTCCCAGCCTTAGGTTGTCCTGCGTTCTCCTTAGGATCATGAGCCTCTTCCCAAGCCTTTTCATCTAATACCGACTTCGAAACAATTTCTGCAGGAGAATACACCTTGTTATCAAAGATCAGCTTGTTCCTAGTTGTCCAAAGGTTCAGCCATATCCAAGGAAAGAGGAGACTAGAAGTGCTAGTCGGGGGTAGATTAACAAGGTTTTTTTATCGCTTTAAAAACTCAAAGACACACTCAGTCCCTCCATGAAGAGGGAACTGTAAATGAGTTGTTGTCCAAACTTCGACCGTAAAAGAATAGTCCCTGAACAGATGAAGGGATGTTTCTCTATCTCCACATCTTGGGCAATTCGCCATCTCAGTGATTCCGCGATGCAACAAATTCTCCCCAACGGGAGAGCGTTTTTGACTATCTTCCAAAGCAAATGTGTGACCTTAGGAAGAGTCTTAGCTTGCCAAATTATCCCATGCCAATTAAACTCCTTTTCCTTTTGAGTTAAAGGCGCCATTGCTCTTATGCCATATCCCGAACGAGTTGAATATCGGCCATTTTTCACAGAGCTAAATCAATGAATCTGCTCTTGACTAAGAGCTCACCGGAAGAGCCATTATATCAGCCTTATAGTGAAGGATAAGCCGTCTAATTTGTTCAACATTCCACTCGTTAGTAGCAGAGTTCCTCAAGTGACTGACGAGTAAATCTCTATCAGTAATAGGCGAAGGACCTATCAGAATCAAAGGTGTTTCCACAGAAAGCCATGGATCTTTCCACAAGCGAATGTTTGTTCCATCTCCTAAATGCCACCCCAGCCCTAGCTTCAGTATCTCTCGACCTGCAAGAATGCTCCTCCAGCCATGTGAAGCATTAGAAGTAGTTGCTACCTCCATAAAAGAGGAATCATTACAATATTTTCCTAACAGAATTTTGGAAAATAAGGAGTCAGGACATTGCAAGAGTCGCCATCCCAGCTTAGCAAGCAAAGCATCATTTAATGCTTCAAAGTCTTTGAATCCTAATCATCCTGCATTTAAGGTAATAGTAAACTTTTGCCAAGCAACCAAGCTCATTTTTCTCACATCCGGCTTATCATCCTACCAAAACCGAGTTAGCAGGGATTGTAGCTGTTTGCGGATTGATGTTGGTAGCCTAAAGCAGGTCATAGAATGGGTAGGCATAGACGAGAGAATAGACTTTAAAAGTACTTGTTTCCCTGCAGAAGATAAGAATCTAGTGGTCCAAGACTGGGAACGCTATCAGACTTTATCCACAATAGCTGCAAAGATATCCTTCTTCTTGCGTCTAAAATTCTCAAGAAGGCCTAAACACTTCCTTGTCCCTCCTTCAGAATTTATACCAAGCAGTCCCATCACTTTCGTCTGCTGGCTCCTAGGAACTTTTGAAGAGAAATTTATCAAAAAATTTTGCAAGTTAATATCTTGCCCAGAAACTCGTTCATACTGCTTCAGAATACTAACCATCTCCTCACAATTAGATTGACTCGTCTTAAAAAATAACATTGTATCATCCGCAAATAGAAGATGATTAAACCCGAGGGCTGTTCCTTGCTACTCTTATGCCTGAAAGGCGTCCTTCTATCTGACTCTTGAGACATAAACCCGAAACGACCTTAGTACAAAGGATAAACAGGTATGGTGAGAGAGGATCCCCTTGTCTTAATCCCCCTGACGGGATAACTTGGCCCTGGGATGACCCATTGATGATAAACGAGTAGAAAACTGAAGTAACACACTCCATGATCTAATTAATCCATACTTGATGGAACCCTAGCCTGAAAAGGACAGCTCTGAGGAAACCCCATTCTATACGATCATAAGCCTTACTCGTATCTGTTTTAACCGCCATAGACCCATATACACGCACTTTAGACATTCGGAGGTAATGAAGGATCTCATCAGTAATAAGAACATTATCTGCAATCGCTCTTCCTGGAACAAAGACTGTCTGATTTTTTGAGATCAATCCAGGGAGGATTGGCTGGCGGCATATGGTTAGTATCTTTGCTAAAAACTTGTAGTACACATTGCAGAGCGCAATAGGTCTAAAATCAGCTACCTTCTTAGGAATATTCCCTTTCAGGATTAATCTTATGTTGGTAACATTCTGTTTCGCCGGAAGCTTCCCAGAAACGAAGAAATTTTGAATTTCTTTAACGAGATCTTCTCCAATCAAATTCCAAAACGATTGGAAAAAACTACCAAAAAATCCATCATGACATGGCACCTTCTTTGGATTAATAGCAAATAGAACTGAGCAAACATCTTCAGGATTTGGAATGGAGATAAGTTTATCATTCATCTCTTGAGTAATATATAGCGATAGAACATCGTTTACCACTTCATAATCAGCTGAAGACTGACTCGTAAAAATGTCACGAAAATAATATAAGATCAGCCTCGTAAACTCATTCTCCTCATGACATGCAGTGCCATGAATATCCTTTAAGACTGTAAGCCTATTAATAGCTCTCCTACCTCGCATGACCGGAAAGAAAAAAGCTCAGTTTCGATCACCTTCTTTAAGCCAAAGAATATGGCTTCGTTGCTTCCAGAGTGCCTCCTTCGCCTTATATTGTTCTTCCATATCACTCTTGATTTTTGCTATAACCTAAGGCTCAGGAATGGCTGCCGAGAATGCTTGTTCAAGACTTTGTTGAAGTAGCTTAATCTTCTCTCCACTGTTGAAACTTTGTTCTTTAGCCCAAGCGATCAAGCCTCGTCTACAAGCCCCAATTTTTCTGTCGACAGAATCATCATTCCTCTCCTTCCATATTTGATCAATGAGCCTAGGTACTTCCTCATTCTCACTTAAACGAGGATCAAACCGAAACATAATCTTCTTTTTAACCCAGGATTCATCAATATATGTGATAAGAGGTATGTAATCCGCGCCTTCGAAGCGCAAATATTCTACCCTTCCCGAAGGGAATTCTTCCAGCCAGTCAGCATTAGACAAAGTCCTATCGAAACGCACTCGAACAAATTGATCATAGTGCTATCCACGCCAAGAAAACTGATTCCCGGAATGATTAACATCCCATAGTCCATTCTGAGAAGTAAAGACCTAAAGTTCACAAACAAACTCTTTTGTCGTTGGGGACCTCCTTGTTTCTCTCTCTAGTCAACTATGTCGTTGAAATCTCCCGTTATCAACCAGCCCCCCCCCACCCGCTCTATAGCCATTAACGAGAGTGTAACCCAATTTTCCTTCTGTTTACTCGTCTCTGGATGACCATACACAAAAGTCGTGTAGAATCACTTATTTTTGTACTAAATCTTTGTATCTATGAAATTCGCACAAGAGGAAAGAACTTCTAGTCAAACATCACTTTCCAGAAGAGTGCCAAACCACCACTTAAACCATTGGGTGGAACTGTGAAATGATTGGTGTAGCCCATCCACTGAAAAACACGGAGGAAAAAGTCATCTGGATTCTTAGTCTCCATGAGGAACATTATGTCTGGAAATAATTTCAGTCTTATTTCCCTAAGACGTCGAACTGTTAAACCCTTGACAGTTCCAACTTATTGTAATCATTATAAATTGGACGGTTTCTGGGCAATCGTCGAACCCTTACAAACAGCTGGTAGTAAGACCTTATTAATCAAAGTCATTAAGACATTATTATTCTCTTCAACACGAGGTAAAAAAAACAGAGGAAGATCAACTGTATTTATACTGCCATTGTTATCATTGACTTTCTTCCTCGGAGAACAGCGGATGAGACCCGTAGAACGTTGACGAAAAGAGCCACCCGAATAAGGGCTCCTAGTAGTTCGTCTCCAATGAGTTGAAACCTCAGCCATCATCTTGCGTTTCGAACCAGGCTTGGGGACCGGTTTCTTCTTTCCCTGACTTGGTGGTGCTCTACTCTTTGTGTTGCTGATCCAAAGATAAGTAATAATAGGCACCTCATTGACCTGCAAGATATTAGTTCCAACTTCAACAGAGGGGAGATCATTACCATTTGATTCAAAAGCCACTGCTAAGTTCTTCTTGGCTTTAGGAATCTGCGTTGCACTTGTATTCCCAGCTGGTGGACCACTCACTGTTATTATAACGTCCATGCCCTCTGAAGTCCCCAAACGATTGAACATAGAAGCGAGAGGAACAGTGGCATTCTCAATACGTTCTAATGCAGGCCTTCGTTCTCGCACTTTAGGAGAGGCGTCCTCCTCTAATGGTGGTTCAATCCAATCCAGCGCTGAACGTCTTCGCTTATTCATGCCTTTTAACGCACTAAAAATATCCTCAGTAACACGATCATGCGAAGAATTGCCACCTATAGAAAGCACTTTGTTCTCTGATATATCATGGTTTTTACCCGTTTTAGACCATGATATAAGTCCTTTTTATCGAGTCTTTCTATTGTTTCCATAGTCTTTTAGAGTCTTTTCAGGTTTTGGCATGTTTGGAGCTTAATTGGAGTTTTTAGAGCATTCTGGAGCTTTGTGGCATTCGTTGAAGACGTTCCCACCGATGGATTGAGCTCA
>SMJT01000165.1:0-67642 GCA_004349715.1 Crucihimalaya himalaica | reverse complement strand
GATTTGGACACAAGATAGATCAATGATTAGCTTTCATTTGGAAGGTTTGAAGAAATTCCAACGGTGCGATCAAAAGTTATGCCAGTTTTCGTGAAGACAGTCCAGTCTGGCAAACACCAGAAATGTCCTGGTATCGATCCGATGCCGACTGCAAGAAAGGAAACACGGACTTTCTACGACTTAGAAGAATCTGCTTTTTGGCCCAGAAGACTTTATTATTTACAAGAAAGCCAGAACGTGTTTTAGACTTATAATAGGGTTTTCAGCCACCTGTTTAGGCTACGCTTTATTTTATCCATTATTTTACTTAGTGGTCTTTAGGGAGACAAGTCTGAAACTCTTTCGGGAGAGAAGATTTCAAACCCTATTGTTTATTTCTTATTTTGATGAATCTATTCAATCATGTTGTTTGCTTCATTCTGCATGTCTGAGTAGATCCCTTTTAGGTTTAGGGTTTCTCATTAAGGATTTCATGGTTGTAGATAGATTGATCTTGTTAGGGTTCATAATCAATTGAGTTCTTCACCATAGGTTGTTCTCAAAGCTAGTTCTAGGTTGACGAATCTGGAATCTAGATTTTTAGATTGTTGATTAGTCACGGAAGTGAGATGATAACCTGACAGAACCTAGGGTGAGCAAAATAATTATCTGCAAAGGAATTTGGTTTAATTATTTTGTGAACATATTCAAACTTGGACATTAAAGCTGGTTTAGATCTAGGAATTTGCAAAGGAATTTGGAATTTTAGATTTAGACTTAAATAGTTTTCGCAACAAAGTTGGTTAATTATATCTTAGTGATTTGAGTTCCGAGAACAGTGCTTAACCTGAACCCTGTTGATTGATTTGTCTACATTCCTTGATTTCCTGAGAAATAACCCTAGGCCTATTATCCTCTCCATTGATTTTACATCTTTTAATTTGCATATTTATATTCTCGCTTGATTGATTTGGCCTAGCGTAATTTGATTCTTGAAACCTATTGTGTGATTCTCTGAGTCTTTTGTGGTTCGACCCCTAGAATATTACAGCGACTACTTAGATACTTTTAGGTATTAATTTTGAGCATATTCAAATTTGGCGCCGTTGCCGGGGACTCAAATTTCACCATTAGATTATAGATAGAATTTCGACTAATGTTTTAGCATCGATAGATACCGCCTTAGTATCGATCGATACTCGCTGTACTTCGTTACTTACGTTTTTTATTTTTTTTTTTGTGTTTCAGGTGTATGCCTAGACGTAAAACCAGAAGCCAGAACGCACAGCTAGTAAATATTTCCAACGAGGAACTAGCACTTTTGAACGTTACAACAAGGAAGCACAGAGACCTGCAGAGATGAACAATTCCAGTGTATTGCGTTCGATTCTGATGAGGATGGTACTTTAAGAGACCAAGAGGTCATTTGTGTTAATGAGAGGGGACAGCGTCTTGATGCAGAGGAGAACGTCATTGCCCCTGCCCTGCTTCTGCGACCAGATCATCCCAACCTGTTGTTGCTTAGGACATGTATGGGAATTGATGTGGTTCGAACGTGTATGACAATTGGAGAGTACAACAGCGCCTGACCTGTTCTATTGCTAATCGATCTGCGATTCGCATCCCCCACTTTTCCAGAGGAATGACTTTGAGCTGAAGCCTTGCATACTTTCTCACTCGCTAGGCCAGCATTTGTTTCACGGTCTTACCTCATTGAGCACCCCATGGATCACGTAGAGAGGTTGAGACATTGGTCACTAGCATCAAGTATAAGGAGTGTCCTATGGATTTACCTTCTTCTGCAAGCTTTTCCATACTCTCTCGGTGGGAGAGGCATCTTACTGTGATCGCTTAAAAGAATCTGCCGCCTGGTTCGCTCACCACCTGGGAGGAAAACAAGAACCGCATTCCTGAACAATTTTCTATGATGATGCGAGATCGAGAGCTAAGAAACAAAGATCTCCCAGTTCTCTCAGGCAGAACAGAGGCTTTGAAAGCCGCTTGGATCCAGAATTTAGGTCGTATCAGAGAAGGAGACCTGTCCGCATCATGGGTTCACTCAGGTTCAGTTGTTGGGTATCTTCTTAGAGGGATTGACTGGAAAGCGTATCAGATGGCCCTAGATGCTTGCAAGCAATGGGAATTTCAAACACGAGATATTCCCCGAGGCATGCTTATGAGCGATTGAGAACTTTGGCGTCTAGCATAGCACCAAGAATGCCGATTTATGAGCGGAAGACGCAAGAACAGGCGAAACATTCCGAAGTGCAGGATTTGCTTGAGGTGCACGCGAAGCTGGATTCGGCTGCACCAATTCTTGATGGGTAAGCAACAGAAAGCTGCCCACACTGCTGCATGAGCATGAAGTCAGAGGGGCTTACTACGTTGGCTGGCTGCGGTTTTTCAGAGCCAGGGATTTCAATACCAGCAGAACAAACAGACAGCTGGTTTTTGGTGACTACATCGCACCTACGGAACTCCTCTTACCAGACTCTGCCGCCTAAAACTCAGGAGAGTAAGGTGGAATCATGCATTGAACCAGATCCTTAAGGACATCAGATAGATGACTGTTGATTTTAATGGGATAGTATGGATGCCGAGTGTACACAATCTGGTATGGGAAGATGAAGCTCTTAGAATTCATTCAGAAAGACACCTTGGAAACTCAATATACTCAGACTTCAAACAGCTGTAAGCAGAAAAGATGGTTCATGCACACAATGAAACACATCATGCAAATCACCAACAGGAGGTGATTTTGAACCGATACGTCGGTGTCAACCCCGACTCTGACGCAGGCCATCCGACCGACACCGACCGCAGCACTCGACCCTTTGGACGCAGCATTCGGACCGACACTAATCGCAGGATCGACCGACAAACGACGCGCATCAACCCGACACCGACGCAGCCACATCGACGACACCGACCAAAATGTCGACCGACACCAACCGAGTGATGACACAAGATGAGCAGTCTCTTGACTTGATACCCCCTCGCAGGACTGAACCCGAAACTGTGATGCATCTGAGACTGTACGAGGAGAGGAGTCCACAGGCCCAAGCCACCTTTCCCTAGATCCTCCCAGAAGTCTTAAGCAGAGAGATGGAAGAAGCCCAGAATGTACGGCCAGTACTGGACAAAATCCTGATTGAACTCCCTGTTACCTGATGGAGTCGAGATCTTCACATCCACTGAAGAGGGTTATGTTAAGAGGATGGTTACCCAATTGATCGTGAGCCCTGAGGAGGCAGCATTGCTTGACCAAGGGACATTAGTTGCAATCCTCCTGAAAAAGACCATCTTCAAAGAAAGAGCAGGAAGGTTGAAAGCTTTCCTAAACATGTTTGTGCCATAATTCAGAGTAGGATTCCAGAGAAGCCTACAGATCCAGGAAGCTTTTGTGCTAGACTGCTTCTATTCTCAACTGGGAGGGTTCCCCCCAATCTCTCTGTGATCTCGGCTCTGGCATTTAACATGAAAATGCCTTCTCTGTTGCTGAACGCCTAGGGATGTCTACCTTTCGGTCCCAGCAAAAGATGTCTCTCATTTTTAGCTGGACAATCCAAAAAGAATTCCAGAAGGTGTCTTACAGGATGTTCCACTAATGATCGAAGGCGTATCGATTCCCACAAGACTTCGTGGTTTTGGACTATGTTGAGGAACCTCAGGATCCTCACTTATTTTTGGAAGATCATTCTTGGCAACAGCTGGTATGCCATATTGATGTGAGGAAAAAGACAGGTAGAGCTTGATTGGTGGTGCAGTCATGAACTTTGACATGGACAAGCTTGAGGAGGAGATCTACCATCGGAGGTCAGAACCTTATTCTGTGAGAGATTTCCTGGATGTAGGGACCAACCACAGAGGATTCAAGATTGAGTGGTACTGTTGGATATATGCTCCAAAACTCGACCAGAGCCAAGGTAGCATCGATCCGATACCACTGAGGGTATCGATCGACACCGACTACAACCAGCACCTCCTGATGAGCAGTTGTGTTGTTGCACTAAGCGATCTGATTCGCTTGGTATTGGAGTGAGGACTGTCTTTTTCAATCCTAGTTCGTGGAGGAGTTTTCCAATAAAGGCAAACCTACTGGAGACTGATGCCTTTACTATTAGAGGCAAGGATCAGAGCTTCACTGCAGATATCAAGCAGTGAGATCAAGTTTGGACCCTACGCCAGGTCAGCGTAGCACTATGTCCACCAGCTTGAATTCCGAGCCACGACATCCACCTCTCCCACGCCGGACCACCTCGGGAGGAAGCAAAGGTACGTATCTTCTGTCCAAACCCAAAACCACAGGATTGTTATCAATCATATCACCTCCATCTCCTTCACGTTTAAGCAAGCCGCGAGACTCTCGTCGAGCGCTTGTTGCTTCTTTTTGACAACTGTGCAGGGAAAACGAAGTGTCCCACCCAATCTTCCAAACCCGCCTGCTTGCTGCTATTCCCTCATTTCCTTGTAGGACCACACCACAGTTCATGCTTACACACCGTCTTGGATGAAGACTGGTTTGTCACAAAGACTCACCATCTCTACGGGAAACCACCCGACACTTGAGCCCCGACACCGGTCAAGGCGTAATGACATTTAAACAAGCGCTTAGTGGAGACAACCACTGGTACATTTTCATTACTTTTCTTTTTGGTTTTGTTTTGATTTTTTTATGTTTTCACGTTCCCCAGTATGATCAGCATCGATCGATACCCCATTGGTATCGATCGACACCAGGATGGAAAAGAGAATTCATCGACTCATGATCCGAAGTATCGAATGACCACCACAATTGGTATCGGTTCGGATACCCTGCGCACACAGGTATCTTCTCGTGTTGTTTTCACTATCCTCTCTGTTCTTCCTGATTCTTTTACTGACTCTAGCCTAGATAAACACTGGGGACAATGTTGTTTAAGTCTGGGGGAGGGTAGTTTGCTGACAAGGGGGGGGGGGGGGGGGGGGGGGGGGGGGGGGGGGGGGGGGGGGGGGGGGGGGGGGGGGGGGGGGGGGGGGGGGGGGGGGGGGGGGGGGGGGGGGGGGGGGGGGGGGGGGGGGGGGGGGGGGGGGGGGGGGGGGGGGGGGGGGCGGGGGGGGGGGGGGGGGGGGGTAGGGAGGCTGCATTGTCGAAAGCTCTAGCAACATCCGCGGAGGTAGAGGTGGTGATTTTTGAATCATTCACTAACTGATAGTGGTGCCTAGAACTGGGTCTGGGACTGTGTGTAGAGGAGCTATGATTACGATCTCTATAAGTAGAGTAATGTCTGGAGAAACGCCTAGAATCAAACGGAGAATGTCGCTGCTTACGAGTAGCATTTTTATAGAGATGACATGAAGCAGCCCCTGTTCTAGAACCATATTTCCGTTGAGCGTAAGTGTTCTCATACCCCCGTGCAGTGTTTCTATGTCTCTTAGGAGATCGAGCTCGAACATGAAACTGACAGTGATGACGATCTAAAGGAGAAGGAGATCTTGATCTTTTCGCTTGATTCCTCGATGTCACCTGCAATGCCTTGGATCTAAATCTACTCGATACAATGCTTGCGGCTCTCTTGCTTTCCTAGCATCTCTTTTCCTTTTTTCAGCATACATCATGCTGCGAGTATTTAGTTGGTTAATGTCGTCCGCCTTAGGAAAATGAGGTTTCCCATCTTTTGCCAGCTTCTCAGGGCAGTCATTGCCTTCATGTAATAAGCTCATACAAGAAAAACAAATGTTTCTCAAGTCCTTCATATTCAAACATGATGAAAACTTCTTTACCTGTATGCGTATGAATGGACTTTCAAGTGATCAAATGCTTAAAAGCATTCAACTCTATACGAACTCGTGCCCTCTTTAAAACTAGTTGGAGATCATCTTCTGACTTGAACTTGAAGATAAATTTCTCTCGCCCCAATTCTCTTCCAACTACCGCACCCTTCGTTGGCCAAATAGAGGGCACAAAACCGATCAATCTTTTTGGTTTCTACACATTGGGATTAGTAACTCGACCAATCAGCGGCAGCCGGTTAGCTTCGATGAGAGAAGAGTTATCTACATCGGGAATGATGAACGGATCCTCCCTCACTACAAGAAAACAGACGTTTTGCAACGTCTATATTCGTCGCTAAATCGTTGCAAAACGGCATTTGCGTCAACTTTACGACGAAATCCAAAACGTCACAAACAGCGTGACGCAAAATAGAAATCGTTGCTAAATCGTCGCAAATTTGCGTCGCTACCAAAATCGTCGCAAAATCGACGTAAACAGACTTTGCTAAATCAACGCAAACTTAGCGACGTTTTAGCGAGGAAAACACCACAATTTTCTGAAAACCTTAAACGTCGCTAAATCGTTGCAAAATTTGCATCATTTAACTCTCGCCGCTAAATCGTCGCTAAAATTTCGAAGCGAAAACGTCACTAATTTGACGCAAAAAATTGCGACGATTTAGCAACGATTGGTTTTTGTTCGATGCTAATTCGACGCAAAAATAGCAACGATTTTGCATCAAAAACTTTAGTAACGAATTAGCATCGTTTTTGTTTTTGCATTTTGCAACGATTTTTAAAATAATTTTCTTTTTTTATTAAATTATTGATAATTAAAAATTTAAATAAAAATATTTTTTTATCAATATTAAAATATGTTTAAAGATTACAAAAAAAAAACTAAATATCATCATCTCTGAGGTCGAATGCCGATAGATCCGCATTGGCCGCTTCCGCTGCAGCCCGTTGCAATTCCGTCGATTGTTCCTCACTCGGAGGTGGTGGCTGGGCATGTCATCCGTTGCGTAACGCCTCTGCTAAGGTCAGGTTGTCAACTGCGATGATCTCGAACAGCTGATCTAACCCTGAGAGCTCACATTCCGTCGCTTCTTATCATCGTCGCATAACTTCTATTTCGTTGTTCGCGGTGGATAACTGAGTCCGCAAGAGAGCAGGATCGTCGAAAACACGAGTCCTAGATGATGAAGAACATGCCGCCGGAACATCTTCTATGGAACCAACTCTGAAAACCCGGTTCTTTTTCTTCGGAGCAACCTGAAATAAAAAAAATAAAACTTGTAATTAATGTAATGAAAAAATTACTTGTAATTTTATATTAAAGTAAACAATAATTTTTAAAAAAAAATAGACATACCTCTTTATAAATGGTATCCATCTCGTCGACGGTTAAATCACAAGATTGGACGGAACTACCGCCTGGAGATGTCTGGGACAGCTGGGTCTGACGCTCAAGAACCCTGGCATTCACATCATTGTAGACCTTCTCGGACCGCGGGTCTACAAATGTGCCATCCTTCTTCTTGTGGGTCTCGACCATGACTTGCACAATAGGAGGAAGCTGACCTCCATTAGCCTAATTAGAAAATACAAAAAATATTAGATAAACAAATAAAATTTTTACCAATTATAATTACTATAATTTGATAAGTAAATATTACCAATGTTATTTGTTTTGCGACAAACGACGTTTGACCCGCAGTGTGCTTAGATGGTCCGTAACCGTCAGGATCAAAGTTTCGTGCCTTAGAACATCCAGCGGCTACTGACTGCGAATGAGGACCCTCCCAATACTTAACCAAACCGCGCCAAACAGTAGGATCCATACTCTGCGGCATTGCGTCATCGCCCTTATTCTTCCACTCCTTCTTCCAGTTGGAAACCGTCCCAGCAAGGCGTTTCAATGCCTTTGCCTCAAAAGCTCGGAGAACGTCTCCGGTTATACCTTCATCCCAATGCCATTTTTGCTACAAAAAAAAATTACCAAATTAAATAGAATATCATAGTTAAATAAATTTAAAATTTAAAATACGAGAAAAATAAATTAAAACTTTTACCGCAAACATCTCAAACCAAATATCTTTGATATACCGAGGCGCCTGAGACCAAGTGGCATGCGACGAAGTAATTCTTGATGCAATCTGCGACGCTCCTATTAACACGATTATCTACGATAAACCTGCATGTAAAAAATAATTAATAAAAATATATTATAAAATTATTTAAATTGTTTCAAATAATAATTAAATCACCAAAATGTGTAAGGAGATCGATTTTTATCAAATCGATCAAGATCACTATATCTCGGTTGTCGTAGAAGGTTGTTGACCCGAGCGATAAGTGTGTCATGGTTATGTGGTGCTGGAATTGGCACATCAACTGGTGGTGGTGGTGATGCCGGAGGTGGTGGAGGTGGCGGTGACATCTGTGAAGGCGCCCGTACGCTAGCGGACGTAGAAGATCCTAGACGAGACACACCGGGAGATGATGATGGGCCCGCTCGTGATCCCACAAAATCCGCATAATGTGGGAGATTATGTCGTCTACTCATCTAAAAAAAAAAATTAAAACATTAATTAATATTCTATAATTTCAGTCAAATATAATAAAATTATGTTAAATAAAAATTTAAACAATTCAATCATACTCTAAATATTCCAATCTTATTCTAATATTCAATAAATAATATTTCAAACCAAATATAAACATTCCAACCCTATTCTAAATATTCTAATCCTATACTAATATTCCAATCCTATACTAATATTTCAATCCTAAACTACATATATTTCTATCCTAAATAATAAATTAATAAATATTTAAAATTACAAAGACATACCTTTGAATTGGTGAATTGGAGGAATTGGAGAATCGTTTGAGAGAGGGGAGAGGAATTAGAATGAGCAAAGTGGAGAAAAGATTGGTGTCGTATATATAGATTTTGCGTCCGTCGCAAAATCGACGCAAAATCGTTACTATTTTGCAGCCAAAATTTTGACCAATAGTGGAAAGGCACCAAGTTTGCGACGATTTAGCGTCGATTCGTCGCTAAATCGTCGCAAATTTGGCGCCTTTATTTTGACTGTTTTCCAAAATAATTTTAAATTTTTTGATACTCAATTTTCTGCGCCAATATTGCGATGATTTAGCGTCGATTCTTCGCTAAATCGTCGCAAACCGTAAATATTATTCAATATGTTCAGAATTTGCCACGAAATTGCAAAGAATTAGCGACGATTCGTTGCTATTTTGTTGGAAAGTTTTTGTCACAAAGACATGAAAGTTAAGTGTATTATTTAAAAATTCTGAATAATTTTGCTAATACACTGCAAAACTTTTATAAAATTAAAAAACTTCATTTCTAGAAATAAATTAAGTTTTCACAAAAATATTTAGAGTACAAATAATATTTAATAATAATACATCTCGAGTTGACGAAAAAAAATTACACATTTTCATCTGAGGAGTCTTCATCGGTAGCTTCATCACTTTTATCAAACTCATTGCCATCTTCATCTTCAGTAATGTTGTCATCAACTAAATCTTCAACTTGAAAATTATGTGGATCGATAAGTAAGAGGTCATCAGTAGTTTGATCTGGCTTTAACATGTCTCCGCAAAATTCTTGTTGCATTAGCGATTCACCATTAAGACCAACAATACGACCTCTAGGATAAACTTTTATAGCTGATAACCATCGTATCCCTATTTCTCGAACTCGAGGATATGGAATAAAGCTGACTTGTTCTGCCTGTGATCCAAGTATGGAAAGGTTCAAACTTCCGGTATCGCCGTGATGCATTGACATCGACTACGCCAAATTTGTTTAAGCGAACACCTACACCAACAACGGAATCAAACCAATCACATTTGAATAATGTGCATTTTAAGTTGATTGTTCCTGGGTATTCAACTTCAATTATGTCTGTTAAAATTCCATAAAAGTCAAGTCACCCTTCACATAAATCCCATAATTAGCGGTTGATCTATGGCTCTCGTACGTGTTCTTGTGTATGAAACACATATCCTCAAGTAAAATACATAGGTGCAGTCGTGATCTTTCCAACCGGGCCTTGAATCAACTCTCGAAACCAAATTGGATATGATGTATCATCATATTCCACCTACAGATCATGTAAATCATGTCGTTATATTGAATCCAACCAAACATCGATACACACATGTCTAAATTTTTTTATATATATAAATAAATCATATATATGTAGTTGTGCCTTTAACCATGGGGCAAAATCGCGATCTTTAAGCTTTTCAAATTGATCAGACGTTATATCAGGATATGCTTCTTCTACTTGACACTTGCATAAGCTGAGATGAAAATTTAAAGAACTTTTTAAAATAAATAAATCAGTACTAGCTAATATATATATTTGTATAACGTCTACCTTTCAAATGGTCTCACGAATTCGCAGTTTGTGAGAATATACGTATGTGCGCTATGACGATCTTTATCATTCGTCCACCAGACTTCCTGCAATCTTCCACTAAGTCGACCTATAGCTGAAAAGATATCTGGTACTCCCTCTACAGCGTAAGTTGGTGCAACACCACCGTCATCGTACCGTCTTGTTGCTCTTTTGTGTGTTTGAACCGTAGGTGCAAAGTAGTATGAAGAGAAGTGTGATATTTCTTCAGTTAAACTCCTAGCAACTATTGAGCCTTCAACCTTCGCAAGGTTTTTAGCCTTCCGTTTTAAATGTCCCATGAAACGTTCAAAAGGATACATCCAACGAAACTGAACAGGTCCTCCTAGTGCAGCTTCATTAGGGAGATGGATAGGGAGATATTCCATAACATCAAAAAATGACGGAGGAAATATCTTCTCTAAGTTGCACAACATTATTGCAATGTTGTCATCCAAATGTTGAATTCCATCCTCTGTAAGAGTTCATGTACATAAATCTCTAAAAAACGCTCATATTCCTATAACCATGATAAATTAATAATTAGTCAACTAAAATTTCTATCAAAACTTAAATAAATTAAATAAAATTAATTTAAAATTAATTGTAATTATCAGCAATTGATTCATGTACATTTTTGGGTAGAAGCTCCGCAAATGCGAAAGGTAGTAGTCGTTGCATAAACACATGACAATCATGACTTTTCATACCTGATAACTTTTGACCTTGCTCAACGCATTTTGATAGTTTTGAAACGTACCCATCAGGAAAGTTGACGGCTGATGTTGCCCAATCTAACAACGCTGCCTTTGCATTTGCATACAACCGATATGTCGGAATAGGGGCTTTCCCATTGTTTGTAAGGTGCAAATCACTTCTTGAACATATATCAAGCAAGTCCTGTCTAGACTTTATGTTGTCTTTAGTTCTTCCTTGCACGTTCAGAACTGTGTGCATTATGTTCTCGAAAATGTTTTTCTCGATATGCATCACATCAAGGTTATGTCTCAACAGATGATCTTTCCAATAAGGAAGTTACTAGAATATGCTTTTCTTATACCAGTTATGATGATCGCCATATCCGTCAGGCATGTTAGCTGAAATATGCCAGTTTTCCCCCCCCCCCCCCCGATAAGCTGTTTCTTGGGCACCGTAATGATCAATTTACGCAAACAAATCTTCTCCACTTAGATACGGTGGTGGTGGGGCACGTACAACTTTGTTCTTCCTGAACAACTTCTTGTTTCTCCGGTAAGGATGGTTGATGTGGAGAAACCGGCGGTGACAATCAAACCAACTTGTTTTCCGTCCATATTTCAATTGAAACACATCTGTACGATTAAGACAATACAGACATGACAACCTTCCATGCGTAGTCCAACTCGATAGCTTTCCATAAGCTGGAAAGTCATTTATGGTCCATATAAGCATTGCACGCATCGTAAAGTTCTTTTTCCTTGAGATATCACATCCTTTGGTACGGTACCACATCTTTTGGTACGGTACCTTATTTCGCCCAGTACCTTGCGGTTTGTATCTCGGCTTTTGGCAAAATCTACACTCCTGCAACTTATCATCATCTTTCCAAAAAATCATACAATTATCAATGTAAACATCAATCATCTGTGATGGTAACCCTAGATTATAGACCAATTTCTGGATTTCATAGTAAGACTCTGCAGAATGATTATCTTCCGGCAAATACTCTTTGAAGACCTCTGCCACGCTATCCATGCAAATCTCAGATAAGTTATGATCAGTTTTAATGTTCATCAACCTAGATGCCAATGATAACATAGACAACCCGTCTCTACATCCTTCGTAGATTGGTTGATTTGCAGCGTCTAACATATCATAAAACTGTTTTGCATCTATGTTTGGTTCCTCATAATCATTATTTTCCGTTAATGATGTTATTGTCTCATGGAATGCATCTGTAACCATGTCATGAAACTTATTCTGATCTCCACCCACATTTTGTTGACTACCGTATTGATGATAATCCTCATGATCTTGCAAAATATTAGGTTCATCATCCACATCTACATAATTACTACTACTACCCCTTTCATAATTATAACACTGACCATAACCCTCTCCATGTTGAAACCAAATAAAATACTGCGCCATAAACCCTCTACTATATACATGCTTTTCCACCGTCTCAGTATTAATATATGATTTATTTTTACACTTCCGACAAGGATAATACATCATACCGGTTTCTATGGTCGTCGGCATATTTCTCGCCTGATACATGAATATTTGAAGACCTTCCACGAATTTGTTCGTCACCACTCCTTCAGAATCTTTATGCATATACACCATCTTCGGAGTTCGTATATATCACCTCCACTAGACATCTTTCAAATTAAAAGTTTTTTAACTGTTTTATGTGTTTTTTTTTTGGTGATTTGTTGTTTTTTTTTTCCTATCAAATATAAGTGAAGGAAGGAGGCTTTATATAGGCCATTTTATAGAAATTTGCAAGGATTTCACCACCTTCTATTGCAACGAATTTGCAACATTAAAAATTTGTGACGTTTTAGCTTCGATTTACAAACAAATTTGCAACACTTTTTCCGTCGCAAAAAACCAGTACAACAACCTAAAAACGTGTTTTCTTACCACTTTTTGTCGTCGCTAAATCGTTGTTATTTTCCAACGAAAAAATACGTTGCTAAATCGTCGCAAAATTGCATGGATTTAGCGTCGATTTTATATGGTCTTGCTAAATCGTCGCAAAATCGTTGCAAATTAAATCGTCGCAAAATAGCGTCAATTTAGCGACGATTTCAAGTTTCGTCGCAAAAACGTTGCTACGCCAAAGCTTTTTAGCGACGGAATAAATTCGACGCAAAAAATGATGCAAATACCCTGTTTTCTTGTAGTGGCTGATCTACAATCTTGTCCTCCCTGATCTCACGTGAATAGCAATATGTTGATGCGCCATAAGTAAGAATATTGAACTCGACAAACGAGTAAGTGACGGATGTAGAGCTATCTATGAGGTACACACCTCCAGATACAAAAACCAGAGTTAGGCAGAGAGCGTATGTGCAAGGAACACAAACACTAGCTAGTGGATCGACGAGACGAAGATGGCTTGAGGAACAGGAACACGTGAAGCAATAGATCTTTATGAAGCTACAAAAGAAGCTTTTGCGTAATCACTAAACACCAAATCTGTATCAAACATAAAACCTTTGGAGTAGATCCAGAAAGCACACAAGCGATCTCGATCAGTTGCAACAAGTGAGGCAGCCCTGCTTCATTTCGATGATCAATAGCTAAACCTAAAAAAACAAACAAAAAGAGATCCGTGGGCACCACGGAAAGGAAGTAAATACCAATGCAGGATTAGAGATCAGGAATTGGACACAATATCATCAAAAACATGATCTAGAAGGGATCTAGATTGATGCTAAATGCTAAACCCTAATCGCCTTCGAGAGAGAAAGAGTGATGTGATCATGGACAACAATCACAACATGGAGCTTGAACCATAAGATGAACTTGTAGCCGAGGAATATGAACCATAACAGCTTGTAGCCAAGGAGTATGTGATCATTCCAACTTGTCCCATGGCAAGAGCAAGGACTAAGAAGCTTAATGAAATCGTTGCCAAGCTACTTAACCAAATCCAGGAGCAACCAAGCTACTTGAGCCAAGTGGGAAACAAACCTACCTTAATCACGATTCAAGTCCAAGAAGGCTAGTGGGCTTGTGGTCTAGCTTCGTACTCTTTTTCCCTGTCTTCGTTTTTGTCCCACTGAGTTTTGCAAAGATAAGTTTTTAACGAGGCATAGTTAAATCACCCACTTATCCAGCCCACTAAGCCCAGGCCCAAGACACTTCAAATTTTGTCCATCCTCATAAAGCCCAGGCCCAGCAACATGTTTTTAGGGCTTTCTCTTTGTTGTTTGTTTAAAAACTCCATCAGCCTCCCTTTGAAAAACTGAACTATTTTTCTTAATCAGATTTCGATTTCTCTTTGAATTAGAGATTGATTATGTTTTTCTTTGCTTGCTGGTGTGTAATATTCATCAAGTGTGTCGATTTCCTTTGGTGTGTCATATGCAGAAGGATCGATTGGTATGTCAAAGGATTTCCACCTCCTTTGTGTGACCCTTCGCTCCCACATCCCTTGAAGCATCCATTGCTTGCAAGGCTTATCCAGTTCTGCCTAAACTTTAGAGTGACAAATCCTAAGGGAGATCTATCAAAGAGAGCGATGCATTTTTGGAATTGTTTATCATCTTACTTGTGAAAAAGCTTAATTGAATAGAGAAAAGACGATTTTGTTCCATTTTTTCTTTTTTTATTGCAAAACAAGCAACAAGAAAAGTTAGTAGCAAATAAATTCAAAACAAATAAAGAAAATAATAGGGTTAACGTCATTATACTACATAGATTAAGCACCCCATACTATTTCTCCTCAAACTTTTCACTTTATCAATAAACTCCCTAAAATATTTTTACTCTTCTCTATACATCATAAACTTATAAAACCTCATTAAAATTAACTATATTTGATAATTAGGTGTAAACCATGTTCAAAACATTTAATCGCATTATGAAATCGCGATTAGAAATCCAAATTTGACCCCAAAAATCCAATAACCAAACGTTCTTTATGAACTAAAAGGTTTGTAATTGACTTAAAAACAAAACTCTCTCAATAAAGAAAAAGGGTTCAAAAACACATTTTTTCATCTCTCTCTCTCTCTTCTCTTCTTAATCTCTGTATTTTGAGGATCTGTTTTGAATCTATTTTTGTCTTCCATTGAGATTATTCCTCTTTGTTGTTTCTACTTGTTATTTGGCTTTTGCTTATTTGTTTGGCAAGCATGGCTAATCATTGGGAAAATGAAATTGTTGAGATCTTCCTAGTTTTTCTACTTCATTTTTATGAGCGTGTGTGTACTCAGTACTCTTTGGCTCATTCATTGTTACGGTAATCGATCTTCCTAAGGATTTTGCTATGGGATTGTGAACAACAATGCTTAAATCGATTTCCAATTATTAGCTTTGAAATTGGATTCCAACGATGAAGATAAGATGGAGGAAACATGAAACAGAGTTGTGATAAGTTTGATTGCTTGTTTAAGCTGAAACGAGAGAGAAAGTGTGTTAAAAGAGAGAACGAGAGAGAGAGAGAGAGAGAGAGGCTAACGAGAGAGAGAGAGAGAGAAAGAGAGAGAGAGGGAGAGAAAAGTTTGGGAGGAAATAGTATGGGGGTGCTTAAATCTATGTAGTATAACGAAGTTAACCCAAAAAAATATCCTAGACTAAATTTTAATTACAAATCCAAAGGCACTCATAAATGGTTCCGACAATGGCGAAAAAAAATTATTTGAGTGTAAGTTTTACCCCTAATAAATATCGTAAGTGTACAATAACACTGGTGTAGTACTTAGAGATCGAATCAACAAAGATAAAAAGCCACTTTTGTGGGAATAACATATATTAATTGGCATAGAACTAGAATAACATATATTTACTGGGAAGAAAAAAAGCCACTTTTGTGCCCATTTGGCCTTTATTTGTCTTTGTTAAGAAAAAAGTTATTACGACACTGCCATTACAAAATTATTTCCACGTAAGCAAAAATTTGAGTTATTTACAGAAATACCACCGCGTATTTCAGATTAAGTCTGCGGACCTTTGTTGCAGGCTTGTTATGCAGACTTAATATTTAAGTCTGCGCAGACTTGTTATGCAGACTTATTAAAATCTGCGCATATCTGCAGACTTAATATGCAGATTTGTTTTCAATGTTGCAGACTTATTAAGTCTACGCACATCTGCAGACTTATTATGCGTGTTGCAGACTTTTCGACGCAGACTTAATGTGCTTTGTTGCAGACTTATTTACAATTAATAAGTCTGTGCAGACTTATTAAGTCTGTGCAGACTTATTTTGATTGCAGATTTATTACGCAGATTTATTGTCTTTGTCGCAGACTTAATTGCATTTGCAGACTTATATGCAGACTTAATAAAAATCTGCAGCTGTTTGTTGCAGACTTAAATGCTTTGTTGCAGACTTTTGAAAAATCTGCGACACAATGACTAAATCTGCGACACCTAAACGGTCTGATTGAAATAGCATCGTTTGTCACAGATTTATTTACAATGTCACAGATTTGAAGCTCAACGTCGCAGACTTATTTTGAAATTGCCTACGTGGCATTAAAAACTGCAGACTTATTAAACTGTGTTGCAGACTTGTATTCTGACTAGAATAACACGGTTTGTCGCAGACTTGTTATGCAGACTTATTGAATGTGTTGCAGACATAACGAATTTGTTTGTCCTAGACTTTCGTTGCAGACTTATTTTCTGTGTGTTGCAGACTTATTTCATCTTCGGGATGTTCCTAATAAGTCCCTAATAAGTAACAAATTTACGAAAATGCCACTGCACCATTAGGGTTATGTACGGCGGCCGTTCTACATTGTCACCGATAATCTATCTCCGACATTCTCAAATTTAAAAACTTTATCTATCTCCCCATCCACTTATTCTCACATCCGCCGCCCCGATCCCGTTGTCTATCGTCGTCGTCGCCGATCTCGTTCTCCATCGTCGCCGCCAATCACCGATAATGTTGCAAATTATATTGGTTTGGTAATTGGAAATTTGAGAAGAGTAGATGGATTTTTATTGCGGTAATAGTAGAGGTTCTCGAGTTCTTGGAACCAATGTTGGAACTTCGTTCGACGAATTCATTCAAATGGGTGTACGAGGATTATGATGTTGATAAGAATAAGTATGAAGTTGAATTGAGCTACATGTTCCGAAGAAAAATATTGGTCAAGTTACCAGTAGATACTCCTCCTGTCTTTGTTGGTAATACGAAGACATTGCAAGGTTTCTTTGAACAATTCAAATCAGATACCTTGCGGCTATGTGTATCAGATAAAGAGTATCATTGGAGTTTAAGGACGCTCAGAAGCATGACGATGGTGAAGACAATCGTCAAGAAGGTAGACCATCGCCGAAGCAGCAAAAATAGACGTTGGATTTTATGGTAATGAAAAAAAAGAAGGGATGCTAGTTTCTGGTGATGAGGAATGAGGACGACGAGGACCAATACAAGTTTGATTGTTGGGAGGATCCGGATGTGCTAGTTCTGGTGATGAGGATTACTGTTATATGGAAAGCTTCTGGAGGAAGAGAAGGAAGAGAAAGCAATAGTGCACACAAAAAAAGGGAACAAAGGAATGATAACAAGGTTGATGAAGATTACCGGAATATCGAATTGACTTCGTTGGATATATCGGTCGACAAAGGTATGATAACAAAGACGCATTGGAGATGAGGTTGAAGATTCTTTCTGTTGCGCAGAAGTTTGATTCAACGTTGATTATTCAACGCCAAACTTATTAATTGTACAATGTTGGTAGAATGATGCACATGGAGAGTCCGAGCTACTACAATTGGAGATTCTCCATGTTTTTTTATAAAAGTATACGTTAAAGAACATACATGTTCTGTCACAGACCATGGAGCCCGTTTGCGCCAAGCTACACACGAGATTTTTACAAATGTACAAGGTTTTGTGGGTGTATTGGTTCAAAAGTGTTACCTAGTCATGTTGCAGATGCTCTGAACAGACGATATGGTATTAAGGTATGGCTGTAACATCTGGTGTCCCACACTTGTTTTGTTTATGGCAGACTTGTTTTGTTGTATGCAGATTGTTGTTTGTGTCAGACCTAATATGCTTAATTGTCGCAGACTTATCTGTTTCAGTTACAGCTTTGTTTTATCCTTGTCGCAGTTTTGTTTTGAAGCAGATTTGTATTCCTTTGCCACAGACTTATTTATTTATGAATGTGACAGATGGAATACTGGAAAGCTTATCGAGCCTTAAAACATGCACGACTTTTGGCAATGGGTTCACCAGAGAGTGGATATGAGCAAATACCTTCGTATTATTACTGATTACGAAGAGCTAATCCTGGTACTTATACGTGTCTTGAAGTCGATGCAGAAGATCGATTCAAATATTTGTTCATCTCATTTGGTGCAAGCATAAACGGCTTTCAGTACATGCGCAAAGTTGTTGTTGTTGATGGGACATATCTCCGAGGGAAATATAAAGGAACACTCCTTCTCGCAACATGTCAGGATGGGAACTTAATATTTTCTTTTCCTCACGTATAATATCATCAACTTCGTAACGGCTACAGATCCACCCCATGATAGAATAGAAGTTCAATGTTCTTTTTTTCTCCCATAAAGTTCTCTTAATCTTTGAAATGATTCATACGCCCATATTTGTAAAACCGTGCACTAATTCTTTCAAAGTGTAAGAGTTATCAGCAAGGTTTGCTTCTTTGATGGACTCAATCAACAATTCAAAAGACCTCCTACCCCATGGAAACCTCTCCAAAGCAGCAAGATCCAATGCTTTCTTGCGCATTTCAAATCCATTCTACATCCTCTACTTAAACCAAATATTCCTAGGGAGAGATGCACAAACAACCTACAATTCTTTTCTTCTCTAGCTCCATGTCTCGCACTTTTTCAATACCTTAGCCAACTCCTCCCAAGAAGGTCCATCCACCAATAGGCACACACCATCTCAGCCCATATTTCGCGGTGATCAATTTCCGCTTCTTCCCCTTCTTTTCAACACTGTACGGATCACAATTTAGTCCTCACAGCTCTGCAAATTCATGCAATGAAAACCTTAAGAGGTTTCTCTCCAATTAAACACCAAAGCTCACTTTTGCTAACAATTTTCAACTGATGTGCGAGGAAGTAGTGAACTGTCTTCCCATGCCAACAAAATTACTCTCTGCTAACAAAATAAGAACACCAAGAGCTGAATTCTTTAGGTACTCCCATACTTTATCGCCAACACTCTTTCGGACATCTCTCACAATTGACAAAGAACATCCATGATTTATACTTTTATTTTGCTGTGTACAACCTCATACATCCGCGGAGGATATTCTCTTTTCTCATTAGAATCCAACCTATACACAAAAAATGAAACAAGTCGATAAATGAAACAAGTCTGCAATAAAATAACAAGTCTGCAACATATGAAATGTAACAATCTGCATACAATAAGTCTTCGACAAATAAAACAAGTCGGCACCACAATACCAACAAGTCTGCAATAAATGAGCAAATCTGCAAACACACCAACAAATATTAATAAGTTTGCCAAAAAAACAATAATCTGCAACAATACAATCAAATCTGAACAAATACCAATAAGTCTGCAACAAATCAACAAATCTGCAACACATAACAAGTCGCAACATATCAATAAATCTGCAACACACCAACAAATATTAACAAGTCTGCGAAAAAGAACAAATCTGCAACAATACAATCAAATCTGCAACAAAATCCAACAAGTATGCAACAAAATGAACAAATCTGCAATATCAAAAAATCTGCAACCAATACAAACAAATCTGCAACAAATACAAACAAATCTGCAACGCATAAACAAATCTGCAACACATCAACAAGTCTGGAACATATCAACAAATCTGCAACACATAAACAAATCTGCAACACATCAACAAGTCTGCAACATACAACAAATCTGCTACACATCAACAAATCTTGCAACAATTCAACAAATCTGCAACACATCAACAATCTTCAATATCAACAAGTCTGGGAAAAAGGAAAACAAATCTGCAATAATACAAACAAATCTGCAACAATACAAACAAATCTGCAACAATACCAACAAATCTGCAACAATACCAACAAATCTACAACAATACCAACAAATCTGTAAAAATCCACGGCAAAATCTACGGCGAAATCATAATACTAAAGCGTAAGAACTAGACAAATAATACCGGAATCTGGGTTTTAGTTTTCTTTATGGCGGTGAAGATAGATAAGATGAAAGAGAAGTGGCTAGGTTTTAGGGTTTCTCGACGGCGGCGATAAAAGAGAAGATGACGACGACGAGAAGATGACAATGAAGAACACGACGGCGGCGTAAGAACATGATGAAGATGACGACGACGAGAGGATGACGATGAAGAACACAACGGCGGCGTAAGAACACGATGAAGATGACGACGACGAGAGGATGACGACAACAAACGTGAAGCCAACAGTGAAGATGACAACGGCGAGGAGGACAAACACAATGACGGCGACGATGAGGAAGTTGAAGAAGATGACGACGGCGAGGATGACTAACACAATAACGGCGACGACGAGGATGCGAAAAACCGGTGAATTTTTTTGAAAAGAACAGTTTTTTGCGTTTTTAGGGAAGAGAGGGAAAATGAGAAAGTTAAAACAAAAGTTTTTCGTTTTTCGTTTTTTTGTTTTAAAATCAAAACAGTTTTTTTTTTGAGAAAAATAAATCAAAATGGCATTTGTCTAAAATAAGTAACTCAAATTGGGTTTTCTGTCTTCTTACAAAAGAGTTGTGTTATTCAAGTAAAGTCAGTTCTAAGGATGTTATTCTAGTAATTAGCTGAAGATTAATGTTATTCTAGGTAATAAACTCTTATAATAATTAAAACTTAGTTAGGACAAGAAATTAGATTTTTGTTTGGTTTTCTTTTAAAATAAATAAAAGTAACAAAAAGCAAAGATCGAAAGTTGGGTTATAGCAAATCTTCTAAGATATCTAAATAAGTAAACATGTAGGGGGGTGTATTCAACTTAGCATTTTAGAAGATTTTAAAGTATTCTTAAAATCCTCTGTTATTCAACTTGTGATTTTTAAATCACTTCCCAAATCCAGTGTTATTGAATTGGAACTTTTTATAAAATCATTCAAAATAACTCACAATCTCTTGTTATTCAATTAACAATTTCTAAAAATCATATCAAATCAACTGTTATTCAAAATATAATTTTTTTTGTTGGAGAAACTCAAAACACTGATTTTGGGAGACTCTTGATACAATTTTACTTGTAAAATCAAAATGAAAAAGTCACACCTCCAAAGGTAGTATTTCGAAGGATTTGTTAAAAAAAAAAATTGTCTTTTGCTCTTTCGTTCTCATCATCCATTTTTTTGTTTTTCACTCATGATTCCTCTCTTTAATCAAGTGACTTTTACATGGACACAAGTATATGAGCAGAGGAGCCTACCCAGCCATATAAAATCGTTCACTCGCGAAACGCCGGTTCTAGAAAAGATTGTTCCGTAGTTAATTATGCAAAACCCAATTCTCGTCTCTTCTTCAAACTCAATTGAAGATTGCATGGCCTGAACTGAAGAAGCGCTTCATCGACAAGTTGTTGATGAATTCTAATTTCCTGATCTTCCCTCGCGTTTTCTCTACACTCTCGGAGACTCGGAATCGGAATTGTCTAGAGGATACCACAAAGCTCGTGAAGCGGTAGATTCTGTCCATCCCTCTATCGCGCAGGTACGCTTCTTTCCCTCTTTTAGGTAATTTTTTTGGGTGGATAATCAATCGGTGGATTGAGGGTTTCGGGTCTCGAGATTACGGTTTAGGGTTGTTCAGAGACTCTCATCTACTTTGGGAAGGGGTCTTAGGCGTCTGTTAGATGTAACACATTGGTTTGGCATATAGGAAGTTTGATCTGAAAGTTTTGTTGCCGGATTTGTAATTTGATTCTTTTGTCTATTTGAATACTTCAATAGCGTTATTGAAGTATTGTCAAGATGAGTTGGTGAGTGAGCTTTCTTTACGGGCTGCAACATTTCAAGACTGAACATTGGGTAAATTTTCCTCTTTCTTCAAATACTTGTGGATTTTATTCAGTTTATGGCTATTTTCTTGTGTCATCATGTTGCGTTGGTGAATTTGTAGGAGGATACTCTTGCCACAGAACCTATTCTTCAAAAACTGGGTATGTGTACTGCCTTTCTTTTGTGCAACCATATCAGTATTACTTCATGAAAAGTGAAATCTGTTAAGACCAAACAAAATATATCTTGAAACATTTCCTTCTTTTGTGTTGGTTGGTTGGTTGGTTGCCTACCTCCTTTCTTCACTTCTTTTACTCTGGCTAGACTCTGAGAAATAACACGATTATGGTAATATATTGAAATTACTGTGCTTGAAAACTTGTGATATGAAAGAATCAGATTCGTGATATCGACATGCTTAGCTTGATGAATACTATAATCCCTTCTAATGAACAATTGAGGGCACTGATAGTATTCTTGAAAAATTCATGAGCTTTCTTGAGTTGTTGATTAACAATAGTGGCATTAATGTAATGTTGATCCCAGGTATCAAAGCGTTTGGAAGAACTGAAACTGGACTATGAGAAGACTAATGCAAAACCGGTTCAACCATGAAGAACCGATTGGTAATAACCTGATCCCATCTGTGTCTTATGCAGCTTCAGGTGGTTACACAGCTTCAGGTGGTCTTATCTTTTTTAGTACGCTAGTTGCTCAGGTCGTGATGCATATAAGGGAACGAGAATTGCATTAGTATTGTGGAAGCATTGTAATATACTAGATTTGTGAATTGTGCTCGAGCCTGCACACTACTCTATTTCTATTTTCTTTCTTAGAAATTGTTTTTACTCTGTTTAATAAATAAGGGTCCTATATCCGACAATTCATGGTTGGATTTTTTAATGTATAAGAGCTCTGATGATTAATGTATACATCTTTAGTGAAACTCTTGCTCCGTTGAAAAATCTTAACGCTATCCACAGTGAAGTAAAAACAATTGATGTTTCCTTGTATATGCAACTTCAAAGACACAAAATCCTTGGCTTTTACCAATGCCAATTTCAAGAGCTTTTCCAAAACCTGAAACCAAAGCAGACCGGGTTACGTTTCCTCTGCAGCCTTGAGCTCTTACCTCCATTTAAACCACTCGGTTTGTTGTCACATTTCTTTGTTGTTTGGCTAAAAAGAGTTGTGGCTTGTGAGACTGTTATCCTTGGGACCTCAGAGTTTGTTGTAAGATCGATCTCGGGTGATGCATGAGCTATTTTGTTGCCTTCTCTTGCAAAAGAACTCGATCCACTTCGCCTATGAAACAACTCATACGATATAAATCTACTCACACAAAGTCAAATGATATAAATCCAAAAAATTGTGAAAGATTCGTTGAGTGAGCTGGGAAAAAGGGAGGTTTGTTTTCCTTTTCTTGTTTTAAAATCATCCAGAGTTAATAATAAAGTCTCACTAAATCTCCTAAACACTCATTCAAATCTCCTAAAACCAAATCTCCTAAAAACTCTACAAATAACCAAATCTCCTAAACACTCATTCAAATCTCTCAAAATCTTAAAATATTAAAATCCCACCAAATCTCCTAAAATGTTCAGTAATACACCCCCCGTAATATATGTGAGATAGCAATAAATCACGTCTCAAACTCAATCGTAAATGTCAGTTACCCTAATCTCTTAACGATAACATACTGATATAAACTCTCATTGTTTATCAAGATCAATAGCTAGCATTAAGTAACAAATCGATATGTTCACAAGGCTTCGACTAACTCTCGTTGTGCAGAGGTACCTTTCTCACCTAGGCTATATTCCGACACTTCTACCAACTCTCGTTGTGTAGAACTATATAAAGGTAGTACCTATAGTCTCATCTCATATAAGCATTACTAACAACCTAGGCGAAGAACCCTAATATCATTCTCAATCAAAAACATGCATAGTAACTTTATCTAAAACATTCTTATAGAAACTTTAAAAACCCAACAAAGAATTACTAATGCATAATTGCAAAACAAAAGATAAGCAACAAAAAGATGAAAACACAATTGAATTGCAAAATAAACTACAAAGAAACTATAATACAACTGTAAAAAATATTTACAATGATCTCTTGAAGAGTTTTTGCGTTCATAGCTGGATGGATTAAGAATAGGGGTCGAGCCCCATATATATAGTCTTAGAAAAGTCATAGAACTCTATAAAAGGAAGCTTCCAGAAGACGGCAACCGATCAGTTGAGAGCCCCATCCTCAACCGGTCGATTCTAGGTGACAATCGATCGGTTGAATGGCCATAACTTTTGATTCCACTGTAAAATTTCCTTTAAACACTTGCAAATGAAAGCTAACATCCTCCTTTAGGTTGTGTCAAACTATGAAGAAGATCCAATGTTGGGAAGTCTTCCATCGGAGGCCAAACTTCTAAAGCTTGTGCGCGATCATGCATCTCCAGTCATCCTAAGTGCTCCAAAAACTTTCCATATACTCCAAAACTTCAAAAAACCTTTCAAGACTCAAAACAAATACTAAAATACACTAGAAACACTCTTAAACTCAAGAAAATACTCAAAACAATTTTTAAAAACCGGTAAAAATAAGGGTTTAACACATTCTCCCAGACTTGAATATTTGCTTGTTCTCAAACAAGAACAACAAAAACTCGAAACCGGAGAATTGGATTGAAAAACAGCAGCTCATAAATCTTTGGGAACAATACTTACAACTGGTCTTCTTTAAGCAAACTGCATCAAAACCAAGTTAGAACAAATCCAACTTTTTGTACTTAACCATGAGTGTAGCAATATCCCATACTCAGAATTCCGAGATCACAAAGAACTCTTGAAATTAATGAACTTAACCTTTTAACATTCAATAAAAAAGTGTGTGCACTATCACAAAGGGATTATCGAACATGCTATGTTTTTGGTGAAGGAAGCATTTAAGGTAACTCATGTGTTTAGGGTTATCCTAACAATCTAGGATGCAAATCATTAAACATAATCACTGTTTCATCTAGCACATACTAAATCAGATTTTCACTCAACTTAGGTACACCACGAACCATTCCAGCTCTTACAGTTTTCACATAATTTTGGACGTTCATATGACCAAGTCGTTTATGTTACAGCTCCAGATCTGATTCAACAGCTGACAGACATACTACAGATGTCGTCCACTATAACAATTGTCGTCCACATATAACAATTGTTTACAGATGTCGTCCAGATCTGATCCAACAGCCAACAACTGAATGTCAACATGTTGATGAGTAACAATTTTTATATGTGGACGACATCTGTAGTAGACATTGACCAATGATGGTTGATCATCTCGACCGATTCATCATTTCCCTTGGATTGATCGTTTTCCACCATTTATAAATGTTACTTTTCCCCTTGCTACATCGGAATAAGCATATATAACACTTGGATCACATGTCATATGATGAGAGCAACCACTGTCAAAGTAACAAATATTGCTAACTTCGCTTGTTGTTGATGTGTATGCAACATTCATTGTAACATCCTCATCTTCAATTTAAACAATTAACAGATTATCTTCACAAACTTGTATGTGATTCTTCTGACTCAGCTTGCAATTCTTGTTATACATATCTCTTTTTGCAACCCACACTTTACAAAACTTAGCAGTGTCAATGAAGCACTTGCTTGCATTTCAGAGTTGTTTAACATTTTCCTTGAACTTAAAGCAGAATGTGATTTAGTGTGGTCAGCCTTTCCACAGTCAAAACAGTTGAACATCCTCATACCTTTCTTAGACTTGGTCCAGACCTTCTGTGTAGTTGCAGTTCTTTGCACTGACAGAATAATGTTTTGCACAACAATTGTTGGTTGAACAACTTATGCTTCGTGATTAACAACACTCTTAACAAAGTTAACAGTCTTGTCATACGCCTGACTTGAGTAATGTCCACGATGTTTATAACCAAGCCCATATTGTTGGGATCCAGTTATCCTCATTGATATAATTTTATCCAAGTTTTTTCCACCATTATTCAGCACCCTAATTTTCTTATGATTCTCATTTAGTTCCTTTTCAAGCATAGTTTCCTTCTCCTCTTCCTTTAAACACTCTTTCGGAAGTGCCTTCAGCTTCTTATCAAACCATTTTTTTTTAGACAATGGAAGCTTTTCACTAATATGTTATTCTTTGTGTTCATCCTCTAGTATGTTGATCTTGGCTTCCACCATGAGTTTTTCTTTAGTGAGTTAAAGCTTACCATTGCTCAACAATACCCAAATGTCGTCATAATGCAATAATCATCCTTAAGATCAAATTCCTCTTCTTCGTCATAATCATATTTAGAACAGTTTGAACACTTGTCATCTTTCACATAGAAAACAATAAAATTCAACGTGTTTTCTTCCTCACTCTCGTTTTCTAATGATTCTGAATTATTGAAGCTTATGATAACTTTTCCTTTAGCTTTTTGTAAGTTAGGACAATCAGGCTTTAACTGTTCCATATGCTTTTGCACTCGGATCACTTCATCTCCCTTTGTTTACCAACCGGGAACTCGGTTTTAAAGTGACCATAACCATTACACTCAACACACCGAACTTCACGTCTCTTATCTTATTTAACCTTCTGATTTTTGTTGAATATGTTTCATGTCTTCTTTGTGTTACCTCTGTACCACTGATCTCTGTTTCTTGATTTCTTTGCGTCACCTTTGTTCCACTAGTTTGTATCTTTGCTATTGCCTTTTTCAACATGTTTCAAGGCCTTCCCAAAATTCCTAGCCATAAGAGCAAGGATTCCTTGATCTTCTGTAGGTTATCTTGAGTCTCATCAGCATTGAAACAACCTTTTGTCGTGAATTCTGAAATTTTCAACCACTTCCATCTCTTTTGATTTCAGCATACCAACTTCGAATTTCAATATGTATGTATTACTAGCAACCCTCATAACAGTCTTGTGAGCATCATACTTCATAGGCAAACATCTGATCATTTTTTAACTAATTTATAATCTTAGTTTCTTAGAGGTCTTTAACCATAAAAAATGTATGGTTCCGCTCAAACACTTCAAAAAAAATTCGAAACAAAAATAAATTACGAAAAGCTGTTGTGAAGAAAGAAAAGAAATGTCAATTAGCCTATGTTGAAAGAAATATTGAAAAATTTTCGTGTATACCACTTGTGCATAAAGTTCTTTTCAATTATACCACAAGCACTCATCTTCTTTCCTCTAATACCACTTTGTTGTCGCATGGCTTCAAATTGCGGACCATTTTTCTCCTTTTGTGGGACTCGATAATATTGTTGGCGGGAGATGTTGTGGCATGGTTTGTGTGTGTTAGTGTTATGTACTCTAGGAGAGAGTAGTATGCGTTTGTTAATGGTGAGCATTAATTGGTAATAGACATCTGAATAATTAAAAATAATTAATTTCTCATTTCTTTTTCCTTTTTTCTCTTCTTCTTCTCTTCTTCTCTCTTCTTCTTCTTCTCTCCTTTCTCTCTCCTTCACCATTTTTTATTATGTCTTACAGATATTTTTATTTTTTCATCTTTCATATGTTAAGGTTTGATGAGATTTTAAAGCTAGAGAGATGAAGATCTACATCGTCATTTTCATTTTCATTTTCTCCTTTGCAACTTGTCCACCAAATGCTTATCGGAAAAACTTGTCCACCAAACTTGTCGGATAAGCATTTGGTGGACAAGTTTGTCAGATAAGCATTCGGAGGAAAAGTTTTCCAAATAAGCATTTGGTGGAAAAGTTTACGAAGCATTTGGTGGAAAAGTCTACGAAGCATTTGATGGATAAATATTTTGGATATAGAGCATTTCCGAGTGGGGTAGATCAAAAGTTGTATTTGGTGAACAAGTTTTCTGGATAAACATTTGGCGAACAAATCTACAACGCATTTGGTGGACAAGTTTGTCTGACATCAAGCATTTTCAATGGAGTAGATCAAAAGTGGTCTTTGGCGAACAAGTTTGTCGGATAAGCATTTGGTGGACAAGTTTTCCGGATAGGCATATGTGGAGAAGAATTGTTGTCTTTTTTTGGAAAAGAAAACTTAGAAATAAGAAAAAGAAGAAGAAGTGTTTGTGTGTAAAAGAACAACATATATACACGTGTGAAAGATGGCAAAATATAAATGTATGTAAAGCAAAAAAAAAAAAAGAATGAGAGATGAAGGAGAGAAGAAGAAGATAAAACAAAAAAGTAATGAGAGAGAGAAATAGAGAGAGAGAGGGAGAGAGAGAAAGTGAGAGAGGCAGAAAATGAGAGAAGAAAATGAAAGAGATGATTAGATGGTTCGGAGAAAGAGATCAGGAGAGAGAGAAAAAAATGGAAAAAAAAATATAGAGATGAGAGCATAATTGTCCTTTTCTTCCACCACGAACTTTTTGCCACTCTTAAATACAACATAAAAGAACTTTAAACTTTGTATTACCATCAACTTTCTAAACTATTTACATTCAATACATATGAAATTGATTGGACAGTTCAAGTGTATTAAACCAGGTTAACCGGATTAACCATTAAACGTGTTTAAAAAATTGCGTTTTGGTTTTAATACCCCAAAACATTAACTCGATTACAATCAAAACAACACAAAATCGATTTGGGGCTTAGTGTTCTTCAATTGGAAATTTTTTCAAATCGAATTCATCTTTCAGAATCGATTATGAGCAATTTTCGTCGTATTCGAACCATTCATCTCGAGCTCCTCCTGGTGTTCCATCGAGATGCTGGTGTGGGGAGAGAATCATCATTTGCAATTTGAAGACCGAAGAGAATCCAAATTAGAGATTCTACCGGTGCTCCGTTGGATTGAAGGTACATTGTGTTTTCCTACCTTAAATCTAGTTTCTTATGAGAAATTGATTTGGATAATTGTGTACTAGATGAAAACGGAGGAGCATTTGTTTAAGTAGGTTGATGATGCGTTGTTTGAAGAGATAAGAATGTTTGATGAGAAGTATAAGAGAGTTGCATATGATGTCACTGATTTTAGAAGGAAGATGGAGATATAAAAGGGATTATTTGAGAAGAATGAGGTTTAGATGGTTAAGAAGATGAAGAAGATGGAAGAAGAGATGGTGAAGTGTTCTTGGAAGACATTTGGTGTTACTGTTTTGGTTGTAAGCTCATTCTTATGGATATGGGGAAAACTTGAAGGTTAGATGTTGGTGTTTTGTGTTGGTGTCATTATATTTTCTGTTTGTGATGGTTAGATGTTGATATTGAATCTGACATTGTTCCTAGGTTATGTTTATGTATGTCTTTTTATCTTTGAATTTGATTTTATTGTGTTTCTATATATTACCAAAAGATTACCAAAATAGAAGATTATATGCAATTAGATGCAAAGGTAATAAAGAGGCAATAAAAATAAATGGATATTATCTGAAAAATAGACCAATGACATTGTTTTCAAATCCGACCAATAACCTCCATCTACTAAACCCATAGTTTAAACTCCTAAAGCAAAAAACTTCAAACATTAAACCATGCACTCCTACCCCAAAAAAAAACATGCAACCTCTAGACCAAAAACCTCCAGCTCCTACACAGAAAACCATCCTCTTATTCATGTAAATCTTGGACACCACTTCCTTGTGTCTCTTGAGTTGGCTATGTTGGTGTCATTATCTTTGCTCCTTGAGATGTAGATGCACCAACCTAAATCAGAAACACACCAAAAACAGTTAAACACACCATTAAACAGACAAAAAAGGGTACACTATTAAACACACTTTACCTCATCAGACAAATGCAGTTCACTCTTCTTCTCACTTGGAAACTTCTTGCATCTAGCTGCATTGTGTCATGCTTCCTTGAACTTACTACATTGCATTGTTCTTCCTTTCCTATTCAGTTTAAGTGTCCCTTTCTTCCCTTTCTTTGGAGACTCATGATTCCCTTTGATCCGAGGAGAACTCTTATTTTTTCTTTTCTTTCTCCCATGTAAATTTGGTTCAGGAGGTGCAGTTATCAAGGAATAGGTGTTATTTATCCAAAACTTTGGACCTGCTACTAGATCAGGACTTGTGTCATATTGTTCTTTCTATACACTTGATCCGAAGCATGGTGCAACAAAATCTATGATCTCCTTATCTGCATATATCACAACTGCATATGCATGTGCACATGGTATCCATGTGATATGTCACTTGCAGCAAGAGCAATTCTATTTCCCAATAGTCGAGTTAACTGAATGTGAATTACCATGAAGTATTACCTCTTACTTACCATGTGTTCTCCGGACACATATGCATCTCATGGCATTATCTTTCTCTAACTCTAGTATTTTTGTAGCATACTCAAACACTTTTTTCTTCTACTTCCTAATATACTCACTTTTCTTTACAATATGTGTCATTGATTGCCTTTTTCTTATTATCTCTAACATAGGAACAAGTGCCTTTGCACGTGCCTTGACAATAGTAGCATTAAACGACTTTGTTGCATTGTTGTCTACATCCTCAAAACAACTCCCTATCCTATAGAAAGCTCGGGACCAAGTCTTAGGCTCCTCCTTCATCACATCATCATATAGAAGAAGGTAAGATCTGAATTTATTCAGATTAGTCTGAAACTCAGCTTGATTATAACTCCATGCCAAGCATCAAATCAATGGTTTGAGCAGATCTTTGTTTGAATGCTTCTTCTTCAGATTTTCTATTATATGCTTCACACACAGTCTGTGCTCAGCATTGGGCAGTTCACTCTTTACTGCACTTATGATTCCCTGCAAATGACATAAGCATATATGTTAGTAAAAATAAATCAATCAAGAAATAATGACTCAATCATAAAGTTCATTTACTTTGCTCTTATCTGATATCACCACATATTGACTCCCATCTTTCATACCCAAATCAACTTTGAGTTGTCTCATAAACCGTAGCCAATTTTCTGCATTCTCAATGTGCATAGCTGCCCAAGCAATAGGATAAATTTGGTTGTTTTCATCATGACCAATAGCAGTCAATAGGACTCCTTTCACAGCCACCTTCAAGAAGGTTCTATCAATCCCAATGATATGCCTATAATATTAGAATGCATTTTTCATTGTATCAAGACATACATAGAAGCGGTTGGACACATCTTCACCAGCATCATTTGATATTGTTTCCATAACTGCGGTTGTCTCAGAGTTTGTAACGTTTCAGTTCAGCTACATATCCTCTGAGATGAGCAAACTGTTGAGCATACTCTTGCTCTAGCCATTTAAAAGCAAGTAGTCTTCCTCTCTGGCATTGTCCTATTGAGGCCACCAATTTCCAATGTTCCTTGATATGTTGTTGAATATCTAATAGCATGTAATTAGGCTTCAACCTCAATTTATCCATGAATTGCCTACCAATCACTAGACTCTTTAGAAGTTTTCATTTCCCACTAGGAATGCAGCTATGCTTACCACATTTGATCTTCAAAACCCACAATTTATTGGCCTCTTCATATGAGCAATACACTCTCCATTCACACTTCTTCTTATCTTGAAACGGATTTGGCATTTCTCCAACTTATCTTGCTTTATATTTTCCTTCGTCTTCAAGGCATGATTCAACACTACTTTTTTGAACTCAAATCCAGTGACAAAAGTTCTTCCTATAGCTAATTTATCATTTGCGAGCGGATGACACAAAAGTTCTTCCAGTGACAACCAGTTTCCTGTTCCCAACCGGATCTTGCTATCTCTAGTCTCTACCGGATCCTCATCCTCACCGGAACTCTCTGGAATGCGATTCTTTTCTATCTTAAACTCCTCAAACCAATTATCTACAGATTCCTCTACCTCGTAATCAAACTTTTCATTAGGTCTTCTTCATCGACATCCTCCTCTTTCGTTCCAGGTGTCTTTATGCCTCCTTTCGCTTGTCTCCTCTCAGCAGCACCATTGTCATCAGCAGCTCCATCTTCATCAGCAACTTTATCGTTATCACCAGCTCTATCGTCAGCTTCAGTCTCATCCATATCCTTCTCGCTTGCGAAAACCTCCACTTCCTCGTAACCATCCGGATCTGCCTCACTCTCATTGTAGTCGGGATCATCCGGATAACTCTCATAAGACAATTGTTCAAACGGCATTGTCGTTTCTTTTGTTCGATTTTGAAAGATGAATTCGATTTGAAAAATCCTCAATTAAAGAACCTTAAGCCCTTAATCGATTTTGTGTTGTTTTGATTGTAATCGGCTTGAAAATCGGAGTATTAAAACCAAAACGCAATTTCTTAAACGTGTTTAATGATTAATCTTGTTAACCCGGTTTAGTGCACTTAAACTATCTAATCAATATCATATGTATTAAATGTAAAAGGTTAAGAAAGTTGATGATTAAATAAAAAATTTAAAAATTTTATATATTGTGTTTTAGAAATACAAAAAATTTGTGAAGAAAGCGTCGTTCACAGTGAAATGTAGCGGCTAACCCTAATATAGTATTTTCATAATTTTCTCAAGAAATATTTACACATTTACTGTATAAGGAAAAAAAAAGAATCAGCGAAATGAAACGCAAGTTAGCAAATTGGCTTTCTCTTCTTCCTCAGAAATTCAGAATTGACCGCCTTGGCAGCTTTAAAAGCCAACGCCCGACGCTCTCTCTTTCTTCTCTACCAATTCTCAAATTTATTCAACAATGGCGGAATCAAAGACTAAATTTGCAGAAATCAGGGAATGGATTATCGAACACAAGCTTCGTACCGTTGGTAATCAATCTCACTTTTCCTTTTATTCCCTCTCTGTCTTTGTTCGTTCATCCTCCAACAAATTTTATCTCGTAGCTTGTTTTAGCGTAATAAGAACACACTAATCGAGTTTCCTAAGATTATTCGTGTAATCGTGTTGGTTCATCGTTTCTATAGATCTGAATTTTTTGGATCTGAGTTGCCTCAATTTTTTATCACTTTAGGGTTTTGTTTTGTTCCCAAAATCCAAGTTACTCTTTTGCTTCACAATTTTTTTGTATTTGGATGATGATGCATGTAATGAGTTTTGTGTTTGTTCTGATACAAATTTGTTGTTTCTGAATTTGGACTCTTGATAGGTTGTTTGTGGCTAAGTGGTATCTCTGGTTCAATCGCCTATAACTGGTCAAAACCTGCCATGAAAACCAGTGTCAGAATCATTCACGCTAGGTATATTCTCTAATCTTAATGCTCCTATATGATATAGTCTTTGTTAGATGGTTCAAATGGCCAGAGTTATACATTGTTCCATTCAAGAATCTGATTCCTAACTTCTTTTGATGTTCATCAAAGTAACTTAGTTATGTATGCTCATACAATAACATTTTGCATAGCCACAAACAATTTCGATAAGAAAACTAATGCTTAAGAAAGCATGAGTTTCAGTTTTGGGTTACACTCTTATCTTTGCCTAATATCTTCCAAGCGACTTAAAATCGATCGTTCTTATTGTTTCTTCATTTCTTCACTGGTTACCAAAATGTGTAATCCTCATTTTTAGAACTCATATCTTTCAATCTTTATTATGAGCTGCTTTGTTTCCCATCTGTTCCGTGTTGCTAGACAAATCATCTGTTAACAACACCTATTCGTCTCTAATATTCGATCATATACATGCTTGCTCAGTTGCTCGTATTCGTGTTTTGTACTTGAAAACATTTACTTAGCTGTTTGATATATATTAAAATCTTACCATTACAGTTTTTAAACTTTTTTTTTAGATTGGTTTATTTACTGTGCATGATGATGAATTGATGATGATGATCTTTTAATTCTTCTGTGGCGTTTCGATCTCTCACACATTTCTGAATTGGATTATATCTTCAGATTGCATGCTCAGGCACTGACATTAGCCGCTCTGGCTGGAGCAGCCGCAGTGGAGTACTATGATCACAAATCTGGAGCCACTGATCGAATCCCGAAATTTCTGAAGCCTGAAAACTTAAACAAGGACTAAAATCCCTTAACCATGGCTCATGCCTATCCTGTTATTGTAGGCATATAATAGCTAATCAAAACTTCATGTTTATTAAATATTTTATTTTGGTACTTTGAGATGAATTAATTCTCGTATTATAAGCCCTACGCCTTGCAGATTATCTGCAAATTACAGGATGCGGAAATGTAAGAGATACGTACAGAACTAAATGAATAAATTTTTTTATAATTCATTCGATTTATTAAGCATGACCGTTTTGTTATTAGCTATCCCAAATTCACATTATTCGATAGCTGTATGTGTACCCTAATCGGAGATTCAGTATGACATCTAAATAAGTTTTCACAGTTTCCTGACAATGTTTTTTTTTTTCCCTTGTCAACCAGTTTCCTGGCAATGTTAAATTACACAATTTAAATATTCAAGCAATTGACTGGGCCTAGAACAAACACACAAAACCTCACGCCGTTGTAAGAAACCAGCACGTTGTTGGAAACAAGGAGCTTACGACACGATGTGTTAATTAGAATAGTCCCACATCGCTTACACCCAAAGCAATGACTGGGGAAGCTGGACTATAAATACAGAAGTGGACGGTTCGAACAAATCACTTACCTGGACGGGGTCAACTCGTGATCAAGAAGACGAGTGGCCTAGGCTAGTGACCAACATTGCACTGAGTTCGGGGCGCTGAGCTTAAGGTCTTTCCATTGTGTTAGAGCCTACGTCATTATTTGTGGCAGAGGGGGTTTGCGTTCGCGCAGCCCCTACCATTTTTTATAAGTCCTAATTTTTACATGTTTAGCAGTAAGTAAACAAAACAACTGTGGGCAGTAAAAGGTTCGTAGAATTTGTAATTACTCTAGTACCAGTAGTGGAAATAGATATCAATAAAAGCTTGTGAAGACGTACGTTTATTACATTGGCATCCCACATCGGAAGGATATAGCAGCTTCATATGTTTTGTTTGGTTATAAATGAAGGAGGCACTCAACTCTGGAAGCTTATCTTTGCGCTTGGGGCAATGACGCAGCTAATGAGGTCTTAACCGAGGCGCGTCTATTGCTGGTTGAAAACTATTTCCAAACCCCCTCCTAGGCCTTTGCTTGTCTTGGGCCTTCGAGAATTTCTGGAAGAGCTCCCTTCGGGGTAAAGCTCTACAATTCTTAGTTCAATTTTTATCACTTTCTTTTGTTCTCCCTTCATTTTAATGTGAGAAAAATGTGTCATGTATCAACGTTAACTCTTAAGATACACATTTATTTGAACCACAAAATAATAATAGATATTTGAATTAGCTTATATATCAAATTTGTGATATGCATAGCGGCTTTGTACCTCTGTATATGCCCTTTCGGCTTCTTAATGAACGAATCTTTGCCTAAAAAAAAAAGTAAGATTTTAATTAGGCACAGTTATTTTCATATCATAATAAAATATATGTAGGCGCACACACTCCGCAGGCTTTCGGCCCATTAGAAGATCCTTTTGTAAAATTTCAAACTTACCCATTACAAATATTGGGTTTCAAAAACAAATGTTAAAAAGTTTTGGGGGTTTATTTCAATTAAACAAACAAATCAGGGTTACTTTTGTTATTTATTATTATAAAATGACATGAGCACCTTAAAAAGCCAAAAAAAAACCCTAATCGCATCTCCTTGTTCTTTCTTTCAAAGATCGAGAGACGCCGCTATTCGCTTCATACAGTTCCCATATTCTACAGCTTCAGGTACGCCATTATCGTCCTTCGTTAATTTTCAACGATCTTCCATAGAATCGATTCTTCTTGTTGTTTATACTCTTACCTCCATTGTTTAGCTTTCGTGAACTTATATTCAGATTTGAAATTTCCAGGTCTTTAAGTATTGTTGTTGACATTAATATGAATGATGAAATTGTGTTTTGGATTTGCAGAGGTGAAAATGAGTCGTGGTAGTGGAGCAGCAACTAAGGGGAAGAAGAAGGGAGTTTCCTTCACCATTGATTGTTCGAAGCCTGTGGATGATAAGATCATGGAGATTGCTTCTTTAGAGAAGTTTCTTCAGGAGAGGATTAAGGTTGGTGGTAAAGCTGGTGCTCTTGGTGATTCTGTTTCTATCACTCGTGAGAAGAACAAGATTACTGTTTCTTCTGATGGTCAATTCTCCAAGAGGTATCATAAAACTATTTCCAGATTCTCCAATTTTGCCTTACTTGTGAGCTGTGATGTGTAGGAATAATTTTTGTTATGCTTCTCTTCATCTTGTTGTTTTGGACAATTTAAATGTAGAATCTTGAATTTATCACGTAGAGCTGAGTATAGGTCAATGTATACACCGGTATGTTGGTAATGCTTTAGTTCATCTGGTTGGTTGGTACAATGTTGACTGTAGAAACTCGAATAAGTTTGGTAATGCTTTTGTTCATATTGTTAGTCGGTAACTGGTATAATGTTGAATGTGGAATCTTGTAGAGTTTGTGTGAATGTAGTATCTTAAATTTATTCATCTTCTAGAGTTGAGTATAGGATGTTGTTGGAGTCTGAGTTTGAACTGTCCCTGAGCGTAATTCGTTGTTTCTGTCTTGTTATAGATATCTCAAATATTTGACAAAGAAGTACTTGAAGAAGCATAACGTGAGGGATTGGCTCAGAGTGATTGCGGCGAACAAGGACCGTAACCTCTATGAGTTGAGGTACTTCAACATTGCTGAGAACGAAGCAGAGGAAGAAGATTAAAACCGGTTTTGGTTTAGTACTATATCCTCTATTCCTCTTTCTGCTGGTTTGGTTTTGATTCTACAATTATCTTCAGTTTTGTGTTAGATATTATTTAGTTTGATTGAAGTAATACACTTTTCCTTTTGTTGTTGAGGACTCGAGCTTCTATGGAATCTATTTTTCAGACAGTTTTCTCGATAAACAAACCGGGTAGAGATTGCATCAAATGATTCGATAAAGTTTGTTTAGTTGATGAAGATTAACAATTGGACTATGGTTAGGGTCATGGTTAAGTTCTCCGGTTGAGGAACAATGTCTGACAAGTTCGTTTCGTACGCTATGTAACTATTCAGTAAAACAGTAAAAAAAATTAGTAGCCAAAAGATGGTGTCGGAAACAAAGCTATGAAACAAGGCCCATGTAAGGTGAATGTGATGCCCATGAAGCGGGTAGATGAGTCATCCAACATGTTCCGAACAAGCTTGATGCATTCATGTCGCTGAACCAAAAATGTCAAATCCCAAAGTTGATGATGAAATCAGCAAACTAAGAGATTTTAATTTAAGGATTCAGTGACTATTAAGGATGATGAAGACAATACTACAGAAAAAAATGCAACTATATCCACCTATTTTTTCTCTTGATTTCATTAGCATTACACTTCATTCATCTTTTGTAATCCAGCTCGCAAAATTCCAGTAAAAAACATATTTGTTGACAAATATGCGGGTGATACAAAAGATTTTACCATCATTTTATGGCGGTAAAAAAGTTTTAAGATTATTTTTGTTATCTAAATTTTAAAATGCTTACTAAAGTGATAGTTTAAAATTTTTATTTTCTATCTTTAACATATATTTTAGTTTTAGATACTATTTAGTGTATCACAATTCACAATTTCTTATCAATATGAATATAACTACAATGCATCATCTCAGCTTATATTTGGCAGTGTAATGTGTGAAATTTATAAAAAGTAAAATGTAAATATTGAAATGAGAGTGTTAAAAGCAACGACGTCAGAGGGAAAAACCCAAACCCATAAAACATGGGGGAACGATTCACTTCTATACTTCATCAGAAGTAAGTGACAGTGAACTTCAGAATATCTTTCTTTTTTCTTTTCTTTTTTCTGCCTGATTAAATGGAAATCTATTTTAGTTATACAAATATCTTTTTTACTTGGATGACTTTTCTTTTTCATATATCATGAAAAATCTATCTGTTTGTTCAAAAAAAAAAAAAAAAAAAAAAAAAAGAAAAATCTATCTAAGATTCGATGTTCATACTTTTAAATAGTCATGGGTCGTTTGGGTATTCGGTTCGGTTCATGTTTGGATTCATTAGTTTTCGGTTCTTATTTTAGGATCCATATAAGAAACAAAAAAATCGGTTCAGTACCGGTTCAAATACCCTTCAATTCAGAAATGTTCGGGTAGTTAAATTAAAAACCGATTATAAACCGAAATATTCTGGATATATTTTTTGTTCCAATTTAAAATATCCGAATAATTAAAAAAAAACACGAATAACCAAAAAATTTCGGTTTTTTGGTTGGATATTTTAGATATTTTACAACAGTGGTCCCCCGAAAGATAATTGTTACCCATCTTCGACCAATGAAAATTATCACATCATAAATGCAAACTTGTATATTTCCTCTGCCTCAAATTATTGAATATTTTAGAAAAAAATATTTGTTCTAAAATATTAGATTCTCTCAAATTTTTATACATAATTTATATCAATTTAATAGTTTATGATCATTGAATTCTACAATATTTTTAAATATTGGTTGAATTTTTATAAATAAAAAATATTTTATTATATTTTAATCTATGTGCTTTTAGCATAAAAATCTAATAATTTGAGACACAGAGTATAAAAAAATGTTACAACATAGAATATTGCATCTCATTGACTATATAGTCTACAAAAATATGAATGTTATAAGTTAAATAGATCGTAAAGCATTGTTTTAGTTTTGTTAATACTGAGCGGAGAGAAGAATTGCATTGGAACTCTGCAATACACAAAAGTCTCTGTCTCTCTATCTATGGACTACGGTGGTGGGATCTTCTTCTTTTTTTGTTCTTTTTTTCTTCTAAAAGGTAAAGAAGAAACTCGCGAGGAACACGCAACCCATTCCTCTCTGTGTCACACTGTCTCCATCACCTCATCATCATCTTTCATTTCTCTTCACCATCCTTCTTCTTCTCTTTTATAAAAAAAAAAAAAAAAAACCCTTACCTATTTCATTTCTTTCCTGTTTAAATTCAAATAATGCGGTTTCGTATTTGAGGAAGTGAACAATACATATAAAAAACTTATGTTTCAAAGTTTTGCTAGCTACTATCAAATTATTTTGGAGGATTTAGTGCCTAACTAAAAATAATTGGACGAAAATGAGTCGGTATTTTTTTTGGGTATAATTGTGTTTTTATATTTAATTGATTAAAAATTAGAAATATATTATTAAATATACTATTTAGTATTTTCTCTTTCATTTTAAATATTTTTTTATATATTATTATGTTTAGTATATAAGTTTCATGCATTTTTTCAAAAAATTATATATAAAAGCGGATTATGAATTAAAAATCAAAATACCCGGATATGAATCTGAAAACTTTAGATAACTTATTTTATGTAGTAGATCGATCATATTTTGGATCTCAAATATTTTCCTTACAATCTCACCGGCCGGTAGATAAATAACCAAACTGTATTTGTTTAGAGGATAGTTGCTCGGAACAATCAATTTAAAAAAATTTGAGTTGTGTAGTAAAGCTTCTTCGTTTTGAGTGACCAAGCGAGCTCGTAGAAACAAACGTTGGCATAATGGAATTTTGAACATACATGATACAGAAATGGTGGCAATATGCACGAAATATTCAAACACGGAACGCTCTTAAGTGCTTGGTTGATAAATATCGTTTATTTTAGTGTTTAGCACATTTATAAATACGGGGTGACATCACAATGAAGTAAAAATTGGGATAAACTGGTGACACTTGAACTTGGATTCGGCGGCAGGAAGTAGACATAAACTGACTCAAACTCATCACCTATCTTTACTGTCTGTCTCTATTACATACATTGCGAAGTAAACTATTTCATTTCTATAGGGAATGTTTAAAATATTATAACTATTCTTACAAGCTACCCAATTGAAAATATTGTAAATCAATTATCTGATCCTCCTGTCATGGTCAAAGGTCTATTCTGTTTCTTTATGCATAATCAATTTTTAATTATCTACCAACCAAAATTAGTTGGTCTATTTCACTATTTACATAATGAATTACGTCGAGAGGTTTGAAATATTGCGAAATACATAAATTAGTATTTAACTTCGAGGTCTAGCTATGTACACATGCGTCTTGTATCTACACTACATCTCTAAAATAATTATATAAAAAAAAAAAAGAATCATTTAAAGTAATGGAAAGACTTGGTGATGTGATTGCCATTTTACTTCTTATCTACATTTAAAGAAATCCCACTCCAAGACTCAATCACTTTAATTCCACTCCCTTTTATTTTTTAGCTGATATATACTTTTGTATTTTTCGAGATTTTATTTTAAATACTAAGACTTTTGCCTCATTTTATCAAACACTTGAACCCGCTATATATGTACGTGAATGAGCAAGCAGAAGTTCCTGCCTCCTCACTCTTAGTTATATATTTTATTCGTAACTCTCTTCCTCTGCTACACACACAAAACTCCCTCTCTCTATCTCTCTCTATATACTATAATATAGTATGTGTGTGTACCTGTGTAAGTAGCTATATATACGTGGCCATGGAGGCTTTGATGATGCAAGAGAAATGTAATGGGTGAGAGTTAACACTTGCTGGAGAAGCAGGGCACGTGCGAACACTAGTGAGATCGATCAGTACGTGTTGATCATACTTTCGCACGTGTTCTACTCCTCCAACACGTGTCTCTCCCCCTACCAGAATATGCTGCTATCATCCATGGAGAGAAGAGAATGTACATATATACGCGTTCCAAGTTCATATTGTTGGACTACTTTATGCTATTTACTATATTTAAAATTATATATCGTGGAGATTTAAGCATGTTTTGAAGTTAACATTGATGTTTACTCCAGTTTTGTGTTACTTTAATTGGGTTGGTAAATTAGGCACACGAATGGGCATGGAGACATGTGGTATTGTAATGCATCGATATAAAACCCATGATAAGTAATTTTTAAGTAATAGTTATTTGATAAAGATTTTTTTTAAGAGTTATTTTTACTATAGATAGACTCGGTTAAAGTTAAAGATATATCAGTGAACGTAACTGAATTTCCGTCGAGTTTTGAAATTGCGATGAAACAGCTTTTTAAAAATCTTGATATATTACTGTTTAAATAATAAAACTATTTATTTCTGTTAATATTTTACATGATATCGGAATATTCAAGTTTCAAGACTAGCTGTTAACTCTGACAGGCAAAATCTGTTTTCTGTTTACTTATTTTTAAGTAATACATTCATAATTTTAGATGTATAAATGGATAAGAAACCTTGATATATGAAAATAAAAGTAACACAAGGAGAGAGTGTCATAAACTATATATATATATATATATATATATATATATAAAGTTGAATAAACGATTTGGTTACGTCATTGTTGTAAAAATGTATGCATGCGTGTAAAAGTGTGTAGGGTAAAAAGAAGAAGGTTGGTTGAAGCAAAGTTGCCTTAGAAAGCGGGGGACTTTCTCTTTTTCACTCACTGCTACTATGTCTCTGTGGTCAGGGTAACAGTTTAATAAAATTATAAATAAAAAGTGATATCATCAAGAGAAACAAATATATACAAAAATAAGAATAAATTACATAAGTTATATTGTCATGTACATGGAGACAGGACAAACAACTAAGGTTATGAACTCCTGTGATGAAAAATAAAAATTTGTGAAGGATAAAGAAATTACAGACACTAATTCATATTGACCTAATCATTTCGGTAGATTATAACGGAACAAATGTTTCTCATATGGAGGCATTGATGAATTTGTCCACTGCCCAATTGTGCAAAAGTTGGTTTTCTGATTGATTTTGCTGACAGAACGGTTCAAGGTTATTTTGCGTCTGAGTCCAAAATATAGATTAGATATGGATCTTCCAATATAATGTGATATATATACCATTAATAATCGATAATCAATAACAATTTTATCGTCTCATAGTCCAAATAGATAGATTAGATGTGGACCTTCGAATATAATGTGATATCTACACTACTAATCGAGAATTTATTGTTTGAGTATTTAAGCCGTTTAAAAGTATTTAAGACTTATACCATTAGTTCTGTATGTACAAAAATCAACAAATATCAAGCCAATAACAGAGCCGTGCCATGAATTAAATAAAAGCCCTAATTCATATAGAATTAATCATCGTCTCAATTTCATATAAAACCAGTAATAATCAATTTCCAAATAAAAAACAAAATTCAAAGCAAAAGAACTATGTTAATTCAAAGCAATGTATATCTCTAGTGCTTCGATCATAGACTACGTTGCAGTGCATGTGTGCCAAATAATTGTTGATCAAAATTAATTTACTACAAGAATTTTTTTTGATGTATACCATATTAAGTACATTTAAAGAAAAAAATATCTAAGCGAAAAATATCATTTGCAAATATATTTTTTATTGGGTTTAATACTCACTTTTTAAACTAGTGTTTTTCACTGAGTTCGAATAGAGATAGGACTGGAAAAAAACACTTTCCTATTTATGTTTCTTAACTTAAAATCGAAGTTTACTTTTCTATTCTTGTAAATCTCTCCTTGAAACTAGGGTGCTTGTGTAACACCCGTATCCGACGATTCCATCGAGGAACGTCGAGGATCATCGAGGAAAAGAGGAATTGGCCGAGGAATGATCCGAATAGTCGAGGAAATACTAAGTTTGGACATGGAATTCCGAGGAATCCGCGTGGTTGTTCAAGGGAGTCACGTTCGGATAAGTTGGTTCGGACAAAAATGGAAATGTTCCGACAGAAATGGAAATCTTCGGACATAATTGGATAACGTTTGGATAGAATGGATTATCTTCGAAAAAGATTTTGAATCTTCGGATGGAATCAAAATTCATCGAGGATTCTTGGGCCGGCATCGTGGACTCGTGGGCCGATGTCGAGGATTCACGGGCCAGTGTCGTGGATTGAGAAAACGATTTCGAGGAATCGTGGACTAAGTGTGGAGTTGGGCCCAACGGTTAGGCCCAGCTATGGTTCGGTGATTAGGGTAAATAATCGTAACCCTAGGTGTTATAAAAGGACTTGATCACCGAAATCCTAATCAAACACTTAAGAACTTCGAAAGACCTAAGTGTGATTCTATCGATTTTCTGTTGCCGATCGTCGAGAAACAGTGAAGGTTCTTCAATTCGCAATCGAGGATTGACGTGTTTTAGCAAGGATTTGTCGTGGAAAATTGGGTAAGTGTCGACTACTAAGTGTTATCGATATTTATCCTTAGTTTCATCGAAGGAAACGGTGAATCTAACCTTTACCGAATGTTTGCATCGAGGTACGGCGACAGACTGTGAAGGATTGTCGAGGAAGTTGTATCCGGTATCGGAGATCTGTGGGCGATTGTCGAGTTTTCGGGTAAGATCCGATATCGACTTTGTGTTTAGCGTTAGAACGTTAAGTATCTTCGAGGGAAAAGTTATCTGATCGTTGTTACTTGTTTTCCACGAGTGATCGAAGGTTTCTGTCGAGGAAAACAGTAGATCTTCGAAGTGAACCGTAGATCCGTCGAGGGAACCGTAGATCCGTCGAGGGAACTTTATATCTGTCGAGGATTTAGCATCAAGAGGTGTCAGAAAAACCTAAGTTTGTGAATCCAGGTGAGTGCGTGACCGTGGCTAAGTCTAGGGTTATTTTCGTGCATTAGATTCCTTGTCTTTGATGTTTGTGCATGTTGCTTGTCATGGATGAAATATATAAGACGCGCATTATAGTCTTGCTGATTTAGTATGGATGATCATATAATCACTAGACAAATTGACGAAGATGAGAGTGAATGACTTGCATTTTTGACTATGTGAATCGTAATGTGGATTGTAATTCTATGACTATGGCCTGGTGAGACGGGACGACCGCTCCACTAAGCAATTCGTTGCTTACGCCTCCTTATGGATGCAGGTGAAGGAAATGATGATTGTTGCTGAACCAGCTCGTGAGGACTAAGGCACGGAAGGGGAAGGATGGTGGATTTATGTTGATTTTTGGGTAGATTATCTTCTAATAAATTCGGTCTAGTGTGAAACAATGTAATAGCTTATTAGCGAACTGATCATTGTGCTAGAACCTCGTTTGGAAACCTAATAAAATTCAGTTATGCATGCTTCTGTCGCTTTAAAAGAACGAACGTTGAGAAAGTTAAGAAAAACTTGAAAATTGTCGAAAACGCCTAAGGGAAATTTGAGGAAAATGACTTAGGGTGTTTCAGCTTGCCTCCTGAAAATTAGTCTCGTTTTTTTATTTTTCTTTTGGGCAAAGAGCACGGGTTTGTCTTCGGGAGCTGCTCTGCGGGGAAGCCGAAGGGTATCTGTAAGTTTCTTCAGTTCTTAGATCTAGTGGGTTCTTTCAATAGAGAAGTCACGTCTTCGGCCGTAGATAAAGCTTTGATGGCTATGTCGTTAGAAGAAGATGATATTCCGTTTGAAATGCCATATTTACCAGAGTATTCGTCGTGTGCGCAGAATATCTTAAGTTTGGTGGGTCGTACACTCAACCCGGATTGTCAGCCAATGAAGCATCTGATTCATAATATACCTCGCAAATAGTAAAAATTGGGTAGAGTTAGAGGAGTTTCTCTGTCAAAGGAAAAGTTTCAATTCTTTTTCAACTCGGAACATAACCTAGAAGAGGTGCTTGAAAAAGGAGTCCATACTTTCAATGAATGGACAGTGGTAGTGGATAGATGGTATGAGAATCCACCGAATAACTATCTGCAATTCATGCCTATGTGGGTTCATTTTTGGAACTTGCCAATCATTTACTACACAAAGCAGACTATCACAGCTTTAGGTGAGCAGATTGGAGAAGTTACTGAGGTTGCCTTTGATACGGATAAGCCTCAAATTCAAGAGTTTGTCAAACTCAAGGTTTTGTTAGATGTTTCTAGGCCAATAAGAAGGTCAAAGGTGGTCAATCTACCAAAAGAGATAACAACGACAGTCCATTTTGAATATGAGAGAGTACGGAAAAGGTGCTACGAATGTCACAGGATGAACCATGAAAAAGATGTATGTCCTGCTCTTATTGAAACAAAGACAAGAAAAAGCAAAAGCGTTTAGAGCAGGAGTCCGTATAGAATGACCAAAGAAAGTGCCAGTTTTAAAAGAATCATATCCTCTTTATGGTGTGCTTAAAGAAGATCAAGTGGGTATTGATCGAGCTATAGGAAGACTAAGAATTGTTCATGTGGTGTTAGAAGGCATAATGCAATACCTGAGAGTTTCTAATGAAAAAAGAAAGACTGCTTAGAGTGGATAAGGTGAAGATTTCAGTAGGGGAAGTTGAAAAGGATCCCTTAGCTCAAAAATCTATTCTGAGATTGGAACCGCGGCCTATCTTCCACCAAGAGGTCGTTAAAGGAAAAGGTGTGGTCTTCAGCTATGAAAAGTCAAACCCTTTAGTAGTAGATTCGGGGGCAAGAGGAACATAACATAAATTGCTAGCAGTAGCAAGTAAATCAGGTAGAGATAAAATGTGGTTATTAGATTCTGAATCCTCCTCTTCCTTAGAAGAGTCTGGAAATTATCTTGCTCTTTCTAAGCTTTTTCAAGGCAATCTGATAGGGTCTGATCCTAACGTCTTTGAAGCAGGATCCTCCGAGTTTTTCCAGAAAAAGACAAAGACAAAATCAATGAAAAGACATTCCAAAAGCTCAAGAAAAACAAGACCTTTTGCCCCAAATCCAGAAAGAACAGGTGGAAGCTATTATGGGATTTCAAAAAGGATGATAGAGAAAAGAAAGGTAGATGATAAGGAAACACACACTATTAAAAGGCCAAGGCTTAATCCTCAAGAGGTGATCCCAATAGGGGTGGATTGCCTAAACTCCAATGAGCCTTAACAGCTGGAATTTTCAAGGCTTGGGACGGTTCCAAGACTTGAAAATTCTTCGTCTCAAGGAAATGCGTAAAAACATTTCCCTGAAGATGTTTTCTTGATGGAAACGATCATAATGGAGATGGTTTGGTAGATCTGCAAGGGTGGTTGGGCTATGATAAAGTAAATACGGTAGAGCCTATTGGAACTTGTAGAGGTTTAACTTTGTTTTAGAAAATCAGTGTGAAGGTAGATTTCAAGTTTGTAGATAAGAATTTATTGGATGCTCAAGTACAGTTTAGAGCATTTAATTTCTTTGTCTCATGTGTGTATGGAGATCAAGATAGAAGCAAAAGGTCGATTGTCTGGGAGAGAATTACTAGGATTGGGGTGGGAATAAGAGATAGATAGTGTATACCAGGAGATTTTAATGACATTATGCATAGTGGAGAAAAAATTAGAGGTCCAAGAAAAGGTGATAGCCCTGGGCATAAAAATCAGAACCAAAATAACCGAACTGGAACCGACCCAAAATAACGAGTTCAGTTTAGTTTTGGTTATGACCATAATACCCGATAGATCCAGAGGTTAGGATCCACAGATATCAGTTCGGTTCTAAGTATTACCCGGAAACAGAAATACCCGAACCAATTACCCAAAGATTTTTATACATTAAACCATATTCAAATGTGATTTTTTATTTTACCCTAAGGTCATCGACGATTCCACTCTCCCACTCCCAACCTCTCTTTCAAATTCGGATTTCTTAAATACTCAAGATAGAGTCTTGACTCGAATCATAAAATGTGGAATCGCAAACTCACCCTAGCCATCGCGTGTTCTCGCCGGTTACACCGTCTGCAACGTCAAGTGTTCAATCGGAGATATGCTTCTCCATCAATCTTCTCCTTCTTGTTTATCTATAGTGTAGGATTTTTAGGTTTTTGTTTCTTGATTTAGTGATGGTCTCTCATCAATCATCATCTCTGATTTTTTTGCAAAATTTCTGAGATCGATTCTTCTTCATCTGTTCTTCTAGGTTTGATTTGGTTTTTTTATATAATCGTTAAATTTTTAACAAATTGTGTGTTCCATTTTTACCTTTATTAATTGAATGTCTGTTTTGGGATGTTTTTGGGGAAGAGATGATATCATCTCGATCATTTCTCTGCATTGCTAAGACTCGACATCTCAATGCTAAATTTTTTGATGATCTCTCTGTTTATTGTGATGGATTATGATATTGATTATAATGCTAAATGTCTTAATAACAATGTACAACATTTGTTCTTATTGCTAGATGATACTACTACGAAATTTGTTCTTATTGCAAGATGGTCAAATTTTGTCGTTTGAAGCATATTCAGTGTGTGTGGCCGTGTCTTTTTTGTATTATAGTAATCATTTTCAATTCCTCTACTCTTTACTCCAAACCATATCTTTATATTGATAATAATTAATTCATTTGTTGTATGTTCAGTATTGTGAATGATAACTACGACTATTAGTTGGAACAATATAGATTAAGTTTCTATATGTTTTGTTTATTTAAAATGAAAATATTGTTGTGTACATGACTAATAACTTTACCAAGAAAATATCGTTTGACAATAAAAGTATGAAACTATTTTAGCTAGTATAGAGTTAAAAATGTAACTTATTCATCACATTCTCATGTATGTTAAAAATTTGGTATGTGTGTCTGTAAGTTGATGAATCTTGGTTTCTTTGTAACCTACTTCTATGTTGTGTCTTAGTTAATGTTGCCTAAGCTCTAATGTGATTGGTGAAGAATGAGACTCATATGTTTGTTAAGTTTTTTTATTATGAGTTTCTTATTCTTTTGAATACTTATGCTGATGGATTGTAATCAAGATCGACCAAACATGGAAGAAGAAGAAGATATTGAGATGGATGATCAGGTAGAGGAAACAGATGATGAAGTAAAGACTCTTACTCCTAATGCTTCTACTAGTAAAGGGAAAAAGAAAACTAAACCAAAAGGTTTTGGATTTAAGAAGAGATTAAGATCCATTGTATGGCAACACTTTACAAAGTGGAAGGATGCATATGACAAGTGTAACTGTCATTATTGTGGGAGGGAAATGGTTTGTGCATCATCATCTGGCAGGTCCAATCTGAGTAAGCATCTCGACGGATGTAAGCAGTATCTTGCGTGGGTAGCAGCTAAAAAATCAGATCAAAATGTTATAAATCCGGATTGTGAAAGTGATCTCTAACTATGCTAGGTTTTTGAAGCTGTGTTTAGAGAATATTCAAATGATATGTTAGTTGTAGGTGAGTTGCCTCTGTCTTTAAAAGATGATTTGGGTTGGAGGCACTTATGCAGTAGAGTTCAACTTTACAAGCCACACTCTCGGAGAATAGCAACTAGTGACATCGTGGAGATGTTTGTGAAAGAGAAAGAAAGCGAAGAATTTCTTTTACTAATAGCTCCCACGAATGGAGCAAATTACATGGTAATCACTGCATACTTTATTGATTGTAACTGGCAGTTAAAGAAGCTGATCATCGAATTCAAGAACATCAGTGATCACAAAGGTGCTACTATATATGTTGTGCTTCAAGCGTGTTTAGAGGAGTTGGACATCAAGAAGGTCTTTTGTATCATAGTGAATAATGCAACAGCTAACTCCTCTGCTATGAGAAGATTTAAGGAAGGATTCAGGTTAGTAGGAGATGATTCAATAGTGCTCAATTGTGAGTTTTTGCATTTAAGGTGTGCTACTCATACTCTCATCTCATTGTGAAAGATGGACTACACAAACTTAACAAACATGTTTCTGCTTTTCAGAATTTTGTACCATTTGTGAGGTCTTCTACAACAAGGTTAAATTCATTTTAACTTTGTGTTGACACAATATAGCTATAAAGGGGAAGCCTATATTTGATTGTAAAACCAGATCGAATTGAACCTACCTAATGTTGAATAGAGCTATGGATTTCAGGGTGGCGTTTGAGAAGATGGAGGTTAAGGCTAAGTTGTATAACGACTAATTTCAACAAAAAGTGGATGGGAAGACATTGGACCCCCTATCACAGAAGATTGGGAGGTAGTTGACATGTTACTTAACTTCCTTGTCATCTTCTACAATTCTACTCTTGTCCTTTCTGTTTCTACTTCTGTTTTTTCCCATAAATATTACAGTGAAATTGTAACCATTGAGAGAAACCTTCTCTCATGGAACCGAGATCCTGAAACTGATGAAACGTTCAAGGAAAAATCTGAAGCCATGATAACCAAGTTAAGTAAGTATTAGGATCCATTTGGATTTGAAATTGAAGTGAATAAGATGTTGATAGTAGCTAGTGTGTTTGACCCCAGGAACAAGATGAAATTTGCTCAGCTTTGTTTTGAGATTTTATATGGAAAAGATAGTGTGAAGGCTACTCAAATGTATGGTTCAATCATGGATATTTTGAAAAGGTTTTTTTGATGAGTATAATATTAGGTTTAGTAATTATATGAACAAATATGCTTATGCTTCTGCTAATGGTTTTGGTACTTCTTCTCAGGTACAAGAAAGTGGATCAACAACTAAGTCAAGAACTTAAGACTTAGGTAGAAACCGTAGGATGAATGTGGCTAGTCGTAAACGATATTAAAAGATGGATTTAGTTTACAAAGATCTAGTACAAGAGCAGGATTTCAAAAAAACAACTACTGAGCTAGAGTTGTATTTGGCAGAGAATGTGGAGAATCCACATGTTTTTATATGATCCAAGTTTGATGTTCTCTCATGGTGGATGGTTAATAGCCCAAAATTTCCTGTGCTATCACAAGTGGCTAAGGATGTACTTGCAATGCAAGTTTCATCAGTCGCATATGAGTCTGCATTTAGCACAAGTGGTCGCATATTGGATCCATATATGAGTTGTTTGACACACTACACCATTGAAGAGTTGATGTGTATGGAACAATGGTTGAAGTCTGAGATACGAATGGATCGTAGAGGAACTATTACCATTGAACAATTGCTTGTTGAGATTGAAGACCAAGAAGATCTCCATATAGGTAAGTCTTTTTCAGTTCTTACTTATAAGTGTAAGTTAACACTTCTAAAATTCAATTATCATTCAATTATCTTTAGAGTTTGGAGACATCAGTTTGCAATAATAAAGATTAAAGAGTCTAAAAAGGATCATAACTTCATAAGCGTGGTAATTGGTAAGGACTAAGTACTAAGGACTAAGAAGTCAGGATACCATATTTTAACATGTCATTCTGTTTTTAACACTTGTTCTCACTTCTCAATTTCTCATTATTGAATTCTAAGTTTTTAACCGTATCAGTCCAAGTCTAATGTTCTTTCTCTCTTATTTGATGTAGTTTCAAATTTTTCAAGTTAAAAGACTAAATAGGCAAAGAAAGACATTGATCACAAGACTCACAAGTCACAACCCAACAAGAATAAGATCTATATGCATTTCTCTTTGTTTGTACAACTTTTTTTTATGGATTAAATCACTATTTTTTTGCGTTTTGTGTTAGTTGACTTAACACTTTCTGGTTCGGATATTTTGTAATTTCGGGTATGTTTTTTACATTTATGATATTTTTTCAAATTTCAGATACAATATAGATATTTCTTAATCCTCTATACCCAAACCGACCCAGAACCGATAAGTAATGAACCGAAACTATTTTAGTACCTATATGGATCCTAAATCTTCATATCCAAAATATCCAAAACCGAACCGAATACCCAAAAAAGGCTAAGAGGTGATAAGGCTTCTAAACCCTTCAATGATATGCTTCGTGTGTGTGACATGTCAAAATTACCTAGTCATGGCAACATGTTCACTTGGGGAGGAAGAAGAGGAGATAATTGGGTGCACTGCAGCCTAGACTTAGCTTTTGGAAATAAGTTTGGTTCAAAAACTTTCCAATGTCTAAAAATTTTTGGATTTCAGAGGCTCAGACCATATACATGTCCTGGTAAAGCTAATGTCCTCTCAAGATTCTTACAGAGGATAGTTTAGGTTTGATAAAAGATTTTGTACAAGTTGGAGGTCAGAGAAGCAATTGGGAGAACTTGGAACAATAGAAGATCAGGGGCTCATCTTTTATTACTGAAAAACTGAGAGTTTGTAGGAAAGATTTAAGCTTATAGAAGAAACAGAATTCCTAGAACTCCCAGGTCAAGATTCTTCAGGTGAAAGATGTACTGGAGAAAGAACAGTCAGAGGCTTGGCCGAATGTTTAGTGAATTGTTTGGCTTAAAAAAGAATTAGCGAAGGCCTACAGAGAAGAAGAAGCCTACTGGAAACAGAAGAGTAGGCAGAAATGGCTTAAAAGAGAAAATCGTAATTCAAAATTTTTTCATGTTGCAGTAAAGAAAAATAGTTAGAGAAATATGATTGAAAAGATGAAAGATATAAAAGGCAATATGCAGCATTCTGAAGGGGTAAAGGAAGAAGTGGCAATAGCTTATTTCCAGAAGCTTTTCACCTCTTCAAATCCTTCTAGCTTTAAGAAATGGTTTGAGGGGTTCATTCCAAAGGTTTCATATTAGATGAATGAGTCTATGCTGCAATCAGTTACTCCATAGGGGATCAAGAAGAAACTTTTTAACTAAATCCCACAAAGGCTCTGAGACCTGATGAGATGCCAGCCTTTTTCTTCCAACAGTTTTGGAGTATTGTTGGTAATCACGTAATTTCTAAAGTGCAAATTTTTTTTGTGGAAGGGGTCATGCCTTATGATTGGAATTACAAGCACATAATCCCAAAAACTCATCATCCCACATAGATGGTCAATTTAAGATCAATCAGTTTGTGTTATTTCCTATAAAAAATCATCTCAAAGATTTTAGTAGGAAGACTTAAACCGATTCTCCCTTTGATCATTTATGATACTCAATGAGCTTTTATGGTAGAAATATTGATCAAAAATAACATTCTAGTGGCTCATGAGCTAGTTCACAATCTTAAAGTTCATCCTCTTATGTCTTTAGGGTTTATGGCAGTGAAGTCAAACATGTCTAAAGTGTATGATAAAGTGGAATGAAGTTACCTAAGATCTATAATGAAGGCTTTAGGGTTCCACCATCAATGGATTTTGTGGATCATGGCTTGTGTGACTTCAGTGACTTAAGTTTTAGTCAACGACAATCTGTTTAGTATGATCATCCCTCCGAGAGGTTTAAGGTAAGGGGATTTGTTATCTCCTTTTCTCTTTGTGTTGTGTACTGAAGGTTTGACTCACCTGCTGAACAAGGCTCAAAATAAAAGAAGACTGAAAAGGTTTCAATTTCATAGTGAATGACCAGTGGTGCATCACCTTCTTCTTTGCTGATGATAGTCTATTTCTGTGTAGAGCCACAAGGAACCAGAGTTTTGTTCTTCTGAATATTTTAAGTGTATGGGAAGCTACAATCAGATGGTTAATTTGAAAAAGTCATCAATTACTTTTGGAGTAGAGTTTGATGAGCATGCAAAAAGGGATATTAAAAGTTTCCTTGGAATCCAAAATGAGGGAGGAGCAGGATCATATTTAGGTCTTCCTAAATGCTTCAATGGATCTAAATTGGATATGCTAAGCTATCTTACAGATATGCTCAAAGCAAAATTATCTGGTTGGTTCTCTAGGTGCTTATCTCAAGGAGGAAATGAGGTGTTCTCAAATCAGTGGCTTTAGCCTTGCCGGTTTTTACCATGTCCTGTTTCAAGTTACCAAAAACAACTTGTGAAAATCTAGAATCAGCAATGGCTTCTTTTTCGTGGAATTCTACAGAGCATTCTAGAAAAATCCATCGGGAAAGCTGGGATAGACTTTGCCTTTCAAAAGAGAATGGTGGCTTGGGATTTAGAGATATTTAATCCTTCAATCAAGCTTTATTGGCTAAGCAAGTTTGGAGATTACTGCAAGATCTAGATTGTCTCCTCTCTAGGCTCATGAAAAGCAGGTTCTGTGAAAGTTTTTCATTCCTTAATGCAACTTTAACTATATAGAATATCATCCTTTGCGTGGAGGATTATCTTACATGGTAGAGAACTACTAGTAAAACGGCTGATAACAGAGTTGGAAATGGAGTCTCTAAAGGTTTGGTATGACCTATGGGTTAATGATAATGGCTTTAGAACTCCTTGGAGAAAAAAAACAAATTTTTTATGTAGTGTTGAAGGTCATTGCTCTGATTGATGAAAGAAAATGGTTTTGGAATGAGGATATATTGGAAGATTTTTTTTTGCCTCAGTATATTATCCGTGTAAAAGCCATCCAGCCAGTTGTATCTCAAGATTTTTATATTTGGCAGCATAACAAAAGTGAGGATTTCACTACTGAGTCGGAATACTGGTTAGCTAATCATAGTATATATTCTAAGCTGATAAAGGAAGCCACCATCCCGAACACTAGAGCTGAAAAAAGAGATATGGAGGTTACACTGTAGCAGAAGCTCTCAATGGGAGAGGAATGAGTGTATGGAAGAACAAAAGTTCTTTTATCTTTGAAGAGAATAAATTTTCAGCAAAGGATTCAATGGATAAGATTATAGAGGATGTAGTGGAGTGGTTTGAAGCTGAGATAAATGAACAAGAGGAGGTTTCCATGGCTCCAGAGTCTAATTCCTCTTCCTTTCAAAATATGGATCAAGGGAGTAAGCGGGCCAGGTCAAAACCACAAACCAATTGGTTAAAGTGCAATATTGGATCTTCATGGTAAAAAAAAATCAATGTGCAGGTGGGGCATGAGTTTTAAGGGATGAATATGGAGTGGTATTGTTTCATATTAGTAGAGCCTTTACATGCATTTCTAATAGAGAAGATGCTTTGCTAAGGATCTTAATCTGAGCTATGGAGAGTATGACGAGTCATAGGGTGACAAAAGTGGTTTTTGCTTTTGAAGATCAAGTTTTGGTAGGAGTGGTGAATCGGCCAAAAACATGGCCATCTTATAAACCACAGTCAGTGGCCTTATGCGGTTCGCTCAGGCATTTTTTTGCATGGAAGGTGGTGAAAAAATTTCATGCATCAAACAAAGGAGCAACCCTTATAGCGCATAGTGTAACAGAGAACTTTAGACTTCCATCTTATGTGGCAAGAGGTTACCCGATTTGGCTTTCTCGAGTTGAGGAGGATAGGAGTTTTTTTTCTATTTGATTGGACATAGTGGTTATGTAGAGTCATTGAATTATTGTTTTTGGTAAAGAATTTCTCCTTAAATGGAGGTTTTCTCCGTAGGGTTAATGTGGCTAGGGAGTGTTTTATGTATGCCTTCTTCAAGCTAGTGTCTGTATTTTTTATAATTTTGGGGTCCCTTGGTGGCCCAATATATAATACCAGACCAAAAAACATATTGAATACGTTCTAAATAATAATTATCTAAGATTAATTTATTATAAAACTATCAATTCTTGAGGTGCAAAGCAAACTACGTTGTAGGTTTATTAGCTAACTATGTTGTGTAAGTGCAACAAATTTCTTCTAAACGTTTTTAGAAAATCACTAAATCTATTAGATGAAATAAAATTATTATAAAAACAAATTAGATCAAATACCAATTGATTTAACTGTTGTTGTGACAAAGAAAAAAGCAGATTTTCAAAACTATAAGCCAGTATAACGATGAAGAAAATGGAAGATGAAGAGGTGGCTTTAAAAATATAATAGATGTAATATATGTTACCCTAATTATTTTATTAGATTTTTAAATTAACTTTTATTATTTGGTAAACCAACACTCACGTTCTCGCCTATATAAAAAATATTCACGTTCTTTAGTGTATCTTTTTACTATATTAAAGAATATAACTAAAAATGAAACCATCAAATTTTTAGTATAAAATGGACCCGTAAACCAATGTTTCTTTTTATTAGTTATAGGCACGGATCTGATCAATAAGAAGAGTAAAGTAGATGAAAAAAATGTACGTTCAAGTGTTGTTTTGGTTGTCTAAAAGAAATTTATTCGAAAGTATGAAAAAAGTTAAGCGTTTAGATCAATCATATTATTAATAATATGAATCTAATTATGAATACTCTAATTCTTTTTCTCCAACCACACATTAATTAACCTACAAGTTTTTTTTTATCCCAATCTAAAAGATAAATGTTTACATAAAACCAAAATTCTTAAAACTTGGTTTCTGAGGTCAAGATTAAACAATTTATATTAAATATATATATATATAACGAATAAATCTCAGAGCAAACCATTATCATCTAACAGAATTGGAGAAAACCAGTAATTTTTCAAAAAAAAATGTATCGTCATGACTTGTATACAATATTCTGACAATCAATCGCACAAGAATAGTTTTGAAGATTCTAATTAGGTTGAGTTATTTTCATATTGTTGCAAAAAAAGATGCTATGCGTCGATCAGTCTAAATTAAATTAATTTTTGTAAAGTCGGGGCAAGACGCTCTGCAGGCTTTCGGCCCATTACAAATGTTTGGGTTTCCAAAACAAATCTGAAAGTTTTTGGGGTCAATTTCGATGAAACAAACAAATTGAGGTCACTTCTGTTATTTCATTATCAGAAAAGAAAATGATCTGAATCACAAAGCCAATACAAACCCTAAAACGCATTTTCTTCTTCTCTCTTTCAAAGATCAAGAACATATTCCATCTTCCAAGATATTCCTCGGCAGATACAGGTACGCCATTATCGTCCACAGATTGAGTTTTTGTTTTTGTTACACTTTTGGACTTCATCCCGTGAGAGATGAGAAGAGATTTTAATTTATCTTCTCTACTTGGTTTAATCTTGGTCGTCCTGGAAATGTAATTGACGAACTTAGATAGAATCGGTTCTAGCTTTGAGATGCAGATTCTCTGGTATTTTTTGTTTATCTTTGTGGTTTGAATCACAAATTGATATCCACCAGGTGTTTGATGAAATGTCTGAAAGAAGTAAAATGCTCTTTGGTTTTGACTAGGATCTTGATTCTTATAGGTTTGGGTTTGGTTGAATGAACAGACGAGTTTTAGTAAACCAGGAGATTTGGCTTTTGATGAGATGGTCATTTTATTGATATAAATTTTTCCCCTTAAAAATGTTTGATTAGATTCTCTGTTTTAAAGGGTTTATGCTTTGTTTCTCAGATGGTGATTCCACCGGCGGTTAGACCACCACGTCTCTTCGACTACCTCAAACCTTATGTCCTGAAAATGCACTTCACAAACAAGTTTGTTCACGCACAAGTCATCCACTCACCAACAGCCACAGTGGCTTGCTCAGCGAGCTCACAGGAGAAAGCATTAAGGGAAACAATGGACATCACACGCGACGTCGCCGCTGCTGCAAAGATTGGTAAAATTCTTGGAGAAAGACTCTTAATGAAAGATATTCCAGCTGTTACTATCCAGATGAAGAAAGAGCAGAGGTATCATGGTAAAGTGAAGGCTGTCATCGATTCTGTAAGAGAAGCTGGCGTCAAATTGCTCTGAGCATTATTCAATACTCTGACATCTTGTTTATTGAGAACATTGTCTGTTTTGTTTTCCGGTTAATCGGACATATTGAGAATAGATTGGTGCCACAATGAAAGCCATGTTTCTTCGTATAAAGAGAATGAAAGTTATAAGCTTTGACTATTGAATGAAATAGACTATATAAATTTAATTAATTTCTTATATTATACTGTGATTAGTGGTGTTTTCTTCACAAGAGTATAGTATTCTGATTTTGATTAATCAATAAAGCGAGATTCTGTTCTAAAAGACCCAATTTGACAGAGTCTGTGCAATTGGGTATTCGGGTCGACCCGTAATACTGTTCCTCGCGGGCAAGACTAGTTGAATTGAAACCTTTAGTCACGAGTACTCGTCTTCGTCTTTGTCTTTTGTTGCGAGCTTAGATCAGTCGAGAGAAAAATGGGAAGATGTTTAACGAAGAGGGTGTTTCTGATTCAGAGTCCGATCTTGTTTCTTCATCTCCTGATCTCCTTTTCGTCTGGTTAGTATCAAATCTTAGGGTTGTTCTTGTTGTGCCATTTCCATTTGATTTGTTGGTTAGATTTCAGATATGGGTATCGGCGTTGTCGGATTTTGCTATCGAAAGTTTCAATCTTTTCTTTGTCGTTGTTGTTTCTTTGTCGTTTGGCTCATCTTGACTCGTCTGATGCAAAGCAAGTTGAATTGCATTATGCGTTGTTCCTCAGCTTGTTGGTTCAGTGTTTAAGGCTAGCTTCATATTGGGACTGTTCTATCATGAAAAAGAGATGAAATTTTGCAATAAAAACTGATCAAATCTGTTAAATTTGAGTAAAATTCTCGATTTTGGTGGTTGTGCTTGCTTAAGAATGGTTGTAGAATAATGTTTTCAGGTGCAGTAAAACCAGAGTTGAAAGGAGTATGCGTTTCTAAAGGAGGGCGGTTTCCGCCATATGAATCAGAAGGAAAGCCCCCTAAATCTGTTGGTAGAGGATCCAAGGATCTTACTCTGTGCCGGGTGTTTCGTAAAAGGACTTGTTGCTCTTCTGCTCAGACAAACCCGGCTTTCGTAGCTGTCAGAAACTTGGCTACTTATGGAGAAGCTAGTCAAGAATGTTTGCAGTTGTTCGAGTTATTGGAGTGTTCAATTTGTAACCCAAATGTTGGAATTCAACCGGGTCCTCCTCGTATATGCACTTCATTCTGTGACAGAGTCTTTGAAGCTTGCAAAGACGCATACTTTGCCAGTAATGCACTTACGCGGGTAAGAAAGTTTTCGTTTTGAAGATTGTGAAAACAAATGGCAAGGGTTTTTTTTCTGTTGTTTTTTGGAATCTAATGGTTTCAATATGTGCTTAGGTGATTGGCCCTTGTGGAGTAAACGACGACATCATCTGCGTTAAGGCCTCAAATTGGGAGTCCAATGGCACAGCATTCTGTGAAGCAGCTGGTTTTTCTGTTCAAACAAATGATGATTCTAGAGAAAAACCATGCTACGGAAGCAAAGCGAGTCTTGAATCAGTGGTGGAATCATGGTCAAGAGACTCGAGAAAGGAGACGCCTTTAAAGACTGAGACTTTGTCATGTTTCAAAGATCTTCTCCAATGGGTTCGCGAAATGACAACGATTCAGAAGATTTCTTTGGGAATGTCGTTTCTTGTAGCAGGAATGTTCTTGATCAGGTCTCACCTTTCTCTCTTCTCTCTTTAAGTAAGCGTCTAAGTAACATTTCACCGTTCTAACACTTGCTTTAGGTGCTACAGGCAATCTAATAACCGTTATCAGAAGCAGCGGCTTGCTGCGATTCAGAGGACCGCTAGAAGATTGGGAGGGAACGTGGTGAACGGGAATTCATACAGTGCAGCTATAAATAGAAGAACAGTTCAAAGTTGACTTCTTTTAACCAATAAACAAGCTCTGATTAAGCTTATGGAAGGATATTTTACAGCAGTTGTTTGTAAAAGCCATGAAGTAACTGTTATTAAAGTAATGTCTTGTCTCAAGTGATATTTTGCCAAATGCGAAAAGAAACTGTATTTTATTGTTTTCTTTCTGTACTGATAGAATTAGGGACAAGAAAATCAAACCTTTGCGAAGGATTAAAGATGAACAAATGGGAAATATTGATGATATGTAAAAGGGTTTGTAGAAAAAGAAAAAAAAAATAACCAAGAAACAACATCTATGAGTGGCACTAATTTAAACTAAAAGGGCTAAAAGAAAAAAGAAAAGAGACTATTAAGAGAAGCAGAAGTCAGACCATTCTGATTTCTGCATCTATACAAAGGAGTTTGTGTTTCTGTTTTCTCACTTTTTTTTACAGAAGTTGTTTGATGACGAAGTACCCTTTGGGTTCTTCATTGCATTCAACCCATAACTGGACACAGACACAGTTGTAATGACAGTCTGAATCTTGAGCCTCTAGCTGTGAAACTGGAATCTTGACAGAGAGGACTAGAAGTTCAAGACTTCCCCATTTTTGGTACCTTATAAAGAGGAATGTAGCGAAAATAGGTGTTAAAGAGTGCAGAAACATGCGAAAGGATCATATCTCTTTATTGCACAGAGAAATTGCAATGATGCTCCTACTGCTTAAGATTGTGGACTTTGAATTTCATGCTAAGTCTTACATTATAACCTAAGTTTCTGTTGCAAAAGTCCAATAAGGTTTTCCATCCATTTCAGATGGTTTTGAAGTTTCAGTTTGTTCTAGCCAAAAGAAATTGTGTTATAAGATGGGCTTGAACATATATGTTCTTGGTAGAAACAAACCTTCTTGAGAGGATGACTGCTGCTTGAAGCTGGGGCAGGTTTCATAATCTCAAAGGAGCAAACAAGAGACTCGTCCACGCTTAATAATGCACCAGCGTTGTCAAATTCCCCACCATAGTTTGGAGCTGAGAATATGGTGACTAATCTTCGTTTTGCGAAAAACTCATAACCATCTTCTACTACCTGCAACACAAAACCATCACATATGTCCAATATGGTAAGAATTCAAAAAGTCTCTAGCTTAGCTAATATTAAGTCATACTGTAGTTAAGAACAATTTCAAAGGTTCCAATTTTTGAATATATGATTTCGTGGAGGTCTTGTTTGTTTTACCTGATGACCTCGGCAAATGAGGTCAAGATCATTCTTATCCAAGAACTCAGCGACTTTATCGGCTCCAAAAATGCAGGAGATACCTCGATCACTATCAGCCCACCCTTCAATCTTCTGATCAGGATCTGACCAAAGTAGATCACAAAGAAGACCATTTTCTGGAATCTCTGCAGGCCTTTGAATCTCTCGAATCTGATTCAAATTGTCCAATTCTGGTGACAACCCACCGTGCATACACATGATCTTCTCATCAATGAGTGCAGCTACGGGTAAACAGTTGAAGCAATCAGTAAATACCTTCCAAAGGCGTACATTAAATCTCCGTTTGCACTCGTCGTAGAATCCGTAAATCCTGTTGATCTTAGCGTCCTCGTGGTTCCCTCTCAAGAGATATATCTTCGACGGATACCGAATTTTGTAAGCAAGAAGCAAACATATGGTCTCGAGACTTTGTTTGCCTCTGTCAACGTAATCACCAAGGAATAGATAGTTTGCTGAAGGAGGATAGCCTCCGTATTCGAATAACCTCAGAAGATCTTGATATTGGCCATGGATATCACCTGAAAATCCCCAATAAATTAAGAAAAACTTTAACACACGAGAGAAATTTCACTACAACTCCCAAATGCTCAAATTGACAGAAGAAAACCCTAACTTTGCAATTTATCCCCCAATTACAAAAAGATTACAATACCCCAATGTTCTTTTTTTTTTTTTTGGTCTGAAACCCCAATGTTCAAATCCACAGAAAAAAAGAAACCCAAATTTTGAAAATTCACCCCCCAATCATTGATTTCATCATCAATCGATCATGAGATTACAATACCCAAATGCTCAACTTTGACAGCGAAACCCTAATTTTCCCATTTCAACCCCAAATATTGATTTCATTATTTTCCAATTCGATCATGAAATATTACCGCAGATACGAATTGGGGCATGGAGATCAAGGAGAATAGGTTGAGAGAGGAAGATTTGACGAGCGTTAAAGCAGAGTTGACGAATCTCGCTCTCCGAAAGCTGAACCTGTTTGCCTCCTTTACCTTCCAGCAATCTTCTTATAATATCATCCAATACTCCTTTCTCCACCATCCCTTCCATACTCGTCATCATCGTGTTCTTCTCTTCAGATCGCCAAAAAATTTCTCACCAAAAAATCCAAAATTGATACAAGGGTTTGCGCCAGAAACAGGCGGGAAATAATGGGTCGTGATTGGTTTTCCGATCAATGAAGATCCGATCGGAGACACACGACTTTTTCCCGAGAAAATGTTGGGTCAAAGAAAGAGAACCCAGAAGTTTACAAATCTATTTGTGTTAAAAATTAAGAGGAGGAAAGTGGAAGAGATAAGAGAAGAAGTAAAGAACAAATCCGAAAGAATGATTATAATACGTGGAAATTGAAAAAGAAATCCAAAACTTTGAAAGTATTTCGGAAAGCAACATTGAATTAATAAAAAATATCAAATACACCCAATTTTCAAAGAAAGAGGTCCAGTACATAGCCAAGATAAGAAGAGTAGTCACCGCCTCTTAACTCTTAAGTTCTTTAACAATAAAGAAAAGTAATGACATGAAACTCATTTGACTTTTGTTACCGAGTTTCATGTTCATTTGACCATGAAGAATAGTCATATTTCATAGCGTTAGATTAGATCACAACAACCGATCGTCAAAATACAAAAGAAAGTACCACAAAAAGTAGTATAATATTCGTCATCGATCATCACTAAAAACAAAAAGCAACGCAAGTCATTAGCAACGTTTTTTTTCTATAAATTAAATTTAAATTTCTCTTGAAGAGAGAGAAGAATACAAGGCTAAACAGCCCATTACGGCCAGAAGTAAGGCCATATCTTAACATGCGACAAAAAAGAAGATGACAGCAACTCAACCTACAACAAGAGCAAGACACTACATAGGTTACAGGGACACTCACCTAAATCGGAAAGCAGAGACACAGATGATGAGGTGGGCAGCTGAACCCTGGAAAGGGGATCAAGACGAGCCCTGATAAGAAGTTGGATCTCCTTTATTACCAAAGCAGTAGATCGAGTAGTGTCGGAGTGAGCTGATTGCGTTTTCGCCATATCGAATATATGCAAGCTTGGTAGATGAGCTTGATGATCAAGGAGACATTCTTATTCCTCGAAGCATGTTAAGGAGACGGTCCATGAATTGAGTAGGAGGAGTCACAGCAGCTCCTCGAAGTGAAGAATCTCCAAATTTCGGGGCTGAATTCACAATCAAAGGATGAGTCCTTACTCATTAGCGACTTTCTTAACATTAAAACAAAAACAAACAAAAAAATCATTACCAATCAAAAGTCTGGTAGCCTAGTGATTAGCAAAAAAATGACTCTTTTGCATTTTAGGTTTGGTCCGTTTCGATAACAATGTTAATCACAGTTTTTGGATTTGGTTTTCGCTCGGTTTGTTCGAATTTACCGGTTTTCGGTTTTATAAAAACTAAAATCATATAAAAACCATAGAATTTGGTTTGGTACGGTTTAGTTTTATTCGGTAGTTCGGTTTTATGAAAATCAATAAGTCTTTAGGTTTTTCTAGAGATTGACACATCAACATTTTCAAACATCCTACATCTGATACCTCATAAAAAAACAATATCCTATCACAACATTTTAAATAAGCTTATTTTGTGCTAAATTATCATTGGGTTTTGCATGTTTTAGAATCCTATTTGTAAGAAAACTTCAATCACAACATTTTAAATAATACACATAAGCTTATTTTATGCCAAATCATCATTGGATTTGCGTGTTTTAGAATCACATTTGTAAAAAAATTATCAAAAAATATAAATTACATTTTTGGATATTAAATCATTGAAATAGTTAGATCTGAGGTTAATTTGATGTTTTAAAAATAGTTAGATTTGAGGTTAATTTTACTATAATTTAAACAAAGTCATATATAAATTCATACAATATAGTTGATTAATTTTATTTAGCTAGATTGGAGGATTATTTGATGTTTTAAAAATAATAACAGAGTGTACTGAATTTATTTAAGCGAGTATTTTTACCATTATTCAAACTTAGTCATTTCTAAATTTTTAAAACCTTATATCATATATAAAAATTTAACATTGAATCAATAAAATTATTTAAAAATAATTATTAAGAAAATGTTATTAAAAAAATATTCGCAGTATAGAGCGGATTACAAAGAATCTGTTCTGGGACATAAATCTATCGAAATCATGCTAAAATATTAATTCGAGATGAAAATAGAGTCTCACACTCTTACAAGTAAATATTAAAGTTGTAAACTCTCCAGATGTGAGATTGTTGGTGAGAAGTTAGATTTGAAGAGATCCAAAACTTCAGAGGATACTCTTTAGAAATGAACTGAAGATGTTGTTTGGAAAGACTAAAAATTTGTTGCAAATACAAAGAAAACAAAGACTCAGAGATCACATCATTTAGATTATTGTAAGAAAGTTGAAGATGTAATGACCGACAAACGTCTCCAAGCTCCAGTGGAGTCCAATATGTGAGTCGATTATGTGAAATATCCAAACTTTATTATAATTTTATTTCACCGAAATATTTTGCAATATGTTCATCAAAGTTATTGTACAAAAAAATTCATGTTTTGATATTGGTGCAGTTGATGAGAGATTCACGATAAATTTGGATATATTGTTCCCAAAGAAATTGAGATAAGACAAAGAATCGCAGGAATAAAGTAAAATATTTAATTGGAGATTGAATTGGCGAAGTTGTTGTAAGAAATACCAAGGATTCGTAGTTTCTTACTCTTTAAAAATATTATTTTGGTAACTTTTCGATGAAATTATTGTAAGAGAGACTTATGCAAATATGATTTCAATATTTAGGGAAACAATTATCATGAATTCTAATAAACAGGAGGAAAATATTTCAAGATGAATTAAGCTCAAGGAAAAAAGAAAATGTTGAGTTTAAAACAAATAACTTTGTAGAGAGAGGTAAAATCATTGAAAATAATTTCAGAAAGACAAGTACCGTAGAAATTAGTTTCGTTTGATTTTTGGTTCTATATTTTTTGGTTTAATCAAACAAAGACTAATTTCTACGGTACTATATTTTTTTTGTAGTTTGTAGTGTTTTTGGTTCTATATTTTTTTGTCTAAGCCAAAAATAATTTTTGTATAAAAATAAAATATATTAAATTAATAAATATAAAAAAATAATATAGACAGAGTCCCGCAGCGTAACGCGAGTATTTACCTAATAACCATATAAAGGGTGCAAATAGTTGACACAAATTAACGAGTTGAAGGAGTTAAATGTATCTTTCAACCTTGTTCAACCAAAAAGTCATCATTTATCTTAAATTTGTTTCCAACCAATTTTTAATAGAATCCATCAAAAAATTGGAAAATACACATTTTCAACTCAAATCAATACATTAACAAGTCTTGTATCTTTCCATTTATTGACACATCAACATTTTCAATCATCCTCTATATGACACATCAGCAAAAACTATTATCCAATCAGAACATTTTAATTAATACACATAAGCCAGATTTACTGTGATGGACTACATATTTTAAAGTATGGGCTTACTTTGTAAAATGCAAAAATAATTAAAAAGGCTACAAATTTTTAAAGTATGGGCTTACTTTGTAAAAAACAAAAATAATTAGAAAATTATGATGGGCTAAGATTTATTATGATATGTTACAGATTTTAAAGTATATACTTACTTTGTAAAATGCAAAAATAATTAAAAGGGCTACAGATTTTAAAGTATGGGCTTACTTTGTAAAATGCAAAAATAATTAGAAAAATGAAACTAGAAGATGACATCTCAATTAAAACATGTAACCAATAAAAATATAATAATTAATACACATCATACTCAAATTTGACATATCATTTTTTTACCTTTACTAAAATTTCATATATTTGTAATAGCTAGATTTGAGGTTGATTTAGTATTATAAAAATAATAATATAGCGTATTGAATTAAAAGAACCAATTAATTTTAGTACAATTTAAACTAAGTCATATATAACTTCATACAATATAAGTGATTAATTTTATTTAGTTAGAGTTGAAGTTTATTTGATGTTTAAAAAAATAATAGAGTGTACTCATTTGACTATCCGGTTATTTTTACTACATTCCAAACCAAGAATATACTATTTTTTTTAAAAAAAAAAATATATCATATATACAATTTAAACATTAAATCAGTAAAATATTTAAAAATAATTATTAGAAATATACGCAATATAGAGCGGATTTTTATCTCTTTTAGAAAATCTATCTCAAGACATAAATCTATTGAAATCACGCTGAAATACTAATTTGAGCTGAATTTAGCATCTCAAGCTCTTACATGCAAATATTAAAGTTGAAAATTCTCCAATGTGAGATTGTTAGTGAGAACTTACATGCAAATATTAAAGTTGAAAATTCTTCGATGTGAGTTTGTTAGTGAGAAGCAATATTTCAACAAATTCAAAACTCCATAGGATACTCTTTGGGAACGAATCGAAAATATTGTTTAGAAAGACCAAAAACTTATAGCAAATATAGAAAAGACAACGACTCAGAGATCACACAATTAGATTGTTGTACGTAAGAGTCGAAGATTTTGTAATGACCGGCAAATGTCTCCGAGCTACAGTGAGATCCAATGTGAGTTGATTATGTAAATCAAAACTTTATTCGAATTTAATATCATCATAAATTTTGGAATCTGCTGAACAAAGTTATTTAAAAAATACTCAAGATTTTTTGTTAGCACGGTTGATAAGAGAGTCAAGATAAATCTCGAGATATTGTTTTTTGAAAAATTGTAGGAGTAAAAGGTAATAATATTTGACTGTGAATTGAACTGACGATATTGTTGTAAGAAAGACCAATGATTCAGAGTTTGTTGATCTTAAAAAAATATTATTTTGATAAATTTTTAATGAAGTTATTGTAAGAGAATCATTGAAATATGATTATGGTATTTAGGGAAAAAAATTTCACGGATGATTCCGATTAAGCAGATGAAAATATTTCTAAGTGACTTGAATTAAAAATAATTGGTCTGTATTATAAAACTAATAATAAAGTGTATTGAATTAAAAGAACCAATTAATTTTAGTACAATTTTAACTAAGTCATATATAAATTCATACAATATAAGTGATTAATTTTATTTAGTTATAGTTGAAGTTTATTTGATGTTTAAAAAAAATAATAGAGTGTACTCATTTAACTATCCGGTTATTTTTACTACATTCCAGACCAAGAATATACTATTTTTAAAATATATATATATATATATATATATATATCATATATACAATTTAAACATTAAATCAGTAAAATATTTAAAAATAATTATTAAGAAAATATTAGAGCGAATTGCTAAAACTAGACCCAAAATTGAGTTTGAATGCAAAATTAGATCCCAAATTGAAACAAATGCAAAACTAGACCTTTGGGGTATGGAAATTACATTAACCTCCTTATTTGCAAACAAAAAAACAGAAACCGCAATTACAATTCTAACCTCCGCGCGAAGTAGACTTCGTGAACGAAGTCTCACAGTAGACTTCGTAGACTTCTTGAACGAAGTCTCACAGTAGACTTCGTTCATGACATCCATGAAGTCTGAATCGTAATTAAACCTTAGATTTAAATTAAAAAAATAATAAAAAATATTTTCAATGCAATTTCTTCTAAAGAAAATAAGATTATCTAAAATATGAACTTTATAAATTAAAATTTCCGAAACTTTCATAAATTTTAAGCATGTAAGGTTGATTATGTTGTTCTAAAATACCATAAAGAGTCGCAGACTTCGACCATGAAGTCTGAACCGTAATTAAATGTGAAATTTTAATTAAAAAATGATAAAAAAATATTTCGATCAAATTTTTTGAAAGATAAATTATTTTAAATCAAATCGAATAGGTTTTAAAAAAAAAATTAATAAAACTAAGCCATTTGATGTAACCATGTGAGGCATATAAGTTAGAGGTTACCAATGGGTAAGAATCCATGCATATATCTTTAGGGTTAGACTTAGATTGATATATTTTTGATATAAAATGGCAATCCTTCGTATAGTTGTTAGATTTTGAACATATTATACTATTTTGATGTCAAATGTTAGTATTGTTAACAAAGAGTGAATTAAACGTTCGAATTTTAGAGTTTAGGGCTTACAGACTTCTCGAGTTTCAGGTGAAGTCTCACGGTAGACTTCGCATGTGAAGTCTGTAAGATTTTGTTATCGTAGACTTCTTTGTAGAAGTCTGATGAAATTCAAATGAATCCAAAATTTTGAAATGTTTCGCGAAAAATTTGGGGGGAAAATTTACATTTACTAAACAAGATAAAACTGAAATTGCAATAGTTAATCTGGGTAAAAAAATTAAAAAATTTCCTGAGACCATTTTCTTCTTCGACTTCGAATCACCAAACGTCGCCGGAAAACTCTAAACGCCGACACTCTTTCTCCTCTTTCGCCGTAAGTTATCGATATTCTTTTTCCTCTTTCTCCTCTTTCTCTCTCTCGCTGGAAAATATTTGCATTGACATGTCAGGGTCTGGGTTAGTAAGTGTGAGTTTCATCTGATTCTTCTTCTTCATCTTCATCGGGCTCTTCATCTTCATCTTAGACAACAAAACACAATATTTATTTTTAATTTCTTTTGAAATGGATTGGAACTTTATTTCTTTAGTTTTATGTTAATTATATTTAATTTCTCTTATTATGTTAATTATCTATCGGAACCTTTGATTTCTTATTATGTTAATTATCTTTAATTTCTCTTATTATGTTAATTATTATTGGAACTTTGATTTGTAAATCAAATACAAAGTTCGAAAACCACAAAAATACAAAAAGAACTGGTCATACAGAACAGCGAGAACACCTAGAGATTTCTAAAAGTAGACTTCACGAGTAGTATATACCAAGAGACTTTGTATTCATACAGAACACCCAGTTAGAGACTTCTCCAGTAGACTTCCAGCACAGACTTCCTCTGTATGTTAATTATATTTAAAATCTCTTAGTATGTTAATTTTCTTTCGGAACCTTTGATTTCTTATTAGTTAATTATCTTTCATTTCTCTTATTATGTTAATTATTATTGGAACCTTGATTTGTAAATCAAATCAAAGTTCGAAAACCGCAAAAAATACAAAAAGAACTGGTCTTAGAACAGCGAAACACCTAAGGACTTCTAAAAGTAGACTTCACGAGTAGACTTCACCAAGAGATCTTCTATTCATATAGAACACCTAGTTAGAGACTTCTCCAGTAGACTTCCAGCACAGACTTCCTCTATAGGAAGTGGTATAATCATTTGCATAGAACATAATAACACCTTAATTTTATGAAAGTTCCTGAAATTTTAATTTATAAATTATTTTAAATCAGATCGAATAGGTTTAAAAAAAAATTCATAAAACTGGCCATTTGATGTAAACCATATGAGGCATATAGGTTAGAGGTTGCCAATGTGTAAGAATCCATGCATATATCTTTAGGGTTAGACTTAGATTGATATGTTTTTGATATAAAATGGCGATCCTTCGTATAGTTGTTAGATTTTGGACATATTATACG
>SMJT01000164.1:237003-283778 GCA_004349715.1 Crucihimalaya himalaica | reverse complement strand
ACTTCACTAACAGACTTCGAATATTTACAGCTGTTAAATTGTTTATGCCAGAATCGGTAAATGTACAGTTAACAGCTGTAAATTTTTTTCCCCCAAAATTAGATAAATCGGTGAACTTACAGAGGAAGTCGGGTAGCAGCCTTCGCCAAACAAGTCTCTTAAAGAAGTTTGCGATGTGAAGTCTGGCCATGAAGGTCTATAGTCTGTCATTTTTCAGACTTCATTTGGAGACTTCGCTAACAGACTTCGTACATTTACAGCGCGGTAAATTGTTTTAGTAAAATTTTTGTTTTTTTTTTCCCCCCAAAATTAGATAAATCGGTGACTTTACAGAGGAAAGTCGATTGCTCGTTGAAGTCTGCGTGTGAAATCTTCTCATGAAGTCTATACAGACACTACTAGAAGAAGTCTGTAACCCTTAAAACAAAACATTAAAAGAACTAGAAACGCTGCAATTTTTTTTTTTTTTTTAAAGTCACGTCCTTTAGATATGATACGTCCGTCTCTTCAGTTCCCATCTATTAATCTTTCAGTTTCCCATCTATTAATCTTTTCAGTTTCCCTAGTAAATCATTCCACCTCCATATCGTATTCATTCTTCTTCAATGCTTTTATCTCAGAAACACAAAACTCACAACAAGAAAAACAAAACCCGATGGATGCTTACAACCTTCTAGCTGAAGCAAATGAAAGAGACAATGGCTGCAAAACAGATTGGTGTTTTAAAGTCAAGATTCTCCGCGCCTACTCTTACTACCGTTCTCAATGTAGGTCCATACTGGTCCTACGTATTAGTAGATGAAGCGGTAAGAGATATTCACTTACATGCAGACATGCAGTCACATGGACTGACAATACAATACTTTGGTGATGCTTTCTTTTATGCAGGGAACTAAGATGGAGTTGATGATTACTCACAACATGTGCCAGCGTTCTCTGGATTGGAGAAGTATGAAGGGCACTGGATTGAAATACAGAATGTAGCAGTACAGCCAGGATTTGCCAGCATTCCTTGCAACCAAACTCTCCATTTCAAACTTAAATCCAGTCTACGCCGTATACAAAGACTGGAATCATAAAAATCGATCCTTTGAACGACGAGCACGTTACTGGATTTTTTTAAGTTTGACCCAAATACGTGACATCAAAACCAAAACGAGTTGCTATAGGTATGCATGCAATTTCTTAACACCAATAATTTATAATGCATGTAACTTTATTTAACTAAAGAGAACACTTATGATGATAAGATACTATATGGGACATTGCTCTGCAAGCACAGCCGACCCTTCAGAGAGAGTCCACTTGGCCGTACATTTTCAAAGAGTGTGTTTCACATCAAAGATGCCATGTAAGTTTAACCAAACAATAATAATACCATGCCGAAGCTTCACCGTATTGTGTAATTTACAACCACCTTTTATTAATCATAAATAGGGACAATATGTTTAGAGTGTGTGGCAACCGGTGAACGCTTTTATAACTTCTGGAATGGCTTTAGGAACAGGAGGGGTGGAGCGGTTATCGTGGTGCTTAAATTATGGAAGGATAAATCGTTCGCAGGCGCTAAGTGTGTTATTACTACAGTTTAACATATCGTAATTGATCTAGACAATCAAATCTAATTCCCACAGGTGGTGATGATGACACTTGGCTGGAAACTGAAGAAGGCTTATCGGCATTTTGTTCGACCCAGCAATGGAAGAGGTTGAAGATTTGAGAGACGACTTCTTGATGTTTGATATGATAGCAAGATTACAGGGCAATTGTCCCTAGATAGGAAATTTATCATCTAAATCTCTGTTTAAGAACATAAGTTTATTTATAATATATTACACTTTGTTTTGGATTTATGTGAATTTCATCACGATAACAAAATCTTACAAAAAGACATCACATGCGAAGTGTGCCAGAGACTTCACATCCGAAACTCGAGAAGTCTGTAAGCCTAAACTCTAATTTCGAACGTTTAATTCACTCTTGTTAACAAATACTAACAATTTGAATAATAATAGTATATATGTTCAAAATCTAACAACTATACGAAGGATCGCCATTTATATATCAAAAACATAGCAATCTAAGTCTAACCCTAAAGATAATGATAGGATTCTTACACATTGGCAACCTCTAACCTATATGCTCACATGGTTTACATCAAATGGCTCAGTTTTATGAATATTTTTTTAAACCTATTCGATCTGAATTAAAATAATTTATCTTTTCAAAAATTTTGATTGAAATAATTTTTTATCATTTTTTTATAAAATTTCCACTTTAATTACGTTTCCAGACTTCATGGTCGAAGTCTGAACCGTAATTAAACCGTAGATTAAATTATGAAAATAATAAAAAAAAAACCTCAATGCAATTTCTTCTTAAGAAAATAAGATTATCCCAAATATAACTTTATAATTAAAATTTCAGAAACTTTTCATAAAATTAAGGTTGAATTATGTTCTATGCAAATGATTATACCACTTCCTATAGAGGAAGTCTGTGTGAAATCTACTGGAGAAGTCTCCTAACTAGGTGTTCTGTATTAATACGAAGTCTCTTAGTGAGTCTACTCGTGAAGTCTACTTTTGGAAGTCTCTAGGTGTTCTCGCTGTTCTGAGACCAGTTCTTTTGTATTTTTGCGGTTTTTCGAACTTTGTATTTGATTTACAAATCAAGATTCCAATAATAATAACATAATAAGAGAAATTAAAGATAATTAACTAATAAGAAATCAAAGGTTCCGATATAATAATTAACAAATAAGAGAAATTAAATATAATTAACATACAGAGGAAGTCTGTGCTGGAAGTCTACTGGAGAAGTCTCTAACTGGGTGTTCTGTATGAATACAAAGTCTCTTGTATAACTATGACTCGTGAAGTCACTTTTAGAAGTCCTAGTGTTCTCGATGTTCTGTATGACCAGTTCTTTTTGTATTTTTTTGGTTTTCGAACTTTGTATTTGATTTACAAATCAAGGTTCCAATAATAATATTAACATAATAAGAAGAAATTAAAGATAATCAACATAATAAGAAAAAGGTTCCGATAGATAATTAACATAAATAGAGAAATTAAATATAATATAACATAAAACTTAAGAAATAAGTTCCAATCCATTTCAAAAGAAATCAAAAATAATATGAAGAAAGAAGAGCCCGATGAAGATGAAAAAGAAGAATCAGATGAAAAAGAAAGAATCAGATAGAAAAAAGAAATTCAGATGAACTCACACTTACAACCCAGACCTCACATGTCAATGGCAAAATTTTGTCTGACCTGGTGAAGTACTCCTTCACCAGGTGACATTTTGCATTGGCATCTTCAGGGTCTGGATTAGTAAGTGTGAGTTCTCATCTGATTCTTCTTCTTCATCTTCATCGGGATCTTCATCTTCATCTAGATCTCATCTTCTTTTCATCTTCAATCGGGATACTTCATCTTCATGCATTCGCTCTTTTTCGACCAAATCCGCGTACTCTCTTCTTGTCTCGAAAACAATCTCATCAATCTCTACTTTCCAGGATCTCTCCTCTAGAATTAGTTATTCTTTTCTGAACAACCGCGATAATGGTACGTACAAGTCATCATTAGTATCACCATCTTCTTCTCATCCTCACTCTTCAACATTAACAACGCCCCATTTTTCATACGGTCATGGCATCATCCGCACCCAACCGTCATTTGTATCTGGCTGATAATCGACATCCGGTAATCTATCCGGTCTCACATTTCTTCTCTTTCATCTGATTCTTCTTCTTCATCTTCATCGGGATCTTCATCTTCATCTGGATCTTCATCTTCATCTTCATACATCATCTAGAAGCAATGCTCTCTTCACCGACGCACCTGCTACTCATCCCTGATATGCGAAGACGTGACACAGAATAGCTTTGAAGATATGAATAGACGGTTGCGATTCCCACGATTGCGAATGAAATAAAAGAATGAGGATTAGAGTTTTCCAGCGAGAGAGGAGAAAGAGGAGAAAGAATATCGATAACTTACGGCGGAAGAGGAGAAAAGAGTGGTCGGCGTTTAGAGATTTCCGGCGATGTTTGGTGAATTCGAGTCGATAGAAGAAAAAGAGCGATGGAAATTTTTAATTTTTTTTACCCAGATTAACTATTGCAATTTCAGTTTTATCTTGTTTAGTAAATGTAAATTTTCCCCCGAAATTTTCCCCCCAAATATTTTTTGGCGAACATTTCAAAATTTTGGATTCATCTGGAATTTCATCAGACTTCTACAAAGAAGTCTACGATACAAAAATCTTACAGACATCACATGCGAAGTCTGCCGTGAGACTTCACCCCGAAACTCGAGAAGTCTGTAAGCCCTAAACTCTAAATTTCGAACGTTTAATTCACTCTTTTGTTAACAATACTAACCATTTGACATCAAAATAGTATAATATGTTCACAAATCTAACAACTATAACGAGGGTCGCCATTTTATATTCAAAAACATATCAATCTATAGTCTAACCCTACAGATATATGCATGGATTCTTAACCCATTGGTAACCTCTACCTATATGCCTCACATGGTTTACATCAATGGTTTAGTTTTATGAATTTTTTTATATTTAAACCTATTCGATTTGATTTAAAATAACTTTATCTTTCACAAAAATTTTGATCGAAATATTTTTTTTTTCATTTTTTAATTAAAATTTCACATTTAATTACGGTTTCAGACTTCATGGTCGAAGTCTGCGACTGTTTATGGTATTTTAGAACATAAATCAACCTACATGCTTAAAATTTATAAAAGTTTCGGAAATTTTAATCTCTATAAAAGTTCATATTTTAAGAATACATACTTATTTTCTTTAGAAGAAAATTTCATTGAAAATATTTTTGATTATTAATTTTGTTCCTAATTTAAAGCTAAGTTTTGAATTACGGTCTCAGACTTTCATGGATTGTCTGAACGAAGTCTACTGTGAGACTCGTTCAAGAAGTCTACTTGCGCGGAGGTTAGAACTGTAATCTGCGGTTTCTGTTTTTTTTGTTTGCAAATAACTGGGGTTATGATAGTAAATTTCCATACCTCAAAGGTCTAATTTTTGCATTTGTTTCATTTGGGGTCTAGTTTTGCATTCAAACTCAATTTTGGGTCTATTTTTAGCAATTCGCCCTTTATCTTTATACAGTCCCAAACTTTTAAGTTTTTCTTAACATTAGTAAAAAATGTAGTTATGTATGTTTCTCGTCTATTAAATATTAAAATATATTGTTATTATTTTCCATTTATAAAATTTATTTTTGAAATCTCAGATAATGTATTTTTATAATAATAGAAAATTTAATTTGTTCAAACCTAACAAATATATACTAATTAAATTTGGTTTATGAATAATGTAAATGTAGAGTTTTAGAAATGAAAATTTTAATTATCATTAATTTCCTTTATAATATTCAAACTTTAATTGATTAACTAACATATACCACAAACTTTAAAATTTTAGTGTGACTTATCTTTTTGCAAATTTAGAATTTCGCCGTTTGTTGAATTTAGTGAGACTTATCTTTATGCAAAATTAAAATTATAGTAAGAAATCAAACGTTTGTTTATAAAAAAATTTACATGTATTAAAATTTAATTGATTAACTAATTTATGTCACAAAATGATTAATTAGAATTTTGTCATTTGTTAGATTTTAGTGAGACTTTTCTTTATGTAATCCCAAACTTTTATTTTGTTTTCTTAAATCAAAATTTGAATTATGTATGTTTCTCGTTCATTGAATATTAAGATACTTTGTTGTTATTATCTATGTATAAAATCTATATTTTTTGAAATCTCAATTATGTACGATTTATAGTAATGAAATTTTCATTTTTGTGAGTGAAAAACAACAAATATACACATATATGATCGCATAGATTTCCATTTGCATATGTACGGAATGTAAGCTCAAATGTTTCCGCTACTTCATCCTGAAGACAAGAAACACAAACACAAACATTACTCTCTAAGATTTAAGAAATGTGAAAGTCTTTTAAAAACACAGATAATTGTCCCAAACCTTTACAACAAGCTCAAGTTCTTGTATAACAGTAATTTCATGTCCTTTAAGTCATCATCAATGATTTCCATACCAAGTATGTATTTGTAAAAGAATGCGTGAAACACACTTCATAAACTGTTAATCTACCAAAGTTTATGACAAATGCAGTGATATTCCCAAACAGATTAAAGTAAGAACAAATAATCAAACAATATAAATGAAAAGATCCTTGTATCTTATTACCATGTCACCGATGAATCTGTAGTAGGGTAGCTTGACACCAGAAAAGGGGTTAGAGTGAGAGTAAGCTCATATATTGTTCTTTATCAAAACCATATGAGATTTGTTTGCTTCATGTTTATAATACAGATTCTCTAGATTGGTATGTGTTTGGATTATGCACTCAATCTCCCAAGAACTAGGTTTTAGAACAATATGTTGTTAATCAAGTTGTTGTATTGCTCATGAACCTTGTATGGATTCATAAGATAACATAAGGTTAGACAACCTTATGAAATCATCAATTTGCTATTACTACACGATATTTAGTATTTAGTGAAGTTGGCGTGCAATTTAAGATTGTTCTCGCATTATGATACGTTGATGAGTTATACATTTGATGTTCTTGGTTAGTAAGCAACCTAAAGCCATTGAAAGCCATTGAAAAAAAAGAATAGCTAATTTATTCATTTTTTAAATATTACAAAAATATAAAACTAACATTTTGTAACGTCATTGGATAAGGAAAACTGCTATAATCTATATTTTATTTTAAAAGGTAATTAAGGAAATCACATAAAATAAGGTACTAAACTCAATTACGTTATTTAAAAAACGATTTTCTTATATAAAATAGAAATTGATTATTAATCAACAAAAACACCAAAATAAAATCAAACAAATTAATATTAATAGAACTATAAAAAAAAAAGATTACTTCTTTTCTTAAAAAGATAAAACTTCCAGTAATAAATTAAAACTTTTCTAATACTAAAAGAAAAAAATTGTCAATATTGACCTCTATATAAACAAATCACTTCAACAAACAAAACACTTTAGTGTAAAAACATCATCATAACTTTTACTTTATTATATTTGTAAAACATCTATTCTTCCTTTTAATTTAATATTTTTTATTTAACTATGAGGTTGTCATTATTTAATAATTATTTAATGTTAGCTTGTATATATATATATATATATATATGTTTAATGATAAAAAAAATTCTAATTTTAAGTTGTTTTTCTTCCATTTTTCAGAAAATGACTATCATCGAAAAGGCAATGAACAACGATTATCTAATACTAGAATCAGCTAAACAAAAAAACGTCTTTATCTTCGAATGGTAGTACGTCTTACTAGAAAGTGAGGAGCGAAAAATTTTAAAAAGAATAATGAGTTTATAGGATTGAATTTTTTCCTACTTCATAAAGATAAATATTTATTAACTTAAACCCAAATATTTTCTAATTTATTATTTAGTTATTTAAATTATATATCTAAATTTTAATATTATTTTCATAAACTAATAATTTATGTTTTAACTTTATGTATTACACTAAATTAATAAATAAAACGGTTGTACTCAAAGTTATTTTAATACAAGTAAATCAAAATTAAACTATAAATACGTCTACACTGAATATTATATATAATCTGTTTTCTCAATAAATGTAAATAATTAGATAATATAATTTCTTTACTAAATTCAATAATATAATATTTAAAAATTAGTAAATATAATAACTTATAATAAAAAGTAATAGTTTTACAAATATTGTTTTATATTGCATGTTGTGCCTAATATTTACATATTTAGAAAATAATAAACATTTATATTTTTAAAAAATATTAAAAAAAAAAATTTTTATAATTTTAATTAAGTTAACAAAATAAAAATTAAAAATTAAGTATAATAATTTCAAATTAAACTCGTGCAACGCACGGGTCCATATATAGTAAAGTATAAGAATTTAGATATAGAAAATAACAAAATATGTAAATATTAAGAGATAGACGAGAAACACATATAATTAAAATTTTCTCTAATCTTAAACAAAACATTTGAACTTGGGATTGCACTAAATAAATACAAACAAATGGCAAAAATTCTAATTAATTAGTTTGTGACACATGTTATTTAATTAATTAAATTTGACATGTGTAAAGAAATTATATCAAACAAACTTTCAAATTTTGAACTAAAAACATCAAACAAACAAAATTGTAACTTCTTAATAAAATTTAATTTTCCATTTCTAAAACTCCACTTCTAGATACTTCACAAGCAAATTATAATATTACATATTTTGCACAAAACCTCTTGAACTACTCACCGAGATGTCCGAAACTTCAACCTGAGTGCTGTTTGAGCAGATAATCCATCTTAATCCACATCTCTGAGTGTTGCTGTCCCAAGGAGCATCAAAAAAAGCAAACATAGTGGTGTATTCCGTTGATACTTTCCGAAGGATTTGTAACCGAACCACTTTTCTTTGTTTCTAGTGCTGCTTTAGCTAATACCTCTAGAGCAGAAAAGGACGTCTCTTCAAACACCAGCTTATTCCTAACTGTCCATAAACCCCAACAAATCTAAGGAAAGAGGGGTATTTCTAGCCCAATTGGAGGCAAGTTAAGGAAAGAGGGGTATTTCTCAACGCATAGAGAATTGTTTCAGCCTCACCACATCTCACACAGGAGCTACTCTAAGGAAAGAGGGGTATTACTTGTTAACTCAATCTATTTCGTTCGTAAAACACATGGTTTTATTTCGACTTATGGAATTACTAAACGGCATTAGAATAACTCATTTTCATGTAATTGATAATTTAAATATCGTGACGGTTCATATGGTTAATGTAGGTTGATTTCAACATCGGGATCTACCACCCTAATGTCATGGATCACGAGAATATCTTCCTAAAGATGATTCTACCTGCTTACTAGAGCCCTGTAAACAACATAACCACAAGATTAGAGGCTCTTCTGAAGATGTTGACTGAGGCAGAGTTGGGCGAAAGTGATTCATTCGTAGAATCTATTGATCAAGTTTACATCTCTGATAGGGACGTTTCAATGAGAAGGCACGAGATATGACTCGATCTTATGTCGGAGGATCAAACAGTACCTGATCTTTTAACGGTTTTTTTTTTTTTTTTACTATAATTATGTTTTGAACTTGGTATGTTTTATCATAATTGTGTTTTGGACCTTAGTATTATTATAATTATGTTTTGCACTTGGTATAATTTTAAAGTCTTAGTATTTTTTTAATATTTAATCCAAACTCTAAACTATTGTCTATGATTAGAACCCTGATTTTGTTAAATGAAATGCAAAGTTAGAAAACCACAAAGATTTTGTTAAATTGTCTATGATTTTGTTAAACTATTGTCTATGATTAGAACCCTGATTTTGTTAAATTGAATTGCAAAGTTGTAAATTAAAAACCACAAAGAACCGGTCATAGTTATATAAATTGTAAATTGCAAAGTTGTAAATTGCAAAGTTTTTATGAGACTTCGTTGGGAAACTTCGAACACTAATTTTAGACTTCTTAGGAGACTTCAAAAGTAGATTTCGCGTGAAGACTTCATATGGGGACCCCACAACTAGGTAGAAACTTCTCCAAGAGACTTCAAAAGTAGACTCCGCCTGGAGACTTAATCTGCGTACTGAACACCCAAATAGAGACGTTTCCGGAAAACGTCATGTGCATACTTCAACTGGAGATTTCATCTGCGTACTGAACACCTAGTTATAGACTTATCTGGGAGACTTAGTTCTACTTACACTCAACCTTGAAACTCTTAAGTAACATAAAAAACATAGTCCCCTCAAAAATTCCATGAGCCATATAAATATAGATCAATAATCACAACCAAAGATTTAACTTACACAGTTATCGCGAGTATGTCCAGATTGCCAGAATTTTGAACAACTACATTGCTTGTGAGCCTTACGCGGTTTTAGCGTAGCCTTTTTTGCGATTTCAAGCCACGTTTGCCACCTTGACTTCTTCTGCCTTCCAGGAGGACGCCAGACTAGTGGAGGAAAAACCTTGACAAACTCGGGCTCTTTGATATCGACAGTTTTGGGGAAAATATATGTTGCATACGTCACATACAAATATTCCTTTGTGTATGATGGGCATACGAGGGCGGCCACATCTATTTTAAGCTCAGGAGCAGCAACAATAGCATGTGAGCAAGGTATTTTCTCAGCATCGTACACATCACATCCACATGTTCGATGTTTGAAATCAATGGTACAATCTCCATGTCCTCTCGTCACGTGGAATCGCCAACCGTGTGTGCGTTTGACCGTCATTTGGTCAGCAGAATGCTGACGAATAGTTAGCAAATATTCAACTCCTTTGCTATGTTTTGTTGTGAGACTCATAGCGTCTTCTCGCCTTTTAAAATACCATTTTTGTAGCTTCTCTCATATGAATTCCAAAAGAAGTGGTATGGAAAATCTTCGAGCTGACTTAAGTGTAGAGTTTATAGATTCAGCGATGTTGCTCATTTGTATGTTGTATTGTTCTCCTGGAAAGTGAATGTGGGCCCATAGATTCACATTTGCATTATCCAAGTAGGCTTCAAGCTCGTGCTTTGTCTCCTGTAAGGCGTCCATGTAACTGTTAAAATTATAATGCGTATATGCATACGCAGCGCCTCTCACCAAGTACATAAGATGCTTGCCCTTGTACTTTGTGACAATGTTATTCAGTAGGTGATAAAAACATATACCTCTTGTTGACCATGACATAACAGTTTCAATGGTAATCTTAATCGAGGCTTGTCTGTCGGACACTATGACCAAAAGAAATTGATAGGAAACACATATACTCAATTTGGTGAAAAAGCATTGCCATGATTCATCATTTTAATTGTCTACAATAGCAAAAGGTAGCGCGAATATTTGGAAATTCTCATCCTGGTCGCCAACCACTAGCAAAACACTGTCATACTTCCCGGTAGATGACACCCATCCACCACCATAACTTTTCTCAGAAACTGAAAACCGGTAATAGAGGCTCCAAGGGCCATAAAGAGATATTTGAATATGTTTTGATCATCAACCACAAGATTAGTGACGGTTCCGAGATTGGCTAGCCCGATGCGATAGAGATACGATGACAGCTGCTCATATTCATCTTCCGCTGTTCCCCTCACCAATTGTTGTGCAAATATCAAAGCGATATAGGAAATGGTATAATTCATCTACATACCATATTTATTCTTCCTTGCAGATCTAATTATCCGGTGTTACTCCATCATAAAACAGCTTAGCAATATATCTCAGAGCATGACCTTTGCGCAGAGAAATTTGGTCCGCCACATTGCAAGTATGATCTTTTTTGTACAAAGTAACTCAAAACATTTTTGGTTCGTTTTTCACAGCCGCTCTAACCCTCTAATTTCCCTTTCACACCGTATATGGCTACAAACAGCTTTTGTATAGACTTATGCACTTTGAACGTGAATTTTGATATTATCACCGTCAATCGCAGCACTGATACAAGCGCGTCCTTTGTAGGAAAACTCCATGTCATATAGATACCATCTGACCATGTCATGTTGGATCTTAGGCCTTCACCAACAAAGCCACCTTCCGAACCAAGACACGTGTTATCATCATCATCATTTTCCCGTACACAGTATAATCCTCAAGGAATTCGTTGTTAACCTCACCAGCATGAAATTCTTCTACATCATCATCATCATCGTTGACGTTACCCTCACCACCATCAAATATATCCATATCTTCGTCTTCAAACAATTTTGCATTGTCCTCAAATTCTTTGTCAACACTTCCACCAGCAACCTCATTGCCACTAGCCATACCAAACGACTCAAGACACAAAGGCGTACAACATGCGTTTTACATAACTCAACCAAGGACTGCACTTGTCTATCATTTGTGACATGCATGCATAGGTGGTGTAGGAGAATCTGTGTCCGTTAATTGTAACATTGAATCCAACAACGAGTAAGTTAACTCGACGAACTCGATGTTCTTGTCCAGCTCATAGTCTGCTTGTGCCATCTCAATGAGTTCACGGTGTGTATAAGAATCACTCAAGAAGAACATTATGCCTCTTTTGGGATTATCTACCTCAAAATGCCACTTACAGTCTTTCATCACTCATTCTCCATAGACAACAGGTACTTGAACCATTATATGAAAAACATTTAAAAAAAGTCTCATAGTAGACTTTTTGGATGAAGTCTACTTGACTATTTAGAGGAGACTTCGCCCAAGAAGTCTGAATTAGGGGTCTAGTTTTGCAATTGACCAGAGTTTGAGTTTTTTTAGGAGTCTCCACAAGCGAAGTCTCCTACACAAGGAGACTTGGTCTGAGAAATCTATACCAGTTTGGGGTCTAGTTTTGCAATTGACCACAGTTTTGACTTTTTTAGTAGACTTCATCTGGGAAGTCTCTTTGGTAAGAGACTTCGCCGGTGAAGTCTATTACGTAATTAGACTTCCACGATGAAGTCTTTTTACCTTTAGAGACTTCTCTGGCGAAATCTACCCACAAAGTAGGATCTAGTTTTGCAATTGACCACAACTGACTTTTATATGAGACTTCTTCTGAGAAGTCTGTGTAGAAAAAAATTTACTTTTGCAAATGATCAAAATGTTTTATTTTTAAATTCTAGAGTTTCTGATGGTATTAGACTTCATCTGAGAAGTCTATCAATAGTCAATGTTTTGGAATTTTGGCAAATGCAAAACTAACCCCTTTTTCACGCAGACTTCTCAGATGAAGTATTGATCAAAAGTCTTTGTTCCGGTCAATTGCAAAACTAACTTTCATTTTTTGTAGACTTCAGAGGAGAAGTCTTTGTACAAAGTCAAACTTACGGTCAATTGCAAGACTAAGCTCTTGTACGCAGACTTTGATGGTGAAGTCTCAACACCATTTTTTTGTTTTCAAATGAGAACTTCAGACTTCATCGTGATTTCATCGTGAAGTCTGAGACCCAAAAAGGTAATTGCAAATCTTACCCCATGTTGACTATTGAGACTTCGCCCACAGAGTCTACCTTCTGGAAAATAGGAGAAATTGAAGCAAAATTTACCAAGATTCGATTTGAGCTAGTTTTTAGCTTCTTAAACGGCCAAGAACTGATCACGTCACCAATACCCAAGCAACCTAGGCGTTATTATGCCTGAATCTTAGTAAATCGCAAGATATATAGATGGTAAATATTGAAAACAAGATTATAGTATTAAATGGTTGAAATGAGAGAGGATATCAATAAAAATAGAGCTTTTGGCTCAGTTTTAGAGCATTAACATCTCTTAATTCGGTTGTTTGAAGCAATTAGAGCTCAATTTTGTTTGGTTATGGTGGTTGAGAACTATTGAAGACGATGGTATTTTCTTTATTACGTGAGAATCTTTGGATTATTATTTTTCAAACCCAGCCACCAGACTTTACAGGAGAAGTTTGCGCTAGATATTTTGGTGAATAAAAAAGTTGAAAAGGGTATTTTAAGTCATTATGAAATAAAGGAGAAGAAGGATTTTTAGTTTTAGAATTGACTTCAAATAAAAGTCTAGTTTAGTAAGAAGTCTAAAATAATTTTACTTACTTGGAGTGATGTGAATGTGGGAGAGAAGTTTATTATTATTTTTTCGTAAAGGGTGAGAATTGATAAGTATCCACCAAAAAAGAAAAAAAATTAAATAGAAACAGAAAATTTGTAAACGCAATTCGGAGAAACGAAGGTGACATGGTCTAAAACGAGGGACAAATTGATTTGATTAGAGGTTGGTGTGTGAGAGATACTTTCCGTAATGTGAGTTTGAGAGCTGGATTAGAATCTTTGAGTCCATTTAGGAAAAAGATTATGTGGAAACCTAATTTGGAGAGAAAAAGAGGATGGCTCCGAGGGACTCATTTATTTTTTGTTTAGAGGTGGGATATCCAAGTTTTACTAGTATGTTATTTATGATTTTATAATTTTCTTTTTGTATTCATATTATTCATTTTATATATGTGCACAAAGTATATATATAATAATATATTATTAATATAAAAAAATTTAGTATACACACGCATATGTGGGGAGAGTGAAGATTGTATTACCAACTTTCCAAATCATAATTTTCTGGCCGTAAAAGATTTAGTTTCTACGAGCAAAAAAAACCAAAGTGTGATTGGTTCAATGGCTCAATGAAAAGATTTTGTTGTCTATGGCTTCGCCAGCCATTTTAAATGACTATATTTGTTTAAAAGCATGTTGAACCGTGGAATGTGTAGAGGATAGAATAAAAATATATTCTGTATTTATGACATTAACCCTAAGTTCTATAGGCTCCTCTGTATAAATATTATGTTACTGTGTTGTAACACGATATGCATTTCATAATAACACAATCTTTCTATATGATATCATAGCTTAGCTCCTAGATCTAAACTCTCTTCTCTCTCTTCTCTAAGTCGCCTCACTGTTTCTCTCTTCTTTTCTTTCTTCTTTCTCCCCTATTCACTTGAAAACATGTCTTCCAATGGCACAAATCCTGAAGTCAACACCACCACTGAAACTTTCTCTCACACACCATCCTCTCTTTTCAACATCAACATGACCAATGTCACCAAACTGACATCCTCCAATTACTTCATGTGGAGCCGCCAAGTCCACGCTTTCTTGGATGGTTACGATCTTGTCACTCACCTTGACTGGTCTGTAAACAAACCAGATCCAACGGTCACTGCTAATGGCACCACCACTGTTGCGATCCTCCCAAGGATAGGCTTGCTCTAGATCGGTTGTATGAGATATAGGTTGATAAATCCTTGACCTCAAAGGATTCACACCGAGAGATGCTAAGGCACGAGAGACACTCGAAGATCCTTAGGCCCAAACGATAGTGAATGATGTGAAACAAGGTGGTGACTACGACGATTGGAGAATCCGAGGAGAAGGATGACAAAGCGTGGTGATATGCTCAAAACTAATACCCTAAAAGTATCTAAGCAGTCGCTACAGTATTTTAGGGGTCGAACCACAAAGACTCAGAGAATCACACAATAGATTTCAAGAATCAAATTACGCTAAGTAATAAGAATGAAAACAGAAAAGGCAATCAATCAAAAGTAACAGTAAGATCAATGGAGAGGAAATAGGCCTAGGGTATTTCTCAGGAAATCAAGGAATGCAGATAAATCAATCAACAGGGTTCAGGCTAAGCACTGTTCTCGAACTCAAATCACTAAGATATAATTAACCAACTTCCGTTGCGAAAACTATCTAAGTCTAAATCCTAGAATTCCAAATTCCTTTGCAAATCCTAAAGATCTAAACCAGCTTTAATGTCCAAGTCTGATATGTTCACAAAATAATTAAACCAAATTCCTTTGCAAATAATTAAACCAAAGACTGAATTTAGTGTGTTTACTCCAGCGGAATTCTCTCTTGGTCAGACCGTTAGACAGTGTAAGCCGGTTGCCTCGTTAAAACCTCTATACGGAAAACCCATTGGGACAAAACCGTATACAGGAAAAAGAGTACAACGCAACTTACACAAACGACCAAACCTCAAGAAGAATTCGAAGATAATGAGGTAAGGATCGGGTGCGTGAGTTGTTCCTCCTTGATCCGAATGTCCGTAAGTATTTGTTGAACCGCTCCAGCTAGCTTCCTTGCCTTAGATCGGGTGATAGGTCCTTCCGGAATGAGTATAGCATCTTCTTGAGCATCATCCAATGCCTTTGCGTCCATGATCATATCAACCACGACCAATCCAGCCTTCACCCTCTGAAACGTCATGACAAGCTGATCCAGCGCTCTCCTCCGTCCGCTACTCTCTCGTGCCTCCACCACCGCCGAGATCTGGTACACTTTGGTGTCATCCTACGCCAAACCAAGTAGGAGACACATCAGATATATTAAATAACAAGTGAAGGAATGGAAGAAAGGCACACGTACTATTGACGAATATGTTCAAGGGTTAACAATCAAGTTTGATCAAGTTGTCCTCCTAGGCAAACCATAAGATAATGAGGATCAATTTGAATTTGTTCTCAATGGCCTTCCCGAAGAGTACAAGTCTTTCATTGACCAAACCGAAGGACGTGATGTCGCACCATCTCTAACAGAGCTTCATGAAAAGCTTCTAAACCATGAGGCTAAGTTTCTTTCTTCAAACCATGCCTCATAATTCCTGATCACTACAACTACACCTGTAACTGCAATCGCACTTTCTCAAAACATAGTCCACATCGTCCTCATCAGCCCAGCTAACGATGGTCAAATAAAAACAGCTCCGGCCAATCACGCTCTCCCAAACCCTACCATGGTCACTGTCAATAGCTGAGAGAGAAACATTTAATTTCAAAACGCAAGTTTTAATTTATATTCCTAAAATCACCCAAGTGCTAGTGCAAGTGCAATCGTGTAGTAATTTAGATGTCCAACTAAAAGGAATAGAATTAACGTAATAGGAATATAAGTCTCTACTTAATCTAAGTAATCAAGGATTTTAGGATTTAATTCTACAATTTAAGTAATTCAAGTAAAGAACTAAGCGGCAAGGTAGACAAGTTAGGACTAGCAAAGATACTAAAAAAAGCAATCAAAAGACTAGAAACATCCAAACCTTAAAGACTAACCAAATTCAAAACCAAACAAGGCGGGGAACTACTAATCAAAGCTAAACGGTTCTTAAACTATAATTAAGCAAGCGAATCCTTGGGTAAGGTAATTGATAAAGGTAAGCCAAGCCAATCCATGATGCTTATTCAAACTACAAATGCTAATCCTTAGGTCTAAGAACATTAAGCTAGACTAATCCACTTCTATGGCACTAATCCCAATACTAATCAAGTAATTAACAAAGATTCCCATATGTAATCACAAAAATAATATGCATTAATAACGAGTCTAACTAACCACTTAACACTCTAATCATCTATTCTCATAGGCTAGGCACACTAAGCATTCATTAAGTTCATTCAAGCATTTTCACAAGCACCTTCCGGGCATGAAATCACCTATGATCTAAACTAACTTGGTCACGGCTAATCTAGCATTAAGAACACCTAATGAACAAGGATATTTAACAATCTACCTACCCTAATCTACCATTCCCAAAGATCCTAATGAAACTACTCACTAATCATTACATAAACACAAAGATCTACAAAGATTAAGTGCTTAATCATGATGAAACTTGAAATACTTAAAGAAATGCAAGCTGAAAAGAAAGGAAATTGCATTAAACTTAAGAGATCATTACAAGATTCTTAATGTGGCTTAGAGAGTTCTAAAACAAAGCATCATCCTCCATAAATTAGGTTAAGAGTTTTAAATAGTAGAAAGAACGAACCGGGTCAATCCAGGATAAAGCGGGTTTTTATCCGGTTATTTTGTGTTTTCAGAGATTCACATCATTCAGCAGTATCCCGATGGAAGGATCTCGATGTGAGCCATCGATCGTCACTTGGTTGATGGAAGCATCCCGATATGAATTCGAGTGACCTTTGCTAAAACTTGCATCGGCCAGAATTTGACCGATGGAAGCTTCCCTATGTGAGCCATTATTCGTCACTTGGCCGATGGAAGCATCACGATATGAATCCGCGTTATCTTCTCTTCATTCTCATGTCGTCTTTGCGGTTCTAAATCTCCTCAAACTTCTAGTTCTTGATCTCCTTCTTCTCAAATCCATCCTCAAAGCTCCCAACTCCAGAAACCTAACAAAAGAGACCGACTGCAATGCAAATGCATGGAAACAAATCTAAACTCCTGGAATGCAAGACCTAGATCAAAATAGACTCAAACCAATGTAAATTCTCAATGACTAGTTAAGAAATGGGGTTAAACCAAGAAAAGGACATAAAAAAAACTATGCAAAACTCACACATATCAACTCCCAGTAGCTTATCCTTTGCTTGTCCACAAGCAAACAATAAAGAACAAATCGAGAGGAAGTTTGAAAGCGGGGCTTCAAAGCCACAAAACTCAAACAAAGAATTCAAAACAATGCACTTAAGTATTGTTAAACGGTGCAAGAAACAAACATCTACTCATTCGTCATTTGCCATGACTAGTTCAATTCAAACTTCTACTCTAAACTCTGAAACCAAATAGAATCCATGCAATCAAACCAAAGCATCTCTTTCACATTCATTAAATTTTCAAGTGCGTTCTCACAAAGGGAATTCAAATCGTTCTCAATCGGTTTGGGTGAAGGCTTTTTTAAGGTGGTTTCTAAGGAATCTTTCTTTGGTGGTTTTGCTCTCAAACAAGAAGGGTGCTAGATGAATGAAAAAACTATTTAAGACAGAGAACAATTTATGCATACAAAGTAATGCCTCTCGTTTTTCTACCCGTCCTATGATACAAAATATGTTTTTCTACCCCTTCAACACAATCTTTTCAAACCCCTTTTCAAACCCAAACCTCAACTCTCATGAATCAAGCTTTTTCTCTTTTGGCAACTTCCTAGGAAAGAATTATTTTTCTTAATTGTTAGCTCTTTTTCTATCTCTTTTCTAGCTTTTCTTTGTTCCCATATCTTTTTTTTTTTTTCCTTCTTTATTTTGGTTTCTTATTTTTACGGAGAACTAACTTAATGTTTTGCACTTAGAGATTTAAAGCGTTTTTCTTTTAACTTTTCATTCCCTATGGACCTTTTCTTTAAGGCTAGTGATCCAACTTTTCTTTTCACACCCTTATCAATCTCTCCAAAACACCAATATCTAATCTAAACACTCATTTCTTTCATTCCTAACCTAATCGCTAGCCTCGCAATGTTCCAAGAGCTAGCTAAAACGAAAGGCATTCTTTTGTTATTCTCAATACTCTCAAGATTTTATAATCTATAGCACAAACCAACACAAGGCCTCACTCAACAATTAATCACAAGGTATGAAAGAAATGGCAAAGGTTAAGGGTAAGGGAACCATTCAAATTGATAGAATGGTCATTCGGATTAGCATAAGCGTGGTAAAGTGAATAAGAAAACCCGAATGATGCACCATGAGAACGCATATAGACTCTCTAAGCGAGAAGATTAGATTCAAATTAAGTTCAAGTTCATAGAGACGCTTTGAAGATCATGCAAATTTCACAAAGGTAGGTGCTTTCGAAGTCTAAACGAGCTAAACATGGCGTTTCCAATTTTTCAAAGAAGTCAAATGCAACAAATAACAATGATCAAGGGCATTGATCTCAATCTTAAGTTCGAGTTTCTACAAGGCAATATCATCACTATCCCCAATGCATATGCAATGCAATCTAAGTGCTACTAGACTCAATCCTATGGGCAAGAATGCAATGCAACTACATGAATTTTTCTTTTGGTTTTTTCAAATTTTTCAATTTTTTTTTTCAATTTTTGTCAAAACATAACTATTAACAATGCAAGATTCAAGAAATGAAAAATCAAAACAAAACACATCGTTAGTAGCACGTTCCTCCCTTGAACTTAAATCACACAGTCTCGGTGTGAAAGTAAGCCTGAGAGAAAGAATAACCAAAAACGCAACACAAAAGAAAAAATCAAAACGAAATGAGACTAGTATATACAAGGTGGAGTTGGTACCACTAGAATTGGTAAGAGGAGGAAGAGTCACCCAATGAATAGGACGGGTTGCTTGAACACAAACTCAAAGAACGCATAGCTCGTCTCTTGGCTTGGCGAGTCTCATAAGAGGAGTGGCGTGATGGCGCGTAATTAACCATAGGTAGACTTGGCTCAACACCTAAAGAGCACCTAGATTCGACCTCCATTTCATCAAGACCATCGCCTCACCCATCGTCTCCTCAACCGTCTCATCTACGTTTCTATGCGTAGAAGAGCTAGCACTCGAATCCATGACTTTCTTCTTGAGGCTCTTCACCGTCTTGACAAGCTTGCAGATAGTTTTATCTTGCCATTTGCTCCATTTTCGGAGAAGACGTATGTGATCATGTGCTTCGCGAAGCCCTCCCTCGGCCAATGGTTCATCATATGGGCGGAAATGATACATCTCGCTTCCATAGAGGCATGGTGGAGGTACATCCTTGTTCTCTCCTTCCATGGCACTAGTCTTTGTGGTGACTTTTCTTGGTTTCTTTTCCTATGGGTGGTTGAGTGATCGGGTCGTAAAGAAAGTCATCGCTTGGGTTGAAAAGCATATTTTCTCGAATCCGTAGTGAAATGAGATCATGGTTTAGAAGTAGGACCTTCTTCCTTCCATTGGGGCCATCAAAGCAGAAACGGTATCCATGGCTCTTCCCCAAGCGCCCCGCAAGAAACTTTGCTCGAGTGGGGTAGGATGTGTCGATGCGTGTGATTTTCCTTGGGCTCTCTCTCAAATTGACTCCACAAGCCTCCAACAAGGGTGTTATGAGACCTCTCACACTCAATTGTGGAGTCATATTCGTTGTTGTCCAAGCCCAATCCTTGTATGAGTGGATTTGGATGAGAAAAACAGCGCCAAGATTCACGTTGGCATTATGATCATGGAACCCTTCTCTGTTTCTCGTGTATTGGAGGAATGGTTTGATCCCCTCAACCAAAAATTGCATCTCATCCTCTATGATATACCGAGTTTCCATTCGAGCATAGAAGGTGTGAGCCAACACCTTGTAAGCATAGCGGATGGTCAGGTTTCTAATGCCACTTGCTTTCGTCGATCCGCTTGTATAGGTACCATTACCAATTGCCATCCGTACTTGTTTAGGATCCAATCCTGTACAGAGACAAAGATATCTTCATCCCCTAAACCCATATAGGGCATTGAAATCTTGAAGTGTGATCTTGTATGTTTTCCTATCAATATGAAATGACATATGAACGTGTTCACCCACTAGATTATCTTCCGCGATGTTAAAGTCGAGCTCCAATGAAGCGAGGAATTGAAGCGTTCGGTCCTTGTAGGCGGGGTGCTCCATGTTGAAGAAAGTGCTCAATCCCATGTGCTCGAAGAGAAGCACCACGTCCTCATAGATCCTGAGTTCTTGGAAAGTGGCCCGGTCCGCATATCGAGTTGGAACAAAAGCGATGGATTTTAGCTTGGCCAACAACTCGGTGTATGAAGGCTTTTTCTAGAGGTAGAACTCTTCTCGGGCTCCTTTTTGGGTGTTTTTTTCTTATAAGCTTTTTCTTTGAAACTTTTGCCTTTCCTTTTCCTTTACTCGTGCTTCTCACAAGCTTTGGAATATCCTCCTCACTTTCACCTCCCACTAGCTTGGTGAGCAATGCCTTTTCCCTTCTTTGAAGTTTGTTTAGAACCATAGGATGTCGTGCTTTTCATCATCTATGATCTACAAAACGATTCAAACGAATCCAATAAGATTCTCAAGAGATACAAAGATATCATAATGTGATCAATAGGTATGTCAAGTTTTAGCAATCAAGGGTGTCAAGCTAAACACAACCAAACATGTTCACCAAACCACTTCATTCAACATTTCAAGCTCTCAACTCATGAACCTTAAATAAACCAATTCAATAGGTTCAAGTGAGCGATTTTAAGCTACAAGGAACTAAGAATTCCAAGCTTATCGACGTAAGTGAAGCACAATTAGGAACAAGCTCAATTCATTGTCATCTATTCATCACTCTCAAACTCAAAACTCATCAAACATGATCAAACGAAACTCAAGCTTGCTAGTCTTCTAGAATTAAACATAAGGGACTCAATGACATCCAATGAAATCATAAACATCAAGTTTCTCCAAAATTTCATTTTCACCCAATTCTCAAGAACCTTAACTATTCAAAATTCAAAATTTATCAATTGCAACCTCAATTTCAACATGTAAATCAATCAAACTAGCAATGGTATTACTATATCTCAAACAAGTGCACAATCAAACCCAATCATTACCAAAATTGAAAGTTTCCATATGAGAAGCTCAAATAGTCAAGTAGGGTGTTTATAATTCGATTACTTACCTTGATTTCGGAGTGGTAATGACATGAAATCGAAGATGAAACAATAACAAGGTTGAAGAATCAAGAATTTTGCATTTTGGGCACTTGGAATCGTTAATAACGCTTGAGAAATGAGGAAGATAATGTTGTTTTTGTGTTGAAAACTTTGAAATCATGAATGGTGTGAAAGAGAGAGAGAGAAATCGAGTTTTTGGAGAAGGAGAAGGGAGAAAACCAGCCAAATTATAAATTGATTTTGGTTCACTTAGATTGAACCGGAGTTAACCAGTCAAAGGGAGGAGTTAACTTACCTGGCGAGTGCATCGGGCAGCATAAGACTGATGGATGAAATCGATGTCGCACATCGGGAGGCTTTTACCTGATGCACTATCTCGATATAAATCCGGGTGCATTTTTTTGAGTTGTGTCGAGAATTTGCATCGGCCGGTTCTCAACCGATAGCCCTTACCAGATGTTCTCCAACATCCATCTTTATACCGATGCCTCTAACCGATGTAAATCCGGGTGGAAGTAGGTGGTTTCTCGACGGAGGCTTGCATCAGTCTGAAGTTACTCGATGCACCTAACCGATGGGAGCCATCGGTTTGCACATTACTGATGCATCTTACCAATGTATATGCTGCAATTCTTGAAAATTAATTTGCCTCCTAACCTTTAACACCAACATCTGGAACCTAAAACCAAGCAACCAAAAACACTAAAATAAACATGAATAAGAAGATATATACAAGGATACTATGGGATTGCCTCCCAAGCGCGCTTGTTTTACATCACAAAGCTTTGACGGTTCATCGCCTTAGGCGGTTAAAGAATATGAGAGAGGAATTTTGGTCCCTTCCTCTATGAACTCATCAGCCAAGTAAGGCTTAAGACACTGCCCGTTCACCGTGAACTCTCCTCTGTTCTTGTTCCAAAGAACTACCGCTTCATAAGGTCTTACTTTCTTGATCTTGAATGGACCGGACCATCTTGACTTAACCTTCCCGGGAAACAACTTCAACCAAGAGTTGAAAAATAGAACGCTGTCTTGAAACTCCTTAGGTTTCTCCTTGTAGATATTTGAGTTCTCATAGGCTTTAAGATAAATCTCATCCAACTCATTCAATTGTACCAAGCGCTTTTCTGCGGCCGTCTTGATGTCAAAGTTAAGAAGCTTCACTGCTCACATGCCCTTATACTCAATGATTAGTCGAGTCTTTGAGGCTCGGCACGTCAATTACCCTCAACGTGCACAATACCGCAATCATAACGGTATGTAGTATGTAGCACTTCAAGGTATAGATCCACAGGGAGTAGAGACTACGCACCGAAAATGCGAGAAACGAACTAATCTAAAGCCAAACCCTTTCAGATTTGTTTTTGTTTCCAAAAATTGAGATTGTTATTTCACAATGACTTATGTTACATTTTATAGAAATACAAAGAACTAACTCTAGTAAGAGTTAAACTAGAGTTGAGTAAACACACAACACAAATTAAGGGAAATTAAGTCAAAAGAAAACAAGTTGCATGTGTCACAATCTATGAAAACACACAAAAATACAAGTTGCAAAGTTGGTTGGCCAGAATGAACAGTGATTTGGCGAGTGGATAGTGTTTTGGCTGACCGACTTCACGAAACCGGGAATACCTTTTTATCGCACCGTTGGATTTGCCTCAAACCACTTCTAAATGAAAGATAAGGCATATCTCTATCTAGCCTCCAAAATATAGCTTGATCCAACGGTGGGAAGGCTTTCATCCATTACCGAACTTCTGACGTTTCTTCGGTCTTCAGACGAGCCATCCTATCGGTCTGCTATATCGGTCAAATGACCGATAAAAACCACTCCTGAGACTTCCGTAGCTTCTGTCTTCTGATAAGCCATTTTATCGGTCACTCCCTATCGGTCAAGTGACCAATAGAAACGTCAACAAAGAGTTTTCGTGCTCGGATGCATCCTCCTTCGCGGCAGAGTTGATATGTGTCTACTAAATCGGCCGTACCTCCTTCAATACAACCCAGAATGAGTTGAAACAACTCCCATTCGAAAGCTTACTCAATTTCCTACAACTTTGATGAAGAGCTCCAAAGCTAAATCCAAAGGGAAGGCTTCCATCCGAGTTGATCTTCCATGATGGCTACCCACACTCCTATATCTCCAAGAACACCTAAAAATGGCTCCAACAAGCCAAAAATGACACAAAACTCTCTAGGACTTCTAAAATACAAATGAAAGTTTATTAAACATAAATCACACTAAAACATACTAAAAAGACTCAAAGACAAAAAAAAGTAGTAGAAATAAACACTCAAAAACGTGTAAAATATGCGTTTATCACTCAACCTCCACCAGAAGATGACACCACTTTCCATAAAGAAGATTGAAAGGAGTCATCCTGATAGGCGTCTTGAAAGCGGTCATATAGGTCCAAAGTGTATCATCAAGCTTCATAGACCAATCCTTTCTTGTTGTACCAACCGTCTTCTCAAGAATAGCTTTGATTTTCCGGTTAGAAATCTCGACTTGACCACTTGTTTGAGGATGATATAGCGTTGCTACCTTGTGTTTGACCCCGTGCTTATTCAACAAACTCTCGAAGACCTTATTGATGAAGTGAGTACCACCATCACTAATCACAATCGAAGAATGTCAAACCGCAGAAAGATGATAGTCTTGAACATCTTCAACACAACCTTAGCGTTATTCATCGGACTAGTTTTAGCCTCAACCCATTTCGACACATAATCGACAGCTACAAGAATGTAGTTGTTACCGTAAGAAGACGAGAACGGTCCCATAAAGTCAATTCTCCACACGTCAAATATCTCAACTTCAAGAATCGGATTTTGTGGTATTTTTTTTCTTCTACTTATGTTTTATTTCCTTTGGCATGCATCGCACTTCGAAACAAATTCTTGAGCGTCTTTGAACATTGTTGGCCACAAAACCCTGCTTGTAGTGCCTACGTGAACATCTTGAATGATGCAAAGTGACCTCCATACACTGAATCGTGGCAATGCAACAATATAACAACGACTTCTTCTTCCGATACACATCTTCTATAAAGCTTGTCTTTCCAATGTGTGTACAAGTATGGCTCATCCCAATAGAATAAGTTCACTCCTTGAAGAATTTCTTTCTAGCATACCCCACCAAGTTAGGAGGCTCTTTTCCACATGCCAAGAAGTTCACATAATCTGCATACCAAGGCAACTTTTCATCCATTCCCATGATCTATGCTAGTCTCTTACCCGCCTTGATGGCTTTGTTTACAAGACGAACTGCCATAAATTGTTCCTCGGGTAATGAATCATCAATGGGAACACCATCTTCAATTCTTAAACGTGACAAGTGATCCGCTAAACCGTTCTCAATACCTTTCTTGTTTTTAATTTCAAAAAATCTTGTAAAAGCACATTCCACCTAAGCAACCTCGGTTTAGCGTCCTTCTTTGCCAATAAATGTCAAGGCCGCGTGATCGGTGTGAACAAAAACTTTTGAACCCACCTAGTAAAACCGAAACTTTTCAATGCAAACACAATGGCTAGAAACTCCTTTTCTATAGTTTCATGCTTCACTTGAGCATCATCAAGAGTTCTACTTGCGTAGTATATCACATGGAGCTTCTTATCTTTTCGTTGACCCAAAACCGCTTCTACCGCAAAATCGCTTGCATCGCATATGATCTCAAACGGTAGATCCCAATCCGGTGCTTGTACAATGGGTGCTTGATCTCTAGAAACGCTTCTAGACACTCTTGATCGAAGTTGAACTTAACTTCCTTACAAAGAGGTCTAGCTATCTTTGAGAAGTCCTTTATAAAACGTCTATAGAAGCCCGCATGACCCAAGAAACTCCTAATACCCTTCACCGAATTCGGAGGCTCCAAACTAACCATCACATCAACCTTTGCTCTCTCAACCTCAATACCCTTTTCGAAATCTTATGCCCAAGAACGATTCCTTCTCTAACCATGAAATGGCACTTTTCCCAAATGAGCACTAGTTTGGTCTACTTGCATCTTTTGAGTACCCTATAAAGATTATAAAGACAACCACCAAACGAAGCACCATACACGAAAAACTCATCCATAAACACTTCAACCATATCTTCTATTAAGTCCGAGAAAATTGACATCATGCACCTTTGAAAGCTTGTCGGTGCATTACATAGTCCAAATGGCATCTTTCGATAAGCAAAGGTACCATAGGGACATGTAAAAGTCGTTTTCTCTTTATCACTAGGATGTATCGGGATTTGAAAGAATCCTGAATATCCATCTAGAAAACAATAGTATGGGTGATTCGCTAACCGTTCTAGCATTTGATCAATAAAAGGTAAAGGGAAGCGACTTTTTCTAGTTTATGCATTAAGTTTGCGATGATCAATACACATCCTATGACCGGTGATAGTTCAAGTTGGTATCAATTCATCTTTTTGTTTTTAACAACCGTGATTCCACCTTTCCTTAGAACTACATGAACCGAGAAAATCCAAGTACTATCCGAGATAGGATAGATTATCCCCACATCTAGAAGCTTGAGAATCTCTTTCTTAACAACCTCTTTCAAATTTGGATTTAACTTTCTTTGATGCTCAATAGAATTCATTGATATATATTTTAGATGTATCCTATACATGCATAAAGATTGACAAATTCTCTTAATATCATCCAAAGAATAACCTATAGCCTTTCTAAATTTCTTTAATTCACCTAGGAGGGTGGCTACTTCCTCATCATAAGATCTTCATTCACTATGACCGGGTAAGTATAGTTTGTTCAAAGATATGTGTACCTTAGCCCTTTTGGCAGTGGTTTGAGGTCTACTTTTGGAGTTTTGAGTTCACTCCAATCATCACCGATGCTAGACTTACCATTGCTAGCTTCCTTGAGTTCAATCTCATCCTCTACTTCAACCACACTCATATTGTGTCCGAAATGGGTGAGCTCTAAGAATGATGTGCTTCCTTTGATAGGCTTGTGAGAGTCAAGGAGTTTCTCATACCAACCACTCTCAACATCAGTGAACTCATTCTCCCCATTCTTACTAGTAAGTGCTACTTGTAGAGAATCTTCCAATGCAAGCTCTTCTAACAACTCATCCGCCTACTCATCCATGGTCTCAATCCAAAACGCTTAACCCTCTATTATTGGCTTCTTCATGAACTTGTTGATGTCGAATTGGAGAACCATATCACCCAAATGAAGATCTATTCTATCCCTTCTCACATCGATGATAGCTCCCGCGGTTACTAGAAAAGATCTAGATGAGTGGATCCCTTGGCTTTTCATCCATTTCCAACACAATGAAGTCGGTTGGCACCTCAAAATTCCCAATCATAATCGGCAATGTCTCTAACATTCCAAGTGGGATCCTAACCAATCAATCCGCCAATACCAAAGATATTCTACATTGTTTATATCTTGTGAATCCAAGGGGTTTAGCAACTGAGAGAGGCATCAAACTCACACTAGCTCCCAAATCACAAAAGCAAAGAGCAAAAGAAAGCGGTCCCAAAGCACAAGGTAAAGTGAAGCTACCCGGATCTCCAAGCTTCTTAAGTACTATCTTTTGTTGAATGATAGCACTACACTCATGAGTCAAAACTACCATACCTTCTAGAGGTTTTTTTTATCCTTTATAGCATCCTTAAGAAACTTGTTGTTTTGATGAACCAACAAGAATGCATCAATTATTGGCATGGTCACTTGTACCTTGTTCATTTTCTTGTCAAAGAATGCTCTATACTTCTCCATGAGTTGTTTCTTGAAGCGGCCCAAAAATGGTAGCTTAGGTTCACAAGGCGGTGCCACAAACAATGTCTCTTTTGGAGCCATAATCGGTTCTTTCTCTAAAATCCCTTTTCTTTACCCTTATCATTCGCCTTCACTACCTCATCAAATTTATCTTCTTCAATAACCGGTTCATCATCTTCAATCTCGATAACCACCTCCCCCTTTTGCTTCTCAATGTCCTCATTAAGACTCTTAGAAGGAATTTCCCTTGTTGGTAGATCATTGCCGCTTCTAAGTGTAATAGCACTGATGTATTCTATCGGGTTAGGCTCGGGTTTCTTCGGTAAAGTCCACGGTTGTCTACTTGAAGAAGACGTCCCTTGAGCCATTTGGTGATCCATATGTTTTATCTTCGAATTGAGAGTTTCAAACTTCTCATTTAACTCATTGTAAGAACAATCCACCTTAGTAAGGATCTCCGCCATGTTTTTCTTCATCTCAATAGCAACATTCGCTTGCCCCGCTAGTAATTGTTGAAACATACCCTTCATATGGAAGTCTTGAGTAATGTTTCCTTGTTGTGGAGGTTGATATCCTTGTTGAACATTAGGAGCGAAATTTGGTTTGTTATATCCTCCTTGGTTACTTTGGAATTGACCTCTAGGAGCAAATTGTTGTTGTTGAGGATTAGAACCTTGAGCTAGAGTAGATGGCACAAAAGGTCTTTGTTGAGTCCTTGAGGAATTTGAGGCTTGTAGACTTGATCTTGTGGGTTCTCCACATTGTTACTATTCCAAGAGAAATTGGGGGATTACGGTAGTTTGGATTGAATTGTTGTAACCCCTTTTGTAGTTCCCTTGGCTACCCACAAAATTCATATCTTCTTGCCCTTTAACGTTCTCTTCAAAACCAATCTCTTGAAAGCCTTGGTTCCTCTCACAATCCCCTACAAAGTTGATTGACTTTTGTGTAGCTTGTAAAACTTTATTCATCTTCTCCTGTAAGGATTTGATCTCCCCACCACGTTGCTCATCAATCTCTCTACTTCCCCGTGGAACACGTTCATAATCATCACCGTAGTTTCCATCACTTTGCGCTAGATTCTCAACCAAGGACATCCCTTCTTCTACATCTTTTCCCAAGAGTGTCAAGTAGCATTTGAAACTTAGGAAGGACTCCTCTATATAGAGTGCTTAGGAGTAATGCGTTGGAGAATATGTGGTGAGGGAACTTAGTAGTGTAGCATTTAAACCGCTCCCAACCTTCGCTAAAACTTTCACCATTCTTTTGTGTGAAGCTAGAGATCTTGTTTCTTAACTTACCGGTTCTTGAAGTAGAGAATAACTTGGCTAAAAAGGCCTTTTGTGTCACTTGGAAGATTCTTCTCCCATTGATGTTCCTAATACCCAAGAGAGAATGGGAATAGGCGGAGCTTGAAATCGTCTTCTGAAACACCATTTATCTTCATCGTGTCACACAACATATCAAATTAGTCTAGATGATCCAATGGGTCCTCCATCGGTAGACGGTAGAACTTTAATACTTGCATTGATTAGGCTTGCCTTGATCTCAAAATTGTTGTTTCCAACCGGTGGAGGCCTAATACTATTGCGGTTCCCATGCACATTTGGTGCGTCATAAGCTCCGATCACTCTAGCGGGTCTAGGTTCATGGTGAGGAATTTGCTCACCGATCTCCTTGACCGTGTTGATTGTGGTATTGGTTCCCACCACCAACGTATGAATCTTGGTTCATCATACCCAACCGCTCTAGACGTTCTAACCGTTCTCTTTCCCACCGGTGAATATCAAACACAAAATCAACTAAGTTCGCTTGACAGCAGCTTCATAAGTTCATACACCTAGAATCAAAGAGAAAACCAATCTAAGACGATCAAATATCAAAGAAAGTAAAGACTTAGTCTCAAATAGATTCCAAATCCTAATGGCTAATTGCTATTCCCCGGCAACGGCGCCAAAAACTTAATAGAGAAATATTTAATTTCGAAAATTAAGTTTTTATTTATATTCCTAAATCACCCAAGTGCAAGTGCAAGCGTGTAGTAATTTAGATGTCGAACCAGAAGGAATAGAATTAACGCAATAGGAATACAAGTCTCTACTTATTCTATGTAATCAAGGATTTAGGGATTTAATTCTACAACCTAAGTAATTCAAGCAAAGAACTAAGCGGCAAGGTAAACAAGTTAGGACTAGCAAAGATACTAAACAAAGCAATCAAAAGACTAGAAACATGCAAACCTAAAAGACCAACTAAATTCAAAAGCAAACAAGGCGGGGAACTACTAATCAAAGCTAAACGGTTCTTAAACTATAATTAAGCAGAATCCTTGGGTAAGGTAATTGAAAAGGTAAGCCAAGCCAATCCATGATGTTTATTCAAACTAAAAATGTTAATCCTTAGGTCTTAGAACACTAAGATAGACTAATCCACTTCTATGGCACTAATCCCTATACTAATCAAGTAATTCACAAAGATTCTCATCCGTAATCACAAGACTAATATGTATTAATAACGAGTCTAACTAATCACTTAGCACCCTAATCATCTATTCTCATAGGCTAGGCACACTAAACATTCATTAAGTTCATTCAACCATTTTCACAAACACCTTCCGGGAATGGAATCACCTATAATCTAGACTAACTTGATCAAGGCTAATCTAACATTAAGAACACCTAATGAACAAGGATATTTAACAATTTAAACCTTAAACATCATGAATCAACCTAAACCTACCCTAATCTACCATACCCAAAGATCCTAATAGAATTACTCACTAATCATGACATAAACACTAAGATCTACAAAGATTAAGTGCTTAATCATGATGAATCTTGAAATACTTAAGGAAATTCAAGATGAAAAGAAAGAAAATTGCATTAAACTTAAGAGATCATTACAAGTTTCTTAATATGGCTAAGAGAGTTATAAAAACAAAGCACCATCCTCCATAAATTAGGTTAAGAGTTTTTAAATAGTAGAAGCGGCGAACCGGGTCAACCCGGGACAAACCGTGCTTTGATCTGGTTATTTTTTTTTTTTCAGAGATTCACATCGGTGAGCAGTATCCCGATGGAAGGATCCTGATGTGAGCCATCGATCGTCACTTGGCCGATGGAAGCATCCTGATATGAATTTGGGTGACCTTTGCTAAAACTTGCATCGGCCAGCATTTGACCGATGGAAGCTTCCCGATGTGAGCCATCGTTCGTCACTTGGCCGATCGAAGCATCCCGATATGAATCCGGATGATCTTCTTTTCATTCTCATGTCGTCCTTGTAGTTCTAAGTCTCAAACGTTTATTTCTTGATCTCCTTCTTCTCAAATCCATCCTCAAAGCTCCCAACTCCAAGAAACCAAACAAAAGAGACCAAATGCAATGCAAATGCATGGAAACAAATCTAGAATGCAAGACCAAGATCAAAAGAGACTCAAACCAATGTAAATATTCAATGACTAGTTAAGATCAAAAGAGACTCAAACCAATACAAATTTTCAGTGACTGGTTTAAACCAATGTAAACCAAGAAAAAGACATCAAAAACTATGCAAAACTCAAACATATCAGTGGCACAGAGGGACATTCAGCTCGGGGGTGCCCTCAGTTTCAAGCCACTTAATCTCAACGCCCTCTGCTGCCCACTCCACCATGTGGCTTGCCCGTGCTAGCTTCTCCTAGGCCTCACATCAAAATTCGTGGATTGTTGACTCTGGCGCAACCCACATCACCTCGGATCTAGCCAATATTGCTATCCACCAACAATACAGCGGCGGAGAAGAGGTTCTTATTGGTGATAGAACTGTTCTCCTCATCCTCAATACGGGTTCCACTACTTTTCCATCCATCTCTCGCCCGCTCTCTCTTACTAATATTCTTCATGTCCCTAATCTACAAAAGAAAATAATCTTTATTTATCGTTCATATGACGCAAATAACGTTTCTCTAATATTCTTCATGTCCCTAATCTACAAAAGAAAATAATCTTTATTTATCGTTCATATGACGCAAATAACGTTTCTGTTAAAATTTTCCCAGCACACTTCCAGGTGAAGGATTTCAGCTAGGGGGCTCAGTTACTCCAAGGAAAAACTAGAGACGAGCTCTACGGTGGCCACTCCTGAAACCAATTGTAGCTTCCTACTTTGCCACTCCAACAGTCAAAGCCTCTGTTTCCGATTGGCGATCGAGACTCGGCCATCCGTCACAAACTATTCTTAGAAGCATTTGTCATATTCCTTGTCAAAATTTGTTGCTTGTGTTGATTGCCTCTCTAATAAAAGTCACAAACTAGATTTTCTCAAAAAACTTTATTGTCTCAAACCGCCCACTTCAATACTTATACAACGATCTCTGGACTTCCCCTGTTGTTTATGTTAATTCCTACAAGCATTATTTAATCATTGTTGATCATTTTACATGGTACACATGGTTCGACCCTCTTAAGCTCAAATCAGATGTCAAGGAAATTTTCATCAAGTTTAAACCTCTAGTGGAAAATTATTTCTAAGCACCTCAGGACCCTCTTCTCTGACAACGGTGGTGAATTTATTGCTCTCTTGGATGTTCTCTCAACTGCAGGTATTACCCACCTGACCACGCCGCCTCACACCCCTGAACACAACAGAGGATCGATTCCTGTTTCACACTCTCACAATATCACCATCACCCTCGCCAGAGAGTACCTCATGGATTGCTCTCGCCTTAATCATTGCAATGTTGCCACCTCCGCCGGTCGAAACAGCACTAACTCTTCCACCGGCTCATGATTCTCTGGCTCCCTACCGACCAGAGATTCCTCCGTCTCTTGTTGCTCCTTCATTTGATGTTCCCACATCCATGCCTAGTCCGGCGTCTCCGATTGCAGCTCCGTCGTCCATGGCCACTATTGAATCCTCCGTCGACAATTCATTACTTCACACACACCTATTGAATCCTCCGTCGACAATTCATTACTTCACACACACATAGTATTACGACCTCTTCTTCCTCAGCCAAGAATCAACAAATGATCTGGACCCTTCCACCATCCAACCAAATCTCATAGCCCATGAACATCGGCCCAACATTGCATCACCATTATCAGGCCCACTACCTGATTCTCACTCACAACACGGCCCAGAACATCCTATCCAACCATCATCTTCTAATTCATCAACCTCTGCCCCTGCAACCAGACAATCGATGACCACAAGAGCAAAGCAAGGCATCATAAAACCAAACTCCAAATATGCCCTCGCGATCTCTTTTGTTGAAACTAAATTTCGAACAGTCATTCAAGCACTCGCAGATGAACGATGGAGAAATGCCATTTCAGACGAGTTTAATGCACAACTTCAGAACGTCACTTGGTCACTTGTCCCGCCGGCTCACACTCAAAACCTTGTAGGTATAAAATAGATTTTTAAATTGAAATACTTACCCGATGGTTCAATTCACAAAGCTAGGATCGTTGCCAAAGGATACAGTCAACGCAAAGGGATCGATTACAACGAAACTTCAGCCCGGTGATCAAAGCAACCACGATTCGCGTAGTACTTGAATCGTAGCGACCAAGGACTGGCCCATCATGCAACTGGATGTGAACAACGTTTTTCTCCAAGGATCTGTCACAGAAGAAGTCTCCACCACAAAGCCCCCATGTTTCATCAACGTAAATCACCTCAACCATGTTTGTCGCCTCCACAAAGCACTCTATGGCATGAAACAGGCTCCTTTTGCCTGGTACCAGGAACTCAAAATATCTTTCCTTCAATCCGGTTTCACGAATTCACTCGTCGATGCCTCCTTATTCGTCTTCAACAGTGGCCCAAATCAAGTCTATCATTTGGTTTATGTCGACGACATCATCGTTACTAGCAAAAACAATGAACTACTTGAACAAACACTCTAGTCTTTGGCAAACCGGTTCAGCATAAAAGACCCAGAAGATCTGCATTACTTTCTTGGTATAGAAGCTCGGCGAACAGAGGCTGGTCTTCACCTTACTCAACGAAGATACATCTTGGACCTCCTCACTTGCTGCAATATGATCGAAGCCAAACCTGTCACCACACCCATGGCACCTTCTCTGAAACTCTCATTGAACTCAGGCACGCCTCTTCCTAATCCATCTGAGTATCGCACCATCATGGGCAACCTCCAGTATTTAGCTTTTCTTCGGCCGAACATCTCTTACGCCGTAAATCGCTTATCCCAATACATGCACAAACCGACCTCTGACCACTAGCCAACAGCAAAGCGTCTTCTCTGTTACTTGGCAAGTATGGCAAACCATGGCATCCTCTTCCAGAAGCACAACTCCAGCTCAATTCATGCTTTCTCTAACTCCGATTGGGCCGGCGACACTAACGATAATATCTCCACTCATGCCAACTTCATTTACATAGGAAATAATCTTATCTCCTGGTCCTCCAAGAAGCAAAAAGGCGTGGCTCGCTCTTCAACGGAAGCAGAATATCGGTCCGTTGCCAACACCTCTGCCGAAATTCACTGGATATGCTCACTCTTGACTGAACTTGGCATCAAGACTACATCTCCACTTGTCATCAACTGCGACAACGTCTATGCAACATATCTATATGCTAATCCCGTCTTCCACTAGCGAATGAAACATCTTGCAATTGATTACCACTTTATTTGCAATCAGATCACGGCTGGCACACTCCGCATTGCTCATGTCTCCACCAAAGATCAACTTGCTGATGCATTGACAAAACCATTGGCTCGTGCTCCCTTTAGTACACTTTCTTCCAAGATTGGAGTCTTCAAGGGTCCTCCATCTTAAGGGGAGATGTAAAGAATCAAATAATATCTCTCAATTATGTTAAGTATATATTCTGTATTTATGACATTAACTTTAAGCTTCATAGAGTCCTTTGTATAAATATTATGTTACTGTGTTGTAATCTAGGAAGCACGGAATCTTCATCGGATGTCCACTTCCCACTTCGGAATCAGAGTCAAAATCGGAAGCTCTCAGAAACTTTCAGAATCTCGCTTCCGTGGCGCTTCCAAAAATTCCACTTTGAAAACTCGTTGGAAGCTTGCGATTCCGTTTTGGAAGCTTGCGATTCCGTTTTGGAAGCTTACGCTTCCAATTTTAAAATTTGTCACAAATAAATAATAAACAGAAAATTATGTTACATTTTTTTATTGTACAAGAAAACTCAAACTAGTTAACTCAAACTAGTTTTGTGATTCATACATTTTGTATACTATCTTGTATTTTATTTTTTAAATTATAAAAATAGCAACGATGGAATTGATTAATTGAATTGAATTAAGTAATAAACTTTTAGACACTTGAGCTTAATGGTGTTTTAGATAATACAAAATTTGAAATGATTTTGTTTGAAAGAATTAAGAAAAATAAGAATGAAGATAGTGATCTAAATTTTGACTTTGAATTATCAATTTTTTTACGGCATTTTATCAAATTTTATTTGCTGTAACAAAAAAAACTATTTGATTTTTATTTTCAGTGAGTTTTAAACTATATATATTAAATTTGTGTGGTTAAATATATTTTTAATATGATATATGTTTAATTTATACACGCTATATATATATATATATATATATATATATATATATTTTGTACACGCTTGCAATGCGTACCCGCTTCCTAATTTTTTCAAAATATTCGTTTCTCCGCTTCCGAACGTTTCCGCTTCTGCGTATTTGTTTCCGATTCCATGCAGCTTAGGTTGTAATAGGATAACAATGTCATTTTCGTGAAGACAAAATTTATTTCGGCAACAGCTTTTACATACATGGACGAAGTGAGATGTCATGATTGCGATTGTACATAACTAAATATGGAACTAAACAAAAATGGCAAGAGATACTTTTTACAAATTTTTGTGGATTTGTGAAATTTTAAATTTTGCAATGTTCGTTTTGCGAACATGATGCACTTTAACAAAAAGAAATGAACATCTTAAAAACTTGAAACATTAGCACGTATTTAGTAAAGTTTACCATGGTGGTGTGTTTATAATTAGTATTTACATACAGATATATAGCTATAATATTAATTTAAGATGTAAACATATATAAAAATATGACTCGAGATCGATGTTGAAGAAAAAATAATAATAAGGATGAAGAGGTCCCCATACATAACAATAATTAAAATTCACTGTGCTTGTATTTATACCATCAAGATAGATGGTCAAGAAAAAAATATGAAGAGCCCCCATCATTAAATGAAGACATTATTGGCTATGATTAAAACAGAGAAGTAAATATCTAAGTTTGTAGTGTATAAGATAAACAAAGTGTATAGAAGCTTTGACGTTGACCACATTAGAATCTTTATTACGTACCCAACGCTTCTCAATGCAACGAAGCACATGCATCCATCCACTTAGAACCAAACATATGCATATGTGATTAATGTTGTTGAGCTTCTACTCCACGTATACGATTAATTATACTACCAGATCGTAATATCATTTCAATAACCCCTAACAAAATCTATAAAAACATATGTACTGTCATGCAATCACTTTAATATTGAGATATTTGAGTTTATGGTACTGGTAAGGTAACACTATAATTTTGTTTTGAATAAAGACATACGGTTTTTACAATAATATGGATACAATATATACATTTAAAAACTAAGTGACGGTGGTTTATTGGTTTCCATTTGGGGGGAAGTTGTCATGTTGATTCATAACAGAAATCGATTCTTCTCAAACGCGAAGTTCACTAAATCAATTTATTTGGTTATTGCATTCATATATATGTTCTCTCCGAACCCTATAATTAGTCTCTCTGAACCCCATAATTATTCGGATCTCATGGCATTTTGATCCGAAAACTAGCTAAAGAGTAAAAGTTCATACGACCTATTTCGAAACTTATGATATCCATTGAACATGATCATCTGGTTTATCAAAAAAAAAATATTCATTTAAAATCATAGTATAAAGATTTTGTGTGTGTGAGAGATAAAGTGGAACAAACGGAAAATGTAGTTTTCTGAGAGATTAATTTGGTTCAAACAATTTTTTCTTTTGTAATTTTTTTATTAATGATCAAAAATGGCCGTAATTATTATACAATTATTACTGACCATCCGAGTTACTTTTGGTATGCTCTTTCACCTATTTTACTAATTTTACTTTGATCATTCTACATGATTTATTTTTTCTTGTCACCATTAAACCGGTGATTATATGCTCGAAGCTTATCCTCGTTTGTATATTTGAGAATTCTTATTATATGTTAAAGATAAGAGTAGGTGTTTTTCCTCATTTGTAAATTTAAAAATTCTAATTGTGATACCATATATGCGAAACTTCGTACCTATTTCGATCTCTCTATAAATATTACATATTTCCAATCAATCAATTCTAACAAAAGTGTTTTTTTTTCTTAAAATGTGTAGAAGTACATTATGTGCACCCAATAAGCTAATAACATTACTTTCAATAACTTTTAGCATTTCGTAGGTTACATCAAATCTAAAACCATTCTTAGAACATTGACTAAATTTTATTTTTATTTTGGCATACACATGTCATCATTTGTATCAACTCGTAACATTTTAGACTCTTTTATTTTCCTAAGTCACAAATACTTAAAAAAAACCATTGTCCACACAAAAACCACAAATAATAGTTGGATATAAGATATTTTCAGTTGAGATATTAAAATGGAGAAGTACATTAATCTATCATCAACAAATAAAACACCGACAATAACGATAGAGAGAGAAGATAAGGTAGGTACGAAGAAGTGAACAAGTTTCGCAGAATAGTACTTGATGAAGGTACTCAATAATCCAATTCTTCAATTATTTTTTTTAATATAAACCCCACCGTCGTTTTCTTGTTTCCCTCAATTATGTCACAACGTCTATGTATATCCTAATTTACTTATGGATCTACTAATCATAATCAAACAAAATAACTAGATCAGAACAAAGAAACAGTGTTGGTTGGGATACATTTATACAAAAGCCATAATAAACTAGTACTAGTATGAATTGTACTTAGTATGACTTTTGATACATTTCTTTAACAAACAAAACAAAGAGACTCGGAATGTAATTTGGAAAAGAAATTGAAACCAAGATGAATCTATAAATGATCCACCTACATACAATGTATTATTCGGAGTTAAGTTAATCAAACAAAGTATAAACAAGCAATAACATCGTTAATTAAATAAAATGTTTGGATCACACTAAGACACAAGAGTAGATCAAATCTTTAAAAATGACTAGAAAATTAAGACATAAAAAAAAAAAAAAAAGAAACATGATAAAATGGATCCAAAAGATATAAGCTAGATCTCGAGACTACTAACCAAATTCTTCTGCAACATTGAGTTCTTGCAATGAGCAATAGCTCCTTGAATAGCACTTTGTAACTCTTCCATTGAAGAAGACACACTGTTGTTGTTGCTGCTGCTGCTGCTACAACTACCTCCTCCTTGATGTACCGGAAACCCGCCACGTGTCAGTACGCCGGAGTGACTCGGAGATGACCTCATCGACGATGGACAACTCGCCGCGCATCGTCCTCGTTTTGTGTATTTCATTAGGTTTCCAGAGAAAGAGATCGATAAACCACCGCCGGAGGAGACAACTGTTGGAGCAGCGGTGGAAGTGACGGTGGTGGTAGTGGCGGTGGCTCCACGGATGTTGTTGCCGGAATCTTTGATAGATAAAGATGACTCTGTTTTTATAACGGTGGAGCTCTGTTTTTGAGAGAACTTGTCGTATAAAGGTTTGACTTTTTTCATGTATTTGCGTATAACTTCTTTCGCGGTGGAGCTCATTCGCTTAACCGACGACGGAGCTGTGGGGGCTGCGGCGGAGGATGAGTGCTGGAGATTGGTTTTGGAATCTTTCTTGAAAACAGAGGAGAATCTAGAGAGAGAGAAACCACCACCGGAAGATTTGTTCTTTGGGGGTTTAAAGAAGAACTCTTCATCGTCAGTTACAGAGCTAGGACGAGAAGAGTCACAGCAATCAAGCGGAGGAGGGTGGAGGAGGGGGAAAGAAGCGGTGGAATCAGTGGAGGAGTTAGATTCAGTGGAGTCACGTGCGGCGGAGGTTGCGGCTGAGGAGGAGGAAGAAGAAGAAGTGTACTCTGAAGAAGAAGAGGAACAGAGTGTACGGACAAGAGAGAGACGAGGAGAGAGTTGAAGTGGGAGAAGCTGGCCTTTGTAGAAGAGCTCATCGGCGGGACAAAGCGAAGAAGAAGCTTTTCGTGGCGATATTGAGATGTTGAATTCGAATTCCGATGAAGATGACGACGGAGATGAGTGAGATTGCGATGGTGAGTGACGTGGACGTGGTGGTTGACGTCTCATTGTGCTCTTATCTCTCTCTCTCTACTCTTTTGTACGAGTCTTTTGGCTTCTATGTAAATAATAGAATGCTGCATTGTTTTAAATTTTATATTATATAGTATTTGTTTATGTTTATTAATGAGGCTACTCTGCAGTACAGTTGATATCATGAGAAAAGGCCACGATGATCGCCAGATTGAAGCTGTAGTCACATGCAATGCAATTAAATAGAGTTAAATGGAGCGTAGGATTAGAGAGTTGTTTACTGACGTTGGTTAACTATAATTATTATAATTAGTTTGTAGGAGTGAGGAGTGAGCAAAGCTAGTTGTGACTTGCCGTCCGATCTCTGTTCATTCTGGAAATTTTGGTATCCCTAGTTTTGTTGCAGGTTCCATATCATTGACTTGAACAACTCTAGTTATCTTTTAAAACCCAAAAAAAAAATACTAGAAAAATGTCATGCTCTTTTTTTATGAGTAAGAGGTTATGGGTCGAAACTTATCTCCTATGGTGACTTCCAGATCATGTAATTTAGATTTTTTTTTGAACAGCAGATCCCTCTCAACGTGAATCGAACCAGTGACTTCTTATGTTTTTACGTTTTGAGTAACTCAGAGATTTAACCCGTAGATCAACTAATCGTTCTTAAATGATCATCTTTTAAGTTTGGGTGATCTGAATCCTCAAATTATCTACAGTGATCAACTAAGTTGTACTTTTGATGATTTTCCAATATAATACTCAACTTCGTCGAATGTGCCTTTGTTATGAATCAAGGAAGATACAAAAGTAGTAACTAATAATACTATTTAGAAGATTGATGTTTCACTTTAATATGGACCAATAATGTAATTTGTTGGTGATATAACTATGATAATATACGTATACATTGTCGTCATTGTCGGAAAAATACAGCCGAAGGTATAGGAATAGTGATTCCATCACGTGACGCTAACGCCATGGGCGGCGATTGCTCTCGTCCCATGCATCTTCGTTCCTTTGTTTTTTTTTTTTGTACTATAGTCTAAAGATTCTCTTATCAGTTTTGTATTATTATATTCTCCATTACTTCTTAATTACGCCGTTTATTTTGGACGGGTTGAATCATTTTCTTATTTGTAAAACAACTACTTGAATATATACTTGAATCATTTTCTTATATATATATATATATATCACAGACTCATTGTCATGGTTGTGTTGGAGTCATTTTGTTCCAGCCGCTAATTACCTGGTCGATTAATAAGCTCCACTGTAAAGTCTATCATTAGTTTAATATATTAGACATTTGATCTCCTTTGTCTATGCATATTGATAAAGAGTAATAATTATGCCTATACGTAAAATGTTTTGTGTAGTTGAAGCAAGTGAAAAGAAAAGCTGATAACTTATAATATTTGGCATTGTTCTTGTTGTAAGAAATTCGAGTAATACAATATTTGGAGAAGGGCACATAAATATAGCCGTGAGCCAAAATGGGATTTTGGGCTTCCTTTAACTAGGGTATTTTAGATTCCTTAGACTTTAATTTCGTTTCTCTTCTTCCTTTCATATTCAATTTAACAATCTCATCTACAATTCACTAAATAGTTTTTTCTTCAATGTTGAATGAATGGTCATGTCGTACTGGCATATCTGATCCCACTATGTATTCACAGACTAAAAAATATACAAATGCCAATCTGGTAGCTTACTAATTAATTATACCACAACTCTTGGTAACTTTTTGGTTTCATATTTTTCTGAAAACATCGATTTTGTTTTATGCCAGCGGTAACTAGAGCTGTGACGTGGGTTTTACTTATAGAGAACTTATCATGTAAGTGTACGTGTAAGTAAGAGATCATCTCCTCTTCAAACATAAAATTATTTAACCACTCTTATTTAAAGCATGATTAATGGGGTTTCTTAAAGGTTTCTTAAGTAAGTTTCTTTAGTAAAATATGATTTAATTAAATCATAAGAAAATAAAATAACAAGGATCGGTTCTTAAAAATCGATTTTAAGAACCGATCCTTAGTCTTCTTCTTCATCTTCTTCATCTTCTTCTTCTTCTTCGAGTTTTCTGGGTACTCAAGGAAGCCAACACATAGAGGAACATCGTAAGCTTCAGATCCTTCACTTGCTACGCTCTATTGAACCCTAGATCCAATTCATATCTCTAATTTGTATCTTCACCAGAAAAATTCATTTGATTTTTGCTGTGGATTGAGAACTTTGATTCGGAAATTTGTGGGTCTGATCGGGCTCTTTTTGTTTTCAGTGTCGAGGCATCGGACGTTGATGCCACTCAGGTACTTCTCTTTCTTTGAACTGTCCAACTAGATATATTTGCGTGGAAGTTTCAAATATTCATCACCTATGATCAGTTCTTTAGGATTATAAGTCTTTGTTTTTAGATTTTCACATAGCGTTACCTTATTAGTTTTGCCATGTCTTGATTGTAGCTAGTGGAAGATTCAATGGTGAAATTAGATAGAATCTGCCGGGAAGCAAATGTTATGTTGGTTTTTGCTCGCTCCTATGGCCTTACTGGGTTTATTCGCATCAGTGTAAAGGTAAGATTATTGTAGTTGAGTCTTGAGTGCTTTGCCACTGGTCATGGTACGTCTGCTAACTGCTAAGTCATGTCCTCTTTCCTATCAGGAGCACACTGCTATCGAGTCAAAGCCTGATCATTCTCTTGATGATCTACGCTTGAATAATCCATGGCCTGAACTGAAGAGGTACTCTGCTTCAATCTTCTCACTCATTATCTTTTCTGCATCCTTTAAACTTTTGAATCAAATTACTTTTAATGGGTTTGCATGTTGCCTAACTTGTGACCAGTTGATATAAAATCTTAATTATTCAATGATCTGCAGGTTTGTGGAGACTATTGATCTAAATGTAGCAGATCCCTCTGCCCATAAGCATATTCCTTATGTCGTCATTATTGTCAAAGTGGCTGAAGAATGGGCTCAAACCCATAACAACAACCTTCCCTCGACTAGGGAGGAGGAAAAGGAATTTAAGGTATCCTTACTTTTTGTTTCTCAGCAAACAGTTAGCAAACTTTATTTGTCTTGTGATTCTTTATATTTATTTCTCTTTTTCCTTGAAACTTTAGGCTTTAGTTAAGTCCAAGATGGTATCAACGGATGAAGACAACTACAAAGAAGCCATTGGAGCCGCATTCAAAATTTTTGCTCATAGAGGAATAAGTAAGTATATATCTCATCTGGCATTGGTTGAAACTTGATCTTTAAATTTATCCTTTATGTACTATAGATGCTAAAATAATGCAATTGTAAAAACTGTAACAAGAACAAAATGGATAAATCTCCTCATGAATCATATGATTGATTGCTGATCATTTGTAACAGATCAGGTTAATATTGGAGTTCAAAATATGAAGTCAGTTTTCTATTGGGCAAATTGTCATGAGCCGATTATGAAGTCAGTTTTTTTTTTTGTCCAGGCCAAGATATTCAAGACATTATTAATGATATTTGTGCTGAAGTTGGCCCAAATTCCTCAGATTTTTGGGTAATGGTAGCAGCACTCAAGGTTCGTAACTTGAAAGTCCTCATGTCAAAACACATACTTTCATAATGTTATTCCAAACGTGGAAGGAGTTGAGAACGCTTGTTAAATATATGAGTTTGCTTTGTTTTTTATCACCAATAAAACATAATTATTAAAAAAAAAAATTTTAAAACCTCTAATGAGGTTCTACCATTGAAGCCCAAAAAACAAAGGTTTCTTAACACAAGTTCTTAACTAAAATTATATAATTAAATATTACTTAAGAACCCCTAATGGGGTTCTACCATTGATGATGCTCTTAGTCAGTCGAAGTGATAATACGTTTTAAGTACATTCAAAAATTAATAAGTGAGTTAACTACTCGACGACTATATTCATTATGGAGGGATTAGTCAGGTGACAAAAATTTAGATCACCTTTGGTTATTAAAAAAATATTCTAGAGTCATTGACAACCCATATATAATGGCTTCATTCCCCATCTATTATACAAAATCATGGCCCAACTTTCCATTAATGGTTTGGAAATGAGCATTAATTTTTTTTAGCTTTTCTAAAATATTTTTTTAATTAATTTTTCTTCATTATGAGTCAAGTTATTTTTTTTTTTTTTTTTTTGTCATATGGTTTCTATAATTAATCTACCATGTGGTGATTTCTTTTATATAAGGGTCACAAAGTTTGTAAACTGCTTATGGCCCCCAAATATTTATGCACGACACCCTCAACCATTATTTTCTCACCAAACCTCAGTATTGTTGCTACTATATATTATACAACTGGCACTACCTGAGATACTGTAGGTTCATTTCATAATTATCGCTTGTGTATATTATGTATCAATGTATGTTTGTTTTGGTCTATTCTTCGTATAGATGAAATTTGCCAAATGGGGATATACTAAGTAATAACCCATGCAAAGTTGATCGGCAATGTTTATGGCTAGTGTTAGTGCGAGTTTGTTTGTCTTCAATGTGTAAGTGCATTACTCGCTTCTGTCTCGGTTAATGCATTTTCTATATTCCGAAATCTATATTCCGAAATTTTCTATTTTAAGAAAATTTATTTGAATAAAAAAAACATGCACATATATTAGCTAGGGTCTATATTTCTTTAAAAAATAGATCATATAAAATATATTAAATATGGTCATGCGTTATAAATAATTTGAGACAATCTTTAAGAATAATAAAAATCGTCTTTAAAAAGTTACCCAAATAAAAAAATGTTTTCTCTGAAATTCTTTCTCGATGAGACCAAAAGCGATCTTTTGTCTCATCGCCTCTTCCTATTCGTTTTTGCCGGAGTTTTTGTCCGATCGAAAATTGGTTCGTGTTTTATAGAGGTTTCAACGGTTTTGTTCTGCTTTTTCTCTCTCATGGCAGTTTATTTTCTCCTTTTATTTCGGGAGATAACTGTTTTTTGAAACCGCCATGATCACTCTTCTATAAATCTTCCTCTGTATTCAATCCTCCCTCCATTTCTTTCACCCAGTCTCAAATACTAACTCAACGAGAAACAATGAGTGATAATATCCGAAGAAATCTCCACAATCTCGATTTAGGAATTGGTGACTCTCCGATCCCACTCCCTCCTCAATTTGTTGAACGTGTTGCGAATTGTAATCGCTTCTCCCTTGTCATTACGACAGTGAATCCTCGCAAACAGAACTTAACGGCTCTGATCGGTTATCTACCGTGAGTGCGGGGATTTGCTGACTCATGCGTTGGTCGTATCATTGTGCCTGGTCATGCACTCTTTGTGTTCATTTCGGAAGATTCATTGAATCTGGTGTTGCGTCGTGGACCTAGTCTTTCAAGGATGATGTGGGTTCACCGCTGGTTTCCAAACATAAGTGAATATGAGATGAGGATCATTCCATTGTGGGTCCAAATCAAGGGCATCCCATTGTTGTACCTTTCCAATGACATGGCTCAATACATTGGAGGACATTTGGGCCATGTTTCAGGTGTTGACTTTGACGAGAATGCGGCCATGGTGGAATTTGTTCGTGTGAAGATCGAATGGAACTTCGACTGGCCTCTGCGTTTTAGGTGTAACTATCAATTCACTGCGGGTGATAATACGATCATCCAATTTTGGTTTGAAAGGATTAGGAATTTCTGTTCCAAATGTGGCTCCTTGAAACATGATATCAAGGATTGTGGTCTGTCTTTTGACCAAAATGATGATGATCCGCAACCCCTTTCTGATGGTGATAACAATGATCATAACCCAAATGAGGAACAAATGGGTACTGCTGATGCTTCTGGTTCTAATGATACGCTTCAAACAATCGATCCCTTTGGCCACATCCCAGGTTTTGAATTGGGTGATAGAAATGCTCCTATTGATGCGGCTGGTGTTTGTTCATCTCCTAGTGTCTTTGAAGACACTGAATTGATTGCAGAGAGACTTCGTTATCTCCACACCAAGTTTGCTAAGAAGACTACGGTTCCATACTCGCTTTTCCTTGATGGTGAAGTAGCTCGTGATGTGTTCTGTCCTGGTGTTACTAAACGGAAGCGTGAATGAAGCATTCTACCAGCAGTTGGAGGCGTTAGAAGATCAAGCGGTCCTGAGCCAGATTTGAAAGCGCCCTAATGTTGACTTTGAAGGTTCTTATTCCGCAACAAGCAAGATGGACGGAGGCGCGGGGACCACAGTACCCCCAGGAGTTCCATGAGTATCATATCATGGAACTATCAGGGCCTTGGCGGGTCGCTGATAAAACCTTGGTTACGTAAATTATGTAATCTCTATAAACCTAAAGTATTATTTTTGGTTGAAACTATTAGTAAGTGTGATATGGTGTGTAATTTAGCTAAGTCTTTAGGATTTCCTAATGTTTTAACCGAACCTCCAATTGGGAGAAGTGGGGGTTTGGCTTTATTCTGGAAACAAAGATGTGTTGTTATCAGTTCTATTTAAGGACGAGCGACTTATTGATGTTAGTGTTATGTATTCTAACTACACTTTCTACTTGTCTTGTGTATACGGACATCCTGTCCAATCTTATCGCTCTGTTTTATAGGATCGCATTGAATCTATTGGCGCTACACGAGATGGGGCTTGGCTTTTAGTTGGTGATTTCGATGACATATTATCGAATAGGGAGAAAATCGGAGGTCCTATGCATGATGAATGGACATTTAGATCTTTCCGTCATTTGTTATCTTCAACGGATTTAACTGATTTGAGATCAAAGGCAGATCGTTTCTCTTAGGTGGGTGAAAGGTATTCATACACTGTTAAATGTTGCATGGACAAAGTCCTCGTCAATAAAATTTTGACATCTCTGCTTCCGAAAGCTTTGGCTGAGTTCCTTGAATTTAATGACTTGGATCACAAGCATGTTTTCACATCTTTTGGTCTTGGTCCCTGATATATCATGGTTTTTACCCGTTTTTAGCCATGATATAAGTCCTTTTTGTTGAGTCTTTTCTTTAGTTTTAGAGTCTTTCAGGTTCTTTTGAAGTTATAGGTGCGTATGGAGCCAATTGGAGGATTTGGGGAGCTTTTGAAGCAATCTGGAGTTCAAGCCGTTCGGGAACAAGCTCAGCATCGATCGACACTGAGGAGCATCGATCGACACCATTCGTTTGGAAGAACCACGACCAAAGAACCTGGCATCGATCGATACCACTTACAGCATCGGTCGATGCCAGTGACCGGAACGCCAACAAACCAAGATTATCCAGAAGTTTTCCTTATTTTTCGAGATAACTCCATGACGTTTTGGATTAGCTATTTAATTAGGTTTGACAGCCTCCAGAAGAACACCTTGTGATTTCTGGAGATAGAGTTTTTTGCAATTGAGTTTTTGGAGAAGAATTCTAGAACCTCTTTGTATTCTTACTCTATTTCATTATTTTATATGAGATCTATTCTATTCATGATGTTTATTGCATTCACCATGTCTGAGTAGATTCCCTGTTAGGTTTAGGGTTGCTTAAGATTATTTGATGAATTATTAGATCTGAATTGATTGTTAGTGAATAATCTATAGAGCTTTTCACCTAGACTTGATATTAATGCTGATTTTAGCCTCGCGAACTAAAATCTGATGTTAGGTTGTTTGATTGGCACGAAAGTGTGATTGATTGCCTGATCTAGTGTTTGGTGAGCAAAAGCCCTATTCGCAAAGAAATTTGGTTTAGGGATTTTGTGAACAATTGAACTTGAACTTTAATGCTTGTTTAAATTCATAGAATTTGCAAAGAAATTTGGAATTCTAGGTTTAGGCATAGATAGTTTTCGCAACGA